>BSYO01000013.1:1262500-1862500 GCA_033239525.1 Nepenthes gracilis | reverse complement strand
TCCCTCTTTTTTGCCTTTTCTTGAACTCCCCTCCCTTGCTTCTTCTCTGTGAGTTTGGCTTCCTCCCTCATTACACAATTGAAGCATGAATCATTGGCACTTTCATTGAGATAAGGTAGAGGACATAAATCTAACAACCGAATAGCAAGTACTTGCATCGCTAGAAAATGCCATTGCAAAGCTTTCACAAGAGATGAAGGCGGCTGCGGCAAGCATCCCGCAAAATACAGCACGAATGACAACACTTCCACCACGAAGAAAAAGCAGCACGCCATTGCTGCCATCCTTCCATCTCTCAACCACAACGAGCGTAACTTTAGCGTACTTGCCATGTCGGAGGAGTTGAAGGAGTTGAAGGCAATTGTACTGCCACACGTATTAGGTATCGCCTCTAATGCTTCCACCATTGAGCAAATCCCAAAGTCCCTCATTGAAATTTTTCAATCCTTAACTTGAGTTGAGAAACAACCGTTACAATCCGTTAATCTACACATTACTTTCTCTGCGATTCCACAACCACAGTCCTGCACCCTACCCTTACTACCACATGAATCACTCGATTTCAAACTTGCTACTAGATGTCACGGTAGCAACACTTCCACTGTTTCCACCACCGAACAAATCCTTCAATCTCTAAACTATTTTGCACAACAAACCTTTCCCGCCGCAAATTTCCCTTTGTTTCCAACTCTCTCACCGCTTTTGATTTTCACCACTGATATTTTACCCCAACCGGCTCAAACCCTACCCCATGCCTCACCGCCCATAGTACCGAAAGCCATCGGCATGGCAAAATTTGTGGCAAATAAAGCGGATACCAACCGAGCGAGTTCTCACCACTCACCCAACCCTCTGGTAATTTCATTTCAGTTTTGGACACAAACTCTCACCCTAAACTGTCAATAAAGACATTGCCACCTACCGCAATGGCCTCTCGTCAAGAATGAAGCTTGTGCTTTGATGGTGAAGAACGATTTTTATGTATAATGGTTGGGGAAGACAGTTTTCACTATCCTGGAGCCACAAGTTCCGAACTCCAAATTAACATTGCATTCAGAGTTTACAGCACTATAACTCAACTCCTAGGCAAGAAATTAATTCCTCCGTTGCGGGACAAATTTGATTTTTGTGCCTGGAAAACAGAGTTTCTATCAAGAGAAGAATCAACTAAATGGGTTGCAGAAGAAATTCCAACTATTGCAAACTTGTTATTGAGACCTCTGATATTTTTAGGATCACATTATCAAGATGTGGACAGCTGCATTGAAGGGGTTGTAAATCGTCCTTATTTATTAGTACCACCACAAACAGAAATTGTTATTCTCAACTAATTGGCTCTATCCTATCTTGTTCGTTCTTTTGCTTGTTTCAAACAGTTTAAGGAAGTTTCAAATACCATCCCATGGTCAAATCTGCTCATCTAATTGCGAATTTCTCTACAAGCTATTATGAAAATCAGGAAAGTAAAATAAATTGTTTGATACATTACTTTAAGCGGGTTAATTTTCCATTACAATCTATTATTCCAACTCAAGACCATGATGTATTTGCTGTTATGATATCCTTTAGAGCAATTGCTCTTCTTAGAGCTAGAATCTCTAGGCTATTGAGTCTTACAACTAGAGCTCATTATTTTGATGAGGCAAGGCATGGTCTAAAGTGTCCAAGTTATCCCAGGCTGCATAAAGGCATTCTTAGCTGGAATGACCATGCAACCATTCGTCGAGGTCACCCGGTTTACCAACAAGTATGTGCATCTTCTTATTTACTATCACTACTTTCTTATTGAGACCTATTTGTTGTGGCTTACACTGCAGATGAAGTAAAGGCTGTGGTAACCCAAATTGAGGAAGTTGATGGACCCAATGATGAGGGTGCGATGTTTACCTGCCTGAGCAAGCTATGTGATAATTCCCTTCAACCACATGCAAATGAGCAAGCAGCCACCAAGGCTCGCCATAAGATTGAGCTAGAGACGGAGGAGAGAAAATTAGTGAGCCACTGGATCTTATCACATAAGATTGAGGGTGCGACAGTTGGGGACTTGTGGAATTTGCTAGTGAACTACTCATCTAAAAAGGCGAAAGATGCAACAAAGCTTGGTTTTGTTGCCGACAATCTTTCTAAGTGGCTCAAGAATTTGCCGTTGGATGAAGGGAGTGATAACACAGATTTACTATGCCTAGGGCCCTTCTTCTGTAGCAATTGTAGAAGATTTACTATGCCTAGTCCTAATCTGATTCCAAAAGCTGACCCCCAAAGAAGTTGGAGCTTACATCGTTCTATTTTCTATTAGAAATGGCTTGTATGCTTGCCGGGTTGCTCAAAGAATTGGATATCGCTCCAAGATTCTGATCAAATCCTTTGAGTTGGAGTCCGAGTTTCGTGATCGGAATCGATCTACTTATTTAATGCTTAGGGCTAGATTCATTTGGATGTCTTTATGGACTGTGGTTGTGATTGGAACTTTGAATTTGTACTTTCCACCATTGATTGTAATTGTATTAGTCTTGAGCTTAGCTTGGACTACCAAGGCCATGCGGAAAGTTGCTAACTTGACAATGAGCAGGGTGGTTACTCTGTATTATTTTTAGGGTAATTGTATTACCTTTCATCACAGAGGTGTTTGTCTTGGGTCTCCCTTTGTGCCTGCCATTGGAGCACTGTGGATTTGGGCTCAGGGTTTAAATTTGCTTGAAGGAGAATATGGATACATGTTTTCTTATGTTTATTGTTGCTTGGATGTCATGCAGTCTGTTTTCAGATATGGAAATGGCTGGACTTGTGTGCAGGTTGTAGCATGCGGGAAAATCCTTACGAGGAACTTGGGGAAATGGCTTCGTTAAGCGATACTGAAGATCGTGATAAATCTTGAGGATAAAGTTATTTTGATGGGACTGTCAATGTTATGGGGCTCCTCAATAGTTCATTTGATACAGCTTATAATTGACCACAGCTACATGCAGGAGCACATGGAGCATTCAACCACCGCTGAAATTTCGCAATTATATTTAATTTATGAACTGATTGAATGTAGTCTCATTCCCTACACATGCACTATCGGTTACTGTGCTGATGTGTTTATTTTTTTTATACGTGTATTGTTCTGTTTAGTTGGTTTTTCCTTTTCCTTCCCTACTGATAAGTTTGTTATTAATTTGCTAGGTGGTTACTTTGTTTGTTAGTGGCCGAGGTGCATGAGACTGAGGTCCTTGTGATCGTGGTATATAAAGCATGTTATTGTGCTGGCCAGAGACGGAATATAGAATCATCTTTTTCTCAGTCTGCTGCTCCCTCTTTTTTACTCTGCTTGAACTCTCCTCCCCTGCTTCTTATCTGTGAGTTTGGATTCCTTTCTCATTACACCGTTGAAACACGTATCGTCACACTTGAATATCTATACTATAATTCATTGCTTGTAAGCCTACGAAGATTCAATGTTTGGCCCGTACATATATTTAGGGTATTGTGTCGTAGTTGGAGGAGTTCATACCAATTGTTAGGAAACAAGATGCACAAAAATTAAATATATAATAATCAAAACAATAGTGGGCATGGGCATTATACATGCAAAAGACACCATTTCGAGCATGTTTTTAAATCCTTTATAAAATAAACAATTGTTAGGGTTAGATCTTTTTCTCATTACTCCTTTATCAAATCGAGTCATAATTGGACAAGCCACCAACTTATTTTTCTATTTTGATAATAAGGTTTCCGTGAGAATAAAGTTTTCAAAAGATGGCATAAAGAAAAGAGGAGACCTAACTTATATAATAAATTATATTAGCCTCACATCTTAACTGAAACCCTAATTGGGTATATGAAAACTTCTTAAATTATATAAAGTGTCGTAACCTACGTACATATCATACCACATTATACATAAGATTAAAATCTATACAACTAAAGTGCACATAATACAATCAATATAAATAATCACATCTAAATATTGAGTTGATTGTAATACCATTATAATTATATATTTAACCTACTTTTATAAAATCAAAATATAAAATTCTTATAATTCAGTGAATTAAAGAGAAGAACTAAAAGGTATCGAAGAAGTTATGGGATATATAGATCTAATGAGATTTCAATAATCACATGCTCAATGGTAATTGTTTCTGAGGGTTTAACGTATCATTCGTCGGTTTATTGAGTTAATTATTCTAATATAAAAAAATTTTAATAGATAACTCAAAGTTTGGAGTATTTTTTCTCAAAACTAGTTCAAAAATTTTCTTTCGTTTTCTATTATCTATTTCACTCTATTTGTGCAATTTATTTTATATTGTATGTATTTGAAAAATGATAGTTTATATTTTAATAATTAGATCCATAATTTCTTTAAATCTATTAATATTTTGTTTTTCAATTTATATATCAGCATTGAAAAACCTATCCTTCCCCATGTATTTGTGGATCTAAATGTCGTTTCCTCACATTTCATTGGCATATAATTTTAATCTCTGTAATCTTACATAATTTTGTTTCTCCTTAATTATTTTTGTTTAGATTTGAACCAAACACAACATTGTTTATGGCCCTTTTGAGTCTCTGATCTCCATCACTTCGGCCACATTCTCATTATCTTTCTTGAGAGGTCCAATTTTTTTCTTACATCTTCCTCGAAACAAATCCACATTATCCACACAGAAACAAACCCAACGACCATCGAAACCCACCGCACTTATCTTGAAGCAGCCACCACAGACCTTATATGCCAGCCGATCACTTTGCCGAGAAAGCAATGAATCATCTCGATGCAAATATATCCAGTTCGTCGATACCCATTTGATGGTAGCCTACACACGAGAATACCATATTTTCAGCACTAAAATATAATTGAAACCCAACATTTTAAAAGCCATACAACAATTTCATACTCTCTGCTCTTGACTTAGCCGAACTCTTCAATGGCAAAACCAGTTTCAATTGAGGTATGGAATCCCAATGGAAAATACAGGGTGGTTAGCACCAAGCCAATGCCTGGAGCTCGTTGGATAAATCTCCTAATTGAACAAGATTTCCGCGTGGAGGTAAGTTGTGGCGTAATCTGTACTGCCTATTAAATGTTTGACAAATGACTACTCGGTTTTTGACAGAACTGGATTTCTTTTCAATGTTAGATTTGTACCCAGAGGAAAACAATCTTGTCCGTTGAAGATATTCTTGCTTTGATTGGGGATAAGTGTGATGGGGTAATTGGGCAGGTAATTTTGTCAATCATATTGTTGGGTACTATTTCTCTTTTACGGTATGATCTCATATTTATATCGTGATCTTTGGCTTTTGGTTGTAATTTCTGTTTGATGTTGTGTTATATGTATTTCAGCTGACTGAAGAATGGGGAGAGACTTTGTTCTCTGCATTGAGTAGGGCAGGAGGCAAAGCATTTAGCAACATGGCTGTTGGTTATAATAATGTGGATGTCAGTGCTGCTAACAAGTATGGTGTTGCTGTTGGAAACACTCCTGTGAGTTTTACTACTATGTCATTGGAGGAAAACTGACTTCTTGTCCATTTTCTTTTTGTAATTTACCCCCTTATTTGAGAATGAAAACCATAGTGTTCTATATGTTACTAAGTCAGCCAATGTTTTTGTATTTCACCGATGAGTTTTGTACTGGAATTACATAATCTGATTGCTGAAATTGAATTATACATTGAAACGAAGACAAAGCCTTATTTATCTCTCCATTTTAGTTTTGCAATTGAAAACATAAAAAATGAAAAAAAAATGTGTGGAAAATAGGGAAAATTGAGATTGTACTATTGTATTAATTTGATCAGGGAGTACTCACAGAGACAACCGCTGAGTTAGCAGCTGCACTTTCTTTAGCAGCAGCAAGAAGGGTAGTTGAGGCAGATGAATTCATGAGAGCTGGGTTGTACGATGGATGGCTTCCTCATTTGTAAACCCCATCGCGTTGCTAATTTTCATGTTTGATGGAACTTCCGATGATAAAAACTAATATTCGCCCACATTTTACTGGCAGGTTTGTCGGAAACTTGCTTAAGGGCCAGACGGTTGGTGTGATAGGAGCTGGTCGCATTGGGTCTGCTTATGCCAGAATGATGGTAAATAGTTAGACTGAATTTCATTTACAACTGTTTTTCATATCTGACTTTCTTCATTTCTGTTAGGCATCTATTGGCATATTCTGTGACCGTTGGTATTTGTTAGTGGGTGTCTTTCCCTGTGTTGAAAGATTTGCATTACTTCATAATTGAAGGCTTTTTGTTGGCATGTCCATGTTGAAGATTGGCATCTTTCAGTATCCACGTTTTTACTTCCCACGCTCGAGCCCTGCTTTCAGAGACGCCAGAGTTCAGGGCATGCTCGACCTGTGCTCGAGCTTTGATTCCAGAGACGCTAGAGCTCCAGGCAAGTTCGACACGCACTCAAGCGCTGATTCCAAAGAAACCTGAACTCTAGGCACGCTTGATCCGAGCTCGAGTGCTGATTCCAGAAAAGCCCGCACTTGAGACACACTCGACTTGCACTCAGCGTTGAATCCAGAGAAGCCTGAACTTGGAGGCATGCTTGAGCTGCGCTCCAGCGCTGCATCCAGCGGACTTAGCGCCTGGAGGTTGCTTGATCGGCGCGGCACGCAGTCTCCAACGGCTATATCTTTTAACTTAGTTTTCGGGCTTCTCTATAGATAGTCGCCTTTTCTTTTTGTCTCTAGGATTTCTGTACATTTTTTGTGGCGGCTACCCTTGACTCTTTCTTACATTTTGAACCTCAAAATTGTGCCCATTAAAGACAACTTCATGGACTTTATGTGCTGAATTTGGAAGTTTTCTCTCCCTTTCCAAATTGTTTTAAACACTCCATATTTGGCCTAAAAACTCTCGTGAGTGACGTGGGTGGCGTGGAAATTGAGTTTCCGTGGTGTACGGTGTTTTGACGATACAAGAAGAAAGATTGACAAAAAGACTGGAAGATATTCGGTTCCGTTACTGTGAACAAGTCTAAAGAGTTTCTTAGTAGGGATTACAAGATGGGAGTAAGTCGGTTAGAATACGTCTGTACCACCCGGTTTGTAAGTTGATTTTCTTAGTACATATCTTTCTTGGTTGTGGAGCCTGGAGGGTTTTACTCGATAACCATGGTTATCGAGATTTTCCTTCGTCAACAACAATCACGTTTTTTTTACTATTATGTTTTAAGGTTATGTTATATGCTGGTTAATTCATCTGTAAAAAATTATACTTTACGTGTATTGTATACTTGTGCCTCTTCACTTCCACAATTTTTGAAAAGGGGTTGAAACTTTCGTGAATTGGAACGAATAGTTCTTTTCAATCTAATTGCCTTAGAGTTGTAGGACATAAAATGAAATCTTGATGAAATTTTGTTGTCAAGATTTGGTGCTGTGTGTATATATGTTGTTTTAGATCTATTTTAAGCTCAGTATTATTGTCACATGGGTTGAACCTTGCAGTACATGAATTGACTTGGCTGAGCAGATATTAACATTATTGTTCAACTGTACAGGTTGAAGGGTTCAAAATGAACCTAATTTACTATGATTTGTACCAAGCAACACGGCTTGAGAAGTTTGTTACAGGCATGTCTTCTTTGATCTCCAGAAATGGGAAAGCATTGTGATTTGTGAATCTTGAAAGAGCTTACTCGTTTTCCTTTTTCAGCTTACAGTGAATTCCTAAAGGCCAATGGTGAGCAACCGGTCATCTGGAAGAGAGCATCAACCATGGATGAAGTTCTTCGAGAGGCTGATGTGGTAAGGAAAGACTTCTTTGCCAATTCAAGCATATTAAAGCTTAAGTTGGAACTTTTTTCTCCTTAAGTTTATTCACTATTGATTTTGTTGCAGATAAGTCTTCATCCTGTACTGGATAAAACAACCTATCATCTGGTCAACAAGCAGACGCTCTCAATGATGAAAAAGGTAAAATTTTCAATGCAGTTTTCTCCTGTCATTTTGAGGACTATCTCTAAGGCTTTGTTTGGTTGAATATAGATTAACTAATAGATTAGCGAAGGAATTTCTACTTTCCCGGAATATATAGAAAGAGAAGTTATGTTTCTTTTGACTGTATCACTTCGTCTCTATAGAGGAATTAACTTGAAAACCTCCCTATAATTAAGTTGTAAAAAATAAAATGGCCGCATTTTGGATATTTGTTTTGTTGTGATAATGTCTATTATAACAAACAATCAGAAAGCAGGAATCTCAAACATGAAAAAATTCTAATTTTCTTAGTGTATCTTCCCAATAACCAAGTTCTTTGGAAGTGCAACTTCCTCACAAAGTGCATTAACCTGAATCAAACGAGACCTAAATATAAAGAGGCTTACATTTATCAAAATTGCGTGTACTGCATGCAGGAAGCAATCCTCATTAATTGTAGTAGAGGCCCTGTGATTGATGAAGCTGCACTTGTTGAGCATCTAAAAGCAAATCCCATGTTTCGAGTTGGTCTTGATGTTTTTGAGGTATGAAAATGCTGTCTCTCTTCATATTTCTGACACTCTCCCCACAACAAACACCCCACATTTCACATTATACATTTGCCAATTCTCTTTGATTAGGACGAGCCACGCATGAAGCCTGGTCTTGCTGACATGAAGAATGCCATTGTCGTACCACATATAGCTTCTGCCTCCAAGGTAGTCTATGTATTATCGTTGTTCTAGTAACACAATCCATAAGAGTTTGGTCAGGATGCTTCCTTTTTACTTCTAATTGTGAGAATTTCATCATAATAACTTAGACGACTATGATTATCACCGCTCATTATAACATGTTGGGCCCATCTTAAAATTCTAGTTGCCAAAGTCGCGATTATAAAATCTTCACCATTTATAATGTGGGAGTTACCTGTGTTTAGAGTGCTTGGATGCTAGGTGTACTTACTTTCACTTGTTCCTTCTATGTAGTGGACCCGTGAAGGAATGGCAACACTAGCTGCTCTAAATGTCCTGGTACACTTTTACTATAGATTTGGTTCTCAGTTACATGTGAAGGAGACTCAAATTACATCAAATATTAGAATGCAAATTTTGGAGGGAAGAAAGGGAGAAAAACTCCCTGCTGATTAATGCTTTCCTGCTGCAGGGGAAAATTAAAGGATACCCGGTTTGGCATGATCCAAATAAGGTTGAACCATTCATTAATGAGAAGGCTCGTCCTCCGTCTGCTTGTCCGAGCATTGTCAATGCCAAGGCCTTGAGTAAGTTTGTCTTTTCCTCGTCTAGATGTTATATATGCAACAACGACAACAAAGTCTTAACTTCCATCAAATGCGGTTGGCTATGCGTTGATAGGGTATTTACACTGTGCAGGTTTGCCGGTATCGAAACTATGAGAATCTACGGTTGAAAGCACTGCAACAAGTTCACGTATATACTAATGGAATCAGCTCATTTGTGAATGTTTCTCGGTGGGAAACCATGGATGACAACCCATGTCTGCCCCTCGCTACTGATAATCCTTGTATATTTGCTCAATTATATGTCACGTGATCTCGTTTCATTTTGCCGAATAAATCACGTGCTGCTCCTCACAAGATCTCTTGGTCTGTGTGTGTTCCAAGCAAGCAGTAATTAATTAATATTCTATTTCTCCGGAAGGGTGTGATGCCACTATCCCTGGCGACTCTTTTGCCATATTCTCAGTAATCAATACATTTTCTGTGTAGTTTTTATATCATTTTAAATTGAAGTTATCATAATTATCCTTTTAAATTTGTAAGAAAATTCTTCATAAAATTTGTTATTAGCACATAAATATCAGTACAGGATTTATAAAAATTATTACTACTTAAGAAAATAGTATTTTCCAAATGAAATAATCATTAAAAGAATATTTAGCAAAATACTTGTTAAGTTGTAAAAAATAGATGTTAATTAGAATTTTATATATTTTAGAAATGAAATAATTTATTGCTAGTCTAAGTTTATAATATGAAGTTTATTATAACATATAAAAAAAGGGTTGCAATAAAAAGGTGGAGGTCAATCTCAGGTGCAACTTCCCTAAGCCCAAGGGGTCAAAAAGAAATACCCATTCCGATATTATTAAATAATGAAGCTCGGTTGCTGGAATATATAGGCTCCCTAAAAGTAGGGAAATGAAACACTTTATTAGGCGATACAACCTTTGGGTTGTGCTCTTGTAGAGACCCAAGTCCGATATAGTAATGCCAGCACCTTTGTTCATCAGCTTGTAGATGGTTGGATGTGAATCATGAACCATGACTCTACCTCTGTAGGTTAGATATGGGGTGTCTTGAGAAGAGATGCTCAGGTTGTTCACTGGCAGATTTTGAATTCTATTAATAAATTTGCGCATTTAGTCTCCTTTGTGTATGGTGACAATAATGAGATTGAACGCAGAGCATGGGAATCGTTGAGACTCTTCCCCTGATCTATGCCAGTTGTTCTCTAAGCTGTGCTTGGGATTTCAATGCGCTGAGAAGTGCTTCAGAGATGGTGAGCGGTAGCTTTGAGCAAGGTGCTGCTCCATCTTCAATAACGGTATTGTAAGCTGCGACCTTAATGACTTATGATTTGAAAGTTGCTTCTTCACCTGGAACAATCATAGAGATAGCTAATTTAACTCTCTTAGGAAGCTGGATGAGATTTTGGTGAATAGAGAAGGGACTGTTGATTTTCTCGCATCCTTTGGCGTGTTTTCTCTTGCGGGTATATCAAACCACACACCATACTTATTTCTGAAAAATGGTGATATGTATAAAAAAAGATAATTTTTGATTTAATAGTTTCCTTTGTATTCACCTGAGATTTGACTCTATCATTCAGGAGGCCTAGAGTTTTCACATTGATCATCAACCCCAACCAGTTGGCTTTCATCTCAGACAAAAATATAAGAGATAAAATTCTCCTTGTTCAGGAATTCATCAAGGGAAATCATCTTAGTAAAAGGCCAATTTAGATTTAAACTTAAAATGATATTCAAAAAGCTTATGATAAAGTAGAATGAGATCTTGTGCTTTTGAGAATTACTCATATGGTTTTCTTGCGGTCTTCATTCATTGGGTGAGATGATGCATCACCTCTATATCATTCTCAATTTTCATCAATGGTGAATTTGGGGGCTTTTTTCATGGTTTTAGAGGGTTGTTAGAATTCTTTAACGGGATTATCTATAGACATGCGGTCTATAATAAAAATCTTAAATTTCACTTTAAGTGCAAAAAAAAAAAAAAAAAACTATGATTGTTATGTTATTTTTGGCTAATGATGTCCTCCTCTTCTACTTAGATGATGCATCTTCTGTGTCTACACTTATGGATTGTATACTTTTATTTATTAACCCGTCAGATATTCACTTGAATTGTGATAAGAAAGAAGTTTTTATTTGCACCTTAGGCTAAAGGCTCATTTTAAATCTTATTGATATTTCTGGCTTTAATTTTAAGTTTGTCTTTATCAGACACTTTGACATTTCATTAATCTCATTTAAATTCAAGACTTCTAACGATAGAATTTTAACGAAGAGAATTAGAAAAAAAATAACAACTGAAACTAGCAAATGCCTCTCTTTTGGAGGTAGAGTTAATCTTATTTGATCTATTCTCTCTACTAGCTACATTGTGGGCTTTGACTTTTATTCACCCTAAAAGAATTCTCATATTAATTGATGTCCTCTTGAGAAAATTTTCTCAGACATAGGTGCTTTGTTGGCAAGATCATTATTAAAGTTGCTTGGATCGAAATGTATAAGGTCAAAAGAGGAAGGGAGGTTGGAATTCCTTGATATTTTGGCCTACAATAAGGCCCTTCTATTTAAGCAAAAGTGACGTACCATCTCATTAAGTGCCATCTATATGAGTTGATTGGGTTCGATCATATAATTTTCGAGATAGATGCACAAAGGGCCTCAAAAAGATTCTGTCTTAGAAATGATGTTGGACCATTCATTGCTCTATGTGGGAGATGTGTCTCTACCTATCTTTGGACGGACAAATGGTATCCCTGGAATCCATTGCTCAATGTCATGAGAGAGTCAGTTCTCTCCTTTTTTTAGGTACTCCCTCTTTAATACTTTGGTGAAGAAGATTATTACAGATTGTCTTGAATAGGTCTCCTTCTGGTTTGTTCACCACTCACTTAGCATAGAGAATTTTTTAACCTGAATGTGTGAAGGTCCAGTAGGCTCAAATGGCTTGGGCTCCGCACGGAAATTTCTCCCATTTCTTCATTCTTTTGTTAGCTTTCTCCAAAAGATTGAGACTAAGAATAGGATTCAGAATTTTTCAAATTGCAGTACTACTTGTTGTCTTTGCGGGAGCACAATCGATCTCATCATTATTTCTTCTTTCGTTGCCCTTTCTCTTGCAAGGTTATGCAGTTTTTTTGTCTCGTGTGTTAGTGTAATTGGCCGTTTGATGATTGGGGGAAAAATATCTCATTATGCTAGCTTAAAGTGGATGAGAAAAGACTCAATGTCAGTTATGTACATATTTCTTCTAGCTATCGTTATGTATTACATATGGAGGATTAAGTGAGACTTTTAAGTTGAATGTGCTAGCTCAAGCAAGCCCTTTTTTATTGTCGGGATTACTCCCGTGTGAAAAATTTTGGAATAGAGGCCAGTATGAAATTTGTCGGTATGTAATACCGATATGGAATTTGCCGGTATGGAATTATTGGTATGAAAATCCGAAATGAGTTTCTAGAATGAAATTTCGTAATGAAAACTAGTCGGGACGAATTTTCGGAATGGATGGAATTTCGGAGTGAAATTTTCGGAATGAAAGTTGGCCGGAATGAAAAAAGGCCGAAGTGAATTTGTACTTGGCCAAAGAGGTATAAAGGTCTGAAGACTGTAAAGCAAAAGTTTGAGGAGCAAGTCAATTCTTCCCCAAAGAGTGGTGCTTAACAGAGTTGGTGATAGGTTGCAGAGTTATTAGTAGGCTTTACATACACGCAATATGCTTACTGGGTAGGCGACCGTCAGGTCAAATTTGTATATTTATGTATCCTAGGCATGTAAGCAAAATATAGAGAAGTGAGAAGGAGAAAAACGTAAAAGAGAATAACGAATAGTTATTCTTTACTATTGTATTCTTGTAATTGTTTTTATTATCAACTCTCCAACGGCTTATATAGCCAAAAAGGATTTCTGTAACCATACTCACATATTGAAATCAGTTTGTGGATTAAATGTTTCGTGATTTTTTCTCTTATTTTAGATGTGAGTTTTTCATGTAAAAATTGTGTTATTGCTCTTTCTTTCATATTCCTCTATCGTGTGCGTGTTTATACATATTATTTTTGTTCGACTCAAACTTGTCCGATCGGCCATTATTCTTTTTTTTCCAACACTTATAAGCCACCAATAGGGTAGGAACCTCATCTTCTCTGAAAGTATTAAAATTTCAAATTCTTTAAATTTTATAATATAATCTTTATTATAGTTAATTATAAAATCTTATCTATTGTCTTTTCCCGACTCAACATTCTCGATCTATATGCATAAATTAAAACTTATGAAATGAGCCATTTTAATTTAGCACTTTAAGGAGAATTTTTTTTGTTATGATTACTTTGAGAGAACTTTTGCTTGTTTGAGAATGTTGTGGGGTATTTTCTTTTTAGCCTTATTTCTCTCGGGGTTTCATCTCGAGATTTCATCTCGAGATTTTACTGTGTGGATTTTTCTTTGATTTATTGGTGTTGCGTTACGGATTTTTGGGTCCGAGCAACACAAATGATGATGATTGAGTGAGAGGGAAGAGAGATTGAACACAATATTTTCGTTTAAACCTTCTCTTGAAATGAAACCACGGCGCAACGGCTCAAGACTTCACTATTTATGAGCGTTTTTCTTACAAGAGGCTAATACAGGTGGCCGAGCGTTTGAATTACAAAGAGATGAAGACAAAGTGGCGAGCGTTTCTTTTCTCTCTCGGAGAGTCTTAGCTCTTTATGTTCTCGAGGAAAATTCGCCGAGCTTTCCCACCGCCACGAAAAAGATCGATCCTCTTCCCGATGCCCGGGAGAATATTTATAGGCGAAAATAATGGGTGGCCACCGGTGCTGGGTGGCCACCTCTCACCCGACACGCCCCCGCAGTGTCGTGTGTCGTGTGCACGGAGGCACGTTTAGCCCGTTTTGCCGGGAATGCCAGACGGCGGTGACAGGTGCGGTGTGGCCTCCCAGAAGGTGGTAGTGCGTTGCGAGGTTTCACGCGTTTTGCGAGAAGTTTGTTATTGAGTGGCAATCTCGGACGCCTCTGGGAGAGTGTCCTCGTGCTTTTATTGGGTCCACGGACTTCAAAACTTGATGAGGGTTCTCGGGCTTCAAAGCCTCGGGGTTCTCTGACCTGCTATTCCGAGATCTTCTCTCCTGATCACGCGATCATTCTCAGCCCTTTACACTTAGCTTCCCGGGTCAAGTACTTATCCTTTTTACCCGGTGGATTGGGAATCCTGGGTACTGAACCCAACAATTGGGATAATCCTTTTTTTACATATATTCATTGTCTCATTTAACATACTTATTACTTATAAAAAAAAGATAAAAAACTTATATTCATAAGTATAAATTTCAAATATGTATCTTCATTTACATATAAAAATAATAATAATTAGGTGTTGAATGAAGTGAAATATATAAATTTATTATTTGTTATTATATATAATTTATTATAATATTGTTAGAAAATATAATTTATTTTAAATTGTTTTTCTTTTTTTTAAAAAAAAATTTGTACTAAGTGATCAAACATTCCGGAAGCCAAGGGAGGTTTTGTCCTTACAGCTTCAGCTATCTTAGGCATTTTTCTAGCCTCTTCATTCTAGGTTTGGGCGCGGAGTTTCGTGATCCAGTCAATTCTTTCTGGATCCGCGGTCGATTTCTGCAACAATGTCTTCCACGTCGAAGAAGGTGACGTTGAAGAGTTCCGACGGAGAGACCTTTGAGGTCGACGAGGGGGTGGCTGTGGAGTCACAGACCATCAAGCACATGATCGAAGACGACTGCGCCGACAGCGCAATCCCTCTCCCCAACGTCACCGGAAAGATCCTGTCGAAGGTGATCGAGTACTGCAAGAAGCACGTTGAGTCTGCCCAGACTGATGATCGCGCTGTTGATGAAGAACTCAAGACCTGGGATGCTGATTTCGTTAAAGTTGACCAGAACACACTCTTTGATCTCATATTGGTCTCTCTCTCTCCCTCCCTCCGTCCCTCCCTCTCTTTCTCTCTCTCCCTCGCGATTTTATTGTGTAGTGTGCTTAAGGGATTGGTTGCTGGAATGTTACTGCTAGATTTAGGGGTTTTCTTTATTCTTTAGTCCCTTAGATATATTGGCCACTGTCCTTGTGCCTGGATCGTGTGCTCGTCGTAACCCTTATCTGATATTTGCTATGTGTTTGAACGACGAGTTGCTGCGTTTTTTTTATATTTAATTATTGTTTGGAGAGTTTGTGAACACTACTCCTCCGGAAGGCAAGGAACGGCATAAGGTCACGGAAGAACTTATAACTCGGTGTCGGTGTGGGGGAAAAAAAGTTGCCAATCCCCATTTATTTAAAATGCCAGTGAAGATAGCAAGCGCTAGCTCCCGGTGCGACTTCATGCACGTAAGAATCGAATAAGGTGTTAATGAATTGAAGATTATTATGAAACTGCAATAATTGAAAATAGAAATTGAATCTTAGAGGTGACATTTGGCCGTAAGTGTTGTTGTTTATTGTCGGAGTTGTTTAGATATTTGTGATCTTGTCAATATGCGTAGTTAGAGTTATTGATGAAACAAATGAACAGAAGTTGTTCACGGATTCTGTGTTGTTTACTTTGAAATGCGAGCTTAAGCGGTGTAACGTGAAGTGTTAAGACAGCCTCAATTTGTTTCCTGTTAATGTTTTTTTCTTTTTATGTGCTATAGGCAGTGAAGCATGTTGTGTAAGTGATTTCTGATTTTCATGTTGATGTTGGAATAATTTTTTGTTTGCTTATATTGATTCTATTGCTGAATGGTCTTCTGTTATATCATTACCGAAGGAGTTTTTTAGTTTGTTCTTCCTTTCCATTAAGGCCAATTAATTTTTGTTTATTCAAATCAATCACAAAAGGACTTCTTCTTTGTTTATTTCCAGCCAATTCTATCACTTCCAAACCAAATTAGTTATTAAGATGGTTAAATTATTAAGTTTTTTGTTCAATAAGTATTTGTTGATAATTGTTTGCTTTAATGAGTTGAATCTTGGACAGTGATTCTTAACTGCCTTTGGATGAATAGTTGTTAGGAACCAGGCTAAACGAACATCTTAATTAGTAACTCATTTTTGTGTCCTTAGGCTGACAAAAGAATAATCTTGTGATGTAATATGGGGGTTTGTACATGGGGTGACTATTGAATTGCAATACGTGGCTGCTATGGGTGCTTTACGGAAAGCTTTAATTAGACTCGGTCTTTTATCATTATTTGTATTGACAATATTGTTTGTTTTCTTTCTCTCTTTTTTTTAAAAAAAAAAACTTTTGACGGCATCAACTAGTTCCTTTTTTGGGCGTTCTCCTCATTGTTATAGCTGTGATCTTGCTCTTTTTTGTGTACTGCACATTTTGAAACCTGGTTATTGATTGGTGGAACTTCATAGTTGTTGAATTTGTAATTGATGAATGAATTATTGGTGTTGGAAATATTTCCAAAGGTTTATCCTGCCGAGTGTGAGGTGATTGTGCCCCTCTTCCACTGTCTGACGTTTTTTGTGTCAAGTGTGTTTTCATATGAAGTGTTGTGCACTGATGAGGTTCTGTTTGTGGCTACTAATTTTCTTAGCCATGCTATGCTGACTTCCTAGCGATGCTATACTGGCTTCATCATCTCTCTCCTCCCTGCACCCCAACCAATGTTTGTGGATGATAACAGCAGTAACCGTGATTACCTTCACCTGCCCCTCATTAGGTAATAACCCCAAAATACGAGAGAGTTGCAGAAGGAGGTATGCCATCAAGGAGGGCCTCATTGCCAGTCCTCAAATGTGGGGGCCAGACAGGGCTCTAATCCGCTGGTGGAATACAAGCGCTAAACTCCCTATTTTGGCCCTACAAATTTACATTCTAGATTCCTTTTTTCAATTAGTAGTAAATGAAGGGAAACCAAGACTGTTGTTCCTTAACAAGTTTGAAGAAGCTTGTGGGTGTGCTTATAGACCGACAAATGATGATATAGTTAATTGAGATATGTCTTCATCTTTTGCCTCAATTAATGGTGTCATTAGACCGGGTGCGGGAAAGGCTAATGAATTGGTCAATGTTACATGGGAGTGTACATAATTGAAATGGATATATTTAGCATAAATCCTATCAAATCCACACATTGCAGTGTTGAATGGTTAAATTTATACAGAATGTTAATCGAAGCGTACTAAATTTGTTTAGATCTGTAAACTTAGATCCCAAAAGCTAATGTTAGGCTCTGGTTGAAGTTATCGTATTACTAGAACTAAAAACGATGATGAAAGGATCATTAGAGTTTTTCTGAGAGTCCTGAAGTAATAAGAGATAGTGGCTAAGCTTCTCCCTCACCTTCTTCACAATTATAATATTGTGCCTTGAGCAACTCATCTGTGCCCGGATAGAAGCCACCATCTTGTAACAAATATTTGCTTCTAAAACCCTAGCACCTGCAGTTGGGGCAGCAGCTGTTGTATTTGATTTTGGAGCCAATTTGTCCAACTAAGAACGTGTTAGCTGGTCTAATTTCCCTTGTGTTTTGAAACTCAAATTCCTTGTAATACATAGAATTCAGATTCCGTATGTATGACACAATGGGATTGCAATCAATCTCAAATCCTTGTATGAGCAAACAGAATTGCAATCAATTTGTAGCCAATGATTAGAAGGACTTGGCATGAGTGGCAACAACACTTCTTGTGCATCCTATATATCTGGGGTTGTTATGATGATGAATGTGCCAGTATGCTAATATGAGGCTTGTTTTGCTCTCTGCTCTCTACCTCTCTCCCCACTCCCTCCTTCCCTCCCTCCCTCCCTCTCTCTCTCTGCATCTCTATGGAATTTTAACTTACATATTCCATATAGGAATCGTGTTACTGGTGGTGGGACAATTTTGGTTGAGTTAGGAGTTGGGTTAGAAAGGGAGGAAACAAATTATCACAGCAGTGGCCACATGCTGCATGTTTAGTTGAAGAATTGCTTATGATGTCACCAGTAAGGGATTCGAACTTCTGAAAATGGGGGGAGAATATAATGGCTGTAGGATTAATTGTTTTTTAATAGTGAAATCAATGTGCAGTACTTGATTATCCCAGAATTCTGGTTTGAATGTAAGCATCTTTTCTCTTGAAATATGTAAGAAATACTACTAATCGGTAGCACATATTTCAAGCGCAGAAGGGAAGCTGTGCGTTCAAATCATGATTTTGTGTTCTATCATTTACATTTTTTTAATCTCCATTTGCGGTGATAAGGTCAGAGTCTCAAGTCCCCCTCGCCCTGGCCAATTTTTTTTTGGTGCTTGTGGCTGAAGACATGCTGTTTGGTGTCTTCAGGCAGCCAACTATCTTAACATCAAGAGCCTACTGGACCTGACTTGCCAAACGGTTGCCGACATGATCAAGGGCAAAACTCCGGAGGAGATTCGCAAGACCTTCAACATCAAGAATGACTTCACTCCAGAGGAGGAAGAAGAAGTCCGGAGAGAGAACCAGTGGGCATTCGAGTAAACCTCCGTGGAAAACTGCCCCTTGTGATTTCCATATGGTGGGACTTGATGTCGATAATCATCACTGATATCTGCACTTAATCTTATCTCGGCTACTGGTTGTTGTCATAGATCGAACATCCATTTTCCTTGTCTTTTTCAAGCACTTTGTACTGCCTCACTCTGTTTAGCCAAAATAAATATAGAAGCTCTTGCCTTCAACTGGTTCTCTGTAGTGTCACAGATCAACTCTCCGGTTCTTGCAGCGCTCACACTCTCGGGGCTTTCGTGGGACTAAATGGGGATGCTTTTTCGTGAAGATACTGTTTTGCCCTATTTTTGGGTTTTTTCTTTAAATAAAAAGAGACATTGAAAAGCCTACATTTGGGGCGAAGATGCTACTTTACGAAGCAGCTCTCCCCTCCTGTTGGGCGTGGGACTGGCATAGGCCACCTAGGTGTAAAGTACGTACGCCTAGGTGAGACCGCCCAGTAAAGTACGTACACGGAACCAATTAATTGGCATCTGTATTTTTTTAATATAGTTAGAAAATATAATTTATTTTAAATTATTTTTTTAAAAATATTTGTAGTAATAAATTATTAGAATAAAATAAAGTAAAAATAAAATAATTATTTTTAGAAAATAAAATAGTTATTTTTATGAAATAACATAGGATGAGAATAGAGTTAGAATTATTATTTTTATATTTAATTATTGAAATAAAATAAATTAAGAATTAATATTTTATTATTTAGTTTATAGAATAGTATGAGAAATAAGGTGAGAATAGTGATAATAATAATAATAATAATAAAATATAGTAGTAATAATAATAATAGTAATAATAATAATAATAATAAATAACTATTATCATGTATATAAAAATAGTTATTTGTATTTTTCAAGTAGGGGTAGTTATTTTTATATTTATAAAAATAAATATTTTATAAAAATATTTATTTTTATTTAATTTATCAACTAAATAAGTAAATTATAATTTTTAAAAAAATTAACCAAAAATAGAATTGTAATTTCTGCGAAGCAAGCGCGAGATAAGTGATTGAACATTCCGTTGAGGATTTGTCGTTACAGCTTCTGCTATCGTAGGCATTTTTCTAGCCTCTTCATTCTAGGTTTGGGCGCATAGTTTCGTGATCCAGTCGATTCTTTCTGGATCCGCGGTCGATTTCTGCAACAATGTCTTCCACGTCGAAGAAGGTGACGTTGAAGAGTTCCGACGGAGAGACCTTTGAGGTCGACGAGGGGGTGGCTGCGGAGTCACAGATCATCAAGCACATGATCGAAGACGACTGCGCCGACAGCGCAATCCCTCTCCCCGAAGTCACCGGAAAGATCCTGTCGAAGGTGATCGAGTACTGCAAGAAGCACGTTGAGTCTGCCCAGACTGATGATCGCGCTGTTGATGAAGAACTCAAGACCTGGGATGCTGATTTCGTTAAAGTTAACCAGGGCACACTCTGCGATCTCATATTGGTCTCTCTCTCCCTCCCTCCCTCCGTCCCTCCCTCTCTTTCTCTCTCTCCCGCGCGATTTTATTGTGTAGTGTGCTTAAGGGATTGGTTGATGGAATGTTACTGCTAGATTTAGGGGTTTTCTTTATTCTTTAGTCCCTTAGATATCTTGGCCATTGTCCTTGTGCCTGGATCCTGTGCTCCTCGTAACCCTTTTCTGATATTTGCTATGTGTTTGAACAACGAGTTGCTGCGTTTTTTTTTTATATTTAATTATTGTTTGGAGAGTTTGTGAACACTACTCCTCCGGAAGGCAAGGAACGGCATAAGGTCACGGAAGAACTTATAACTCGGTGTCGGTGTAGGGGAAAAAAAGTTGCCAATCCCCATTTATTTAAAATGCCAGAGAAGAAAGCAAACGCTAACTCCCGGTGCGACTTCATGCACGTAAGAATCGAATAAGGTGTTAATGAATTTGATGGATACTAATATCCAAGGTCCATATTAAAAATTTGTCTCTCAAGAGTTGGGCCCAGATGCTACAGAGGACCAAAAGTTTCAGGCGCCAGAGTTAGCCCACAAAGTACAGTGGGCTTGAAGTCCATTACGGCCCGTGGACTCATGATGGGCCTCGGACGCTGCCTTACCTGTAAAATCGACGTGTCAGGAATTTAGTGGCTAACCTGTCAGACTGCAAGAAGAATGATGGCCAATATAGCATGCAACCCTATAGAGAAAACGTCACATTAGGTTGGCGTTCACGCAACCCTCCTGACACGGCAAAAGGGATTTACAGAGTTAGTGGTAGGATCTCCTGCACATGCCAACCCCACGTGGACTCCTATCAATGGGAAGCTTAGCTACTATAAATACCTTAATTGTTTACCAAATAAAGGATCTCAACATTTACTCTTACTAACAGTAATGGAGAGAGATCAGAGAGAGAAAGAGAGGACTCATGTTGTAAGAGTGACTCTTTAGAGTTTTCATATACTTAGTCCCCAATCTCTTGTACTTGAGCGCCTTCTGTACCTAATACAAGATAGTGAAGCAGTTCTCGGATAAAAGTCATATGGTTTTTCCTTCTCATTCAAGAGAATGTTTCCATGTAAAAAGCTCTTTGTGTTAGTTTGCGTACTCTCTCTCTTCCTCCACACATGCATTTTTTGGTGTTGCCATCGGATTCTCGTCCTTATTAAAGAAAAGATCCGAGGACATAATATTTGGCGCCGTCTGTGGGAAGCGTGACAAAAAGTCCAGCATTTCCTTTTAAACACTCAATCCCTTACACAAAATGGTGAATACTCGAGGACAGATCGGTGCTTCTGTCCGATAAGCATGTTCAGGTGGCAACGGCCTTGCTCACTGTGCTAGAGTAGAGGATCATCCTGATCCTTATGTGCGGGCATTGGCCCTGAGGATGGACGACGTGTCCAGGGCCGTCCAGAGCCTCTATACGAAGATGGACGCACGCATGAAGGAGGCACCGTCTAAGTCCTCCCAAACCGCGACATCCCAAAGAAAGGAAAAGGGGAAGAAACACCCTAGTAAACACGCTGCTCAGCTCGAGGCTCCTCAGACGCAGGTCGCCTCGAGTAGTCGAGCTCCGTCGCGTCTTCAAGGGCGCTTGGGCCTGCGGATACAGGAGGAAAGATCAGAGAGGAAAAACTCTTGCTGTGTTTATGAGGACCAAGAGTGCGCCATTTAGGACACGACCCCTGTCAAAGAAGTCCCTTCGAGGACTAGAAGCCGTCAGGGGAAGCAAGTTGCATAAGATCCCCATGAGTTGAGGACTTACCTCAACGAAAAGAAGATGATGGCATCGCCTCAAGTGGAGGCTAAGCTCGACAAGGTATTTCGTCAAGTCTTTGGCGATGAAGAGGGAGGAGTAGCTGAAGTCCGCAGATCTCCATTCACAATGGAGATTAAGACGAGGCCGCTCCCCCCAAAATTCAAAATGCCAAACCTCGACTCTTACGACGGGAGTGCAGATCCAATGGACCACTTAGATCACTTCCATGAGCATCTAAGCCTTCAAGGCTTGGATGAGTTGATGATGTGCCAGTATTTTCCCTTGACACTCAAAGGAGACGTGAGAATCTGATTTTATGGGCTGCCTAGGAACTCCATCCGCTCATTCAACGAGCTTGCAGAAGCTTTTTTCTCCCAATTTGCTTCCAACCGGAGGATAAAGAAGCAACTATGGCACCTTGCTCGTGTGAAGCAAGGGGCCAGGGAGAGCCTGAAAAGTTTTTTGTCTTGCTTCATATCTGAGGCCAGGCAATCTCGAAGCTGACTGATAGGATCAAGTTGACCGCGTTCCTGTTCGCATTGGAGGGAGGTAGCTTCTTTAAGCAACTCGTACATAAGGGCCTGCAGATATTTAGGGAGGCCGAGAGTATAGAGAGAGCTTACATTGCAGTCGAAGAAACGAATGATGCAAAGAGACCCGTGTAAGTAGAGAGCCACCCTCCTAGGACAGCGGATGGGAAGAGAAGGCATGAAGACCGACAAGGTTCCCGGACCCCCAAGAAGCAACAAAAGTCTGAGCAGAACGTTCACAGGGAGTATAGGCCCATCAACCTTACTCCCTTGAACGACTCGCATACCAATATCATGATGCAGATTCGGGATGAGAAGTATTTGAAATGGCCTGAGGCGCTAAAGAATCAAGAGGGTGGTGATTAGTCTAAATACTATCACTATCACCGTTGTGGAGGCCATGGTACCGAGGACTACCAGACGTTACAGAAGGAAATTGAGGAGCTGATCAAGACAGGTCATCTCACCCGCTTCTTGCAAAGACCTGGACAGTCATCTGGAACAGTAGAAGTAGGAGAGGCTGACCAACCAAGAGGCAGAGTGGCCTCGGGGGTGGTCAATATGATTTCCACCTGCTTGGCTAGAAGCGGCGCTCAGGAGGATCCAGCAGCAAGGAATAAGAAACCTAGGGTAGAATCTAGAGATGAGGTCATTAGTTTTTGTAACGAAGGTATCGTCCATGTAACATCCCCTATTGAGACCCCCTGGTTGTAACAACCCTCATTTCTAATAGTAGTTTAGATTATCAGATGAAACGAGTTTTTATTAATAATGAAAGCTCACGTAATATTCTTTATCTTGATACTTTCTTTAAATTAGGGTTCAAAAGAAGCCAGTTAGCAGGGACTGAAGTACCCCTTTATGGGCTGAACAACGAGTCAGTGCCGGTACAGGGAGTCGTCCAACTCGAGGTCACATCAAGGACCCATCCGAGGGCGTCGTCGAAGGCCCTTTCTTTCCTAGTCATAGACTTGCCCTTGGTCTATAACGCGATCCTCAGACGTCCTTGCTTGGTCACTTTCGGGGTCATGACTTCAATCCCACTCTTGAAAATGAAGTTTCTGACACCATACGGGATTGGGGAGGTCCTCGGGGACCAAGCTGCCAGGCGAACGTGTTACCTGTCCCAGGTCACCCAAACTCCTCTTCCTCAGCCTATGGAAGGCCTGGACTTCTGTGATGAGACGACCTTGCAACAGGTCGAGTCTAGAGAAGCCATCAACCGAGTTCCTCTGGATCCTAGAGATCCAGAAAAGACCGTCCAGATAGAAAGTTCTCTACCTTAAGCCTTCCGAGACCAACTTATTAGCTTCCTGCAGAAGAACTCGGATATCTTTGCTTGGGCTCCGAGTGACATGCCAGGGGTATCGACTGGAGTAATGGTCCATAAATTGGGTTTAGATCTCAGTCATAAACCCGTTAGGCAAAAGAGAAGAAACTATTGGTGGAAAAGATGGTGGCAATCCGGGAGGAGGTAAATAAGCTTCTGGACGGGGGATTCATAAAGGAGATGCACTACCAAGATCGGCTATCAAACGTTGTGATTGTTAAAAGAATAACCAGAAAGTGGAGGATGTACGTGGACTTCACATATGTCAATAAAGCACACCTAAAGGACAGCTTTCTGCTCCCGAGGATCGATTCGTTGGTAGACTCGACATCTGGCCCCGAGCTTTTAAGTTTTATGGACGCGTACTCAGACTACAATCAAATAAGGATGAGTCTCGAAGACGAGGAGCACACGTTATTTATGATGGACCAATGGACATACTGTTACAAAGTCATACCCTTCGGCCTCAAGAATGTTGGTGCTACTTATCAGAGGCTCGTGAATAAAATGTTCGAGGCTTAGATTGAAAGAAACGCGGAGGTCTATATAGACGGCATGCTCGTCAAAAGCAAAATAACCGACCACCACATCCAAGATCCGAATGAGACCTTCAACGTCCTAAGAACGTACCAGATGAAAATCAACCCAGCCAAATGTACATTTGGAGTGACGCCTGGGAAATTCTTGGGCTATATTGTTTCATGTCGAGGGATTGAAGTAAATCCAGAAAAGATCAAGGCCATCCTTAATATGAAATCCCCTCGAACTGTGAAAGAGGTTCAGAAACTCACTGAAAGGTTGGCAGCGCTGTCACGTTTCTTGGCTAAGTCGGCCGAGAAGTACTTGCCATTCTTCAATACCCTGAGAGGGATAAAGGATAACGGTTTCCAGTGGACGGCTGATTGCGAAGAAGCCTTCCGAGGACTTAGGGTATTTATCAAACCCACCTCTATTGACTTTTTCCCAAACAGGCAAGGAGTTGTGCCTGTACCTTTCAATTTCAGACAAAGCCTTGAACTTAGTTTTGGTCAGTCAGTAGAACGGCATGCAACAGCCCGTGTACTACATTAGCAAGATCTTAGTTGACGTTGAGACAAGGTATTTCCACGCAGAGAGGATGGCTCTGCGCTCGTGTATTCCGATCGGAAGTTGAGATCATACTTCCAGGCACACAAAGTGGTCGTCTTGATCGACTAGCTTGTAAGATCGATTTTGCAAAAACTAGAAATGTCGAGACAGTTGGTTAAGTGGGCCATTGAGTTGGATGAGTTCAATATAGAATTTCGTCCGAGGCCTGCCTTAAAAGGTCAAACCTTGGCGGATTTTATTCTCGAAACCACAACAACTCAGGACTTCTCGGACGCTTGTGATGCCGAGGAATCACACAGACCAGCGACTTGGACTCTGCATGTGGATGGTTCATCAATGAAAGATGGTTGTGGAGCTGGCGTTGTGCTGAGGACGCCTGAATGATTAGAGATAAAGTATTCAATAGTCCTTGAGTTTCCAGTGACCAACAACGTGGCGGAGTACGAGGCCCTGTTCGCAGGACTGTGGCTAGCAAAGGAGTACTCAGTCAATGACCTGATTATTTATAGCGACTTTGAATTGGTCGTCAACCAAATCTGAGGAAACTTTGAGGCAAACAGCCCACAACTATCCAAGTACCTCTCAAAGGTCTGCGAACTTATGTCAGCCTTTGAGAAGGTAGAAATGGTCCACATCCTACAGGAAGAAAACGTAAAGGCCGACCAACTTGCAAAGCGGAAGCTTCCGAAGACCCAGAGTAATATGCCCGAGGAATGCACAAGGTTCTCAGCAAACTCAGTGTGGAAGACTCCGAGACAGAAGTGATGCAGGTATCTGAAACTAACAACTAGATGACTCCCTATCTCAGGTATTTACTTGATGGGACACTGCCCGAGGACGCAGAAGAGGCTAAGAATGTGAAGATGGCCGGATGTTATACTATTATGGACGGCCGACTATATCGTTGAGAATTTTCTGCCCCTACTTAAGGTGCCTTACCCCAGAAGAGGCTGATTACACTATCGAAGAGGTGCACCTCGGGGTTTGTAGATCCCATATTGGAGGTAAGAACTTTGCATTCAAGCTGATGAGGTAAGGATATTACTGTCCAACTATAAAGTATGACGCCATGAATTTCATACGAAATGCAAGAATTGTAAAGTCCACGGCAACCTTTTCCACCAGCCACATACGAAACTCATTTCTCTACAATCACTTTGGCCCTTCGCGCAGTGGGGGCTGAACATACTTGGGCCGCTGCCGATAATATCCGGACAAAGGAAGTTTTTAATCGTCGGAATTGACTACTTTACAAAGTGGGTTAAAGCCATGCCAGTGGCTCGCATAACCGAGCGGAACACTACAGACTTCGTTTGACAGAGCATTGTGTGCAGGTTCGAGATCCCAGAATGCATTGTGGATTGATAATGGGATCCAATTTTTGAAAAAAGGTTCACCAAGTATTGTACCAACCTAAAGATAAGGTTGCTGTATATATCAATCGCGTACCCGCAATGTAACGGCTAAGTGAAGGTCACGAACTGCACAATACTACATGGACTAAAAACGAAATTGGAATATGCTGGGGGCTCGTGGGTCGAAGAGCTGCCATCATTGCTGTAGTCTTACATGACTGATGTATGCTAATATGAGGCTTGTTTTGCAATTTGCTCTCTCCCTCCCTCCCTCCCTCTCTCTCTCTCTCTCTCTCTGCATCTCTATGCTCCATATAGGAATCGTGGTACTGGTGGTGGAACAATTTTGGTTGAGTTAGGAGTTGGGTTAGAAAGGGAGGAAACAAATTACCACATCAGTGGCCACATGCTGCATGTTCAGTTGGAGAATTGCTTATGATGTCACCAGTAAGGGATTGAACTTCTTAAAATGGGGGAAGAATATAATGGCTGAAGGATTAATTGTTTTTTTTTAATAGTGAAATCAATGTGCAGCACTTGATTATCCCAGAATTCTGGTTTGAATGTAAGCGTCTTTTCTCTTGAAATATGCAAGAAATATTACTAATCGGTTGCACATATTTCAAGCACAGAAGGGAAGCTGTGCGTTCAAATCATGATTTTGTGTTCTATCATTTACATTTTTTTTAATCTCCATTTGCGGTGATAAGGTCAGAGTCTCAAGTCCCCCTCGCCCTGGCCAATTTTTTTTTGGTGCTTGTGACTGAAGATGTGCCGTTTGGTGTCTTCAGGCAGCCAACTATCTTAACATCAAGAGCCTTCTGGACCTGACTTGCCAAACGCTTGCTGACATGTTCAAGGGCAAAACTCCGGAGGAGATTCGCAAGACCTTCAACATCAAGAATGACTTTACTCCAGAGGAGGAAGAAGAAATCCAGAGAGAGGACCACTGGGAATTCGAGGAAGAAGAAATCCGGAGAGGCATTTGAGTAAACCGCCGTAGAAACTGCCCCTTGTGATTTCCAAGTGGTGGGATTTGATGTCGATGATCTTCACTGATATCTGCTCTTAATCTTATCTCGGCTACTGGTTGTTGTCATAGATCGAACATCCATTTTCCTTGTCTTTTTCAAGCACTTTGTACTGCCTTACTCTGTTTAGCCAAAATAAATATGGAAGCTCTTGCCTTCAACTTTTCCTCTGTAGTGTCACAGATCAACTCTCCGGTTCTTGCAGCGCTCACACTCTCGGGGCTGGGGTGGGACTAAATGGGGATGCTATTTCTTGAAGATACTGTTTTACCCCATTTTTGGGTTTTTTTCTTTAAATAAAAAGAGATTTTGAAAAGCCTACATTTGGGACGAAGATGCTACTTTAAGAAGCAGCCCTCCCCTCCGGTTGGGGTGGGATTGGCATAGGTCACCTAGGTGTAAAGTACGTACGCCTAGGTGAGACTGGCCAGTAAAGTACGTACACGGAACCAATTAATTAGCATTTGCATTTATACTCTGTTTTATAACATGGCGCCATATTTTGCCCGGTTTTGAGCTTGATTTAATGTTTAAACCTTAGCCGTTAACTGATAAAATAATGGTGGTTTCCACTGCATGGGACAATCATGCAGTCTGCTGTGCTAAACTCAAAATATTAGACAACAACATGGTATAATTTCACAACGATAATCAAATATCAAAAAATAGAAAAAGTATTCTGTTGATTAATTAATTTTATCTAAAAGTTACATAAATGTTTATATTTTTAGAAAGAATGATGACGGGTTTAACAATCCTATGGGCTGATCTAGGAGCGAGTCCATCTGCTAGTAAAGAAGACTAAAGCCCATAAGGCTTTACAATAGGCTCAGTCACGGTTGGCACATAATTTGCCGGTGAAAATAGAGGCCGGTCAGGCCACAAGTGTGACGACCTGAGCTCAAATTTTCGAATCTGACTTGGACCATCACAGCGAAAGTCTCGAATCATTCGAAATCATCAATTATACGTCATCAATGAACTCAATATCATTAAAAATGTTATTAATGAACCTTATAAATGTATCATTAATTCAATATCCGTAATAGTAATAATAAATAACTTCAATAATATCGAAGTCCAAAATATTAATCATCATAATAAAAATCTAATAAACATCAAGTAGTAACATAATTAACAAAAATCTTAAATCTCTATCCTGGGTGCCTCGATCTTTGAGATCACTTCTACTTAGAGTCTACACAATAACACTGATTTCTTTTATTTTGCTGTCAACCTATCTATTCTGGAACCAATAAATCACAAGAGTGAACAAGAATGTCGAACAAGTAAAAATAAACAATAATGAGTACAATAAAATATTTCGGACGATCAAACAATGAGTAAAATTAATAATAACAGGTAATAAAACAATCACTGTCCGAGACTCAATAACATGTCGTATTCACGACTCAAAAACTATATGAACAACTGGATATTAAGAAGTAACATGGATTCCATTGAATCCGATTATCAACTCAATATGAGGTCACAACAGTATGAATGACAGGAATCTCCATGGACTTTATTCTACCATAGTGAACTAAAGGCCGCGTTATTTACACCCCAACGGTTGGGTAATACAACGAGATTATTTATGGTATCCAACTCCGCTACAGTCCTCCCAGAGGCTGTACCCGTAGCATGCCGATACTATCCGTGATATCCCTCGCCAAATGATATCCAAAATATCATTCTCTACTATGGTTACTAGGTTATAAGTATCCTTACTCAATATCAACGACCTCGACTAATTGTACAAGATAATAAGAATTCGATTATTCGCCCAATCTGAGATCACGACTGTACAAGATAACAAGAATCTCCTTGGACCTTATTCTACCATAGTGAATCAAATGCCGTCTATTTACGCCCTCAACGGTTGGGTAATATAACGAGGTTATCTATGGTATCTAACTACCTCTACAGTTCTCCCAATGGCTGTACCCGTAGCATGCCGATACCACTCATGATACTCCTCGCCAAGTGATATCCCAGATATCATTCTCTACGATGGTCATTAGGCTATAAGCATTCCTTCTCAATATTAATGACCTCAACCTCCGGAATAGAATCGGTATTGAAAAAGTATAGACTACTCTGCGGTTTCATGGGTTCCCAGTCGTCTGGATACCGTAGAGTTTTCGTACACTCTCCTTTACTTATCGATAGAGTGCCAAAAGTTATACATACACCACCAGGGTTAACACGAAGAATATTTTTATTAGATTGTCATCAACGAGATACAGAGCAATTACATAACCAATTATTAGCATTTTGGGCATACCAATGCACATGTATAATTTTACATAAACATTTCCTACCATCCATATACATCAATATAATTATATGCTATCTTATATATAATTATATATATTTTTTATTATATCCAAGTATAAGTATATATACAGTATATATATATATATATATACGGCTTCACAAGGCAGCAGTCTCTCTCTTTACTGCCGGCCACCAGTTTGACGATGGCAGCAGCGTTGCCTCCGACCTATCACACGGAGACGGCACCCGCACCTCCTGAATCACCTAACTCGTACGGTGGCACACAAATGGGCGCCCTGCTCCTTTGGCTAAATGCTGATTATCGCCAACGATAAGAAGTTCTGAGTTTTATCATTCACATGTAAAATCAATAGATTATATAGCATAAATTCGTCAACTTTTAGGTTCCAATTTAGCCTAAGCCCCTGTAGCAACTCTAGCTCCATCGTCCAGAGCCGATGCTCTGTTTTCCCCCAAAGTTTCGATTTATAGGAGTAAGCCACCGATTCACCAATTTAAAACATGTAACGGTTGTTTTGCAACAATAGGAAGGTTTTCTTGCCAAAATTGACAGGTTTCACCCTTCCTATCACCGTCGGGTCACTGAACCTGAATGGAATTCGGAAACAGAGCACGGTGCTCTGTTTCCGCGACCGAGTTCAATCCTGAAAACCAAAGGGCATAATGAGTAAAATTTATATTTTAGAATCTCATTAGGCAATTCACTAGATTCCCATTAGTTATCGAGCCCAAGAGGTTGGCCGATTGCTCACAGAGCCGTGGCCCTACGTACGGGTTCTCTAGATTTGGAACTCTCGATTTCGCTCATTATCCCCCCTAATTCAAGCATAAAATAGAAGGTTCAACATTAACAAAATGAAGGTAGAACAAATCTTACGATGAAGAACTTTACTTGCCTCGATTTGATGATCGGCGACAACGGCTTTGGCTTCGTGTTCCACCCTCTCCGGTTCGTTCTCTGCCGTTTTTCCTCCTCCTAACCCTACCATCCATTATATGTGAAGGATAGATCTAGAATTTTTGCATGGAAGCCGTTCCCCTTTCCTTCTTCATCACTGCCATCTGCACCTCCCTCTCCTCTTCTCCGTCTTTCTTTCTTCCTTCCTTTTCCCTCTCCTCTTTCCTCTTCTTTCTCCTTTCTCTCCTTTTCCTTTTCCCATTTCTTTCTTTTTTTCTTTTCCTTCCATCTCCCATTTTATTTCTTTCCTTTATTATTATTATTATTATTATTATTATTATTAATTATTTTATATATTTATTATTACCCACTATTATTATTTTATATATATATATATATGTATGTATTTGTACATATTTATTTATCTATTCTTAAAAATATTAATTAATTATTTAGTTAGTTATCTAGCTATCTTTTTCATAATATTTAAAACCTTAATCTAAATTTTTAATATTTTATTTATTTATTTATTTTATATTTTTTGTCAATGAATCTTAATACACCATAATTTAACAGATAAATATTTACTTAATTAAATTAATTCACTATTTTAATTAACGGTCCCAACACTAGGCCCAATCAATCAATTCATCTAATTTATTATGCCCAAATATCCAATATCCACTAATTTAAATTTATACAAATTCATTCAATAGCTTAATCCACTAATTAAGCTAAACTCAAACTAATAGCTTAACTATTTAAACCTAATTTACTGGTCCAAAAATTCTAAACTCATATTTTAAGTCCAATTTATTGATCCAAATCTTTTAAATTTATTAGGCCAAATGATTAGTCCAATTATAAGATTTTAATCCTAAAACTAATTAAGAATAATTAGTAAAACTAATTTGTTAATTTTATTCTTTCTAAATAAAAAAAATTTGGGATATTGCAATCAGGCAATCCTCTGCGGCTTAGCCAATCATAGTTCAGAGAGCCCTCCAACTTAGTGGCAATAGCTTGGCCAATGCAGAAGGTATCGACATGGCAGACACCAGTCACTAATAACCATAGTCAACGATTAAAGATGATCGCCACGCTCGCCTATTTACAATAGAAAGGATGTTGTCACTGTCGGGCTGCCAGATGGCTCAACAAATCACCCGTCGGAATTGCCTAGCAAAGATCACTCATGGTCGCACTACCACTGAAAGGCGACAACCTACATGTTGGCCACAACTGTTGCCAGGACAGGTTGGCAAATCTTGGTAAGATACCTGGCAAAAGCCTTGGCGCCAACATCATCTCTACGAAATATTATAAATACCTTTCGCTATCGCAAGAGAAAGAGAGATCTCGATCAACGTACAATAGTTTAGAAAGAACCAAGCTCCCCTTAAATCTCACAGCTCTTCCCCTCTCTCTAGTTTTAAAAGCCGCTCTCCGTCGAGTGTATCACCAGAGTCTAGTCCTCCGTCAATTCTCAATGCCGCTCCCTATCAAGCGCATTATCGGAACCTAACCTCCACAAACCTCATTTCCCTCCAGGCAAGTGCATTAACACATTTTTTACATCATCAATGAATCATTCTATCTATTGAAAAAGATTTTTAATTTGAGCGTCGGAGAATAAATCGAAAAATAAATTTTGCCAATTCTTGAACCTCTTATTCATCGTTTGTGATGCGTAAGATTCAAGTTAGTAGAGACGGAGATTGAATCTATTTTAGTTCGACTTGATGTGAAAGACCCAACAGCTCCCTAATCCGTATAATAATTCGAATTCAAGAACGCATCAAATGATATATATGTATATATTTCTATAATATGTGATTATAGCATATTATTATGAGGCTCACCTTGCAAGGTTAGAAATTTGTCAATATGATTTGTATAATTTTTGGTACATGTTATCCTTTTATGAATAACACCCGCTTATTTGGAGCTGCAGCTTCATCGATTCGTGCAGGTTGTATTTTTGGTAGAAAATTAACGTTATAGTTATTAAATACTTTTAATCATAATAATTATCGATAAAAATAGTAACCGATATCTAATATACCGATTGATTTATAATAGTATCGGCCAACAATATGTATATGTCCCACCACAAAAAAAAAATCACAATATGTTTTTTATATTGATAATATATTATAATATATTGATTAATATTTTAAATATTAATTAATATATTTGATAGTTGTCTGTCAGCTTATAATTTTTAAAATTTTTATTTTTTTAATGTCAATATATATTATTCAATATTGATATAATTATGACCGATATTAATATAAATATTTTCATTTAAGATTCTAACACTTATGTTGTGGTATGAGATGTATTGAAACAATAAAAAAAATGTATTATTTCACATGGTGCTGTATTTGTATGATCTTTTTGCATGCTTGATTTTTATGTGCATTTTAATTAAATATTACTGCAAAATGATGAAATAAACTTTTTGCTAATTGAAGAATGGCCAATTTAATTAAGAGACAATTTTTAAATCAGTCTATATCATAAAAAATAAATCTCAATTATTAAAAAATAAATAAGATTAATTTTCAAAAATTTGGCATTTAAACTCTTATCTCTCGTTACTGGAGTCAGCATATAATTTTATAAATTGTTACTATTCATTATGTCTGGATATGACCCAAGATGAGATGGGCTTGACCCATTGCTATGTGAGACTTACAAACCGTTAACCCATCGAAGTATATGAATCAACTGAGTTGATAAGATTGAAACGGAAGAAGATTCGACTGAATTATCGGAAACCCAAATGATTGGGTTGCTAATAATACGAAAGACTAAGGTATCAAACGATTGCCTAATTAATAAATAAAAACAATCAATCTTGATAAACAGTTATATGAATTAAGGGATAATCAAAGTGAACAGTTAATGAGACTAATAGACAGACATATGTTAGATTTAAAATTTATATGTTAGATTCAAAATTTATATAACGGTCGAATCACTTAATTTCCAACTAACATAACGTCTTGATTAATGCGCAATCACACATCTTCCGGAAGAATATATCGATTGGCAGTAAAATTACAAATATATCTACTTCCTTCAAATAAGAGGACGAAATCCGAATTACTCATGAAAATAGCAAGTGTAGAAATTTATTGATTTACACATTTATGAATTTTGAAAATCACGGAGTCAAATCATTCATTTTTAGCTTCCTAATCTACAACCTCTTATAATTTTTAATTTCCTTCAAAAAAATTTTAGATTGAGCGTCGAAGAATATTTTAGAAAACGAGTCTCATATTTATTAACATTTTATTAATTATTATGGTGTGCACAATTTAGATTAAAAGGTTCAAAAATTTAATCCGATTTCATTCAGATGATTATCCAAATTCGAGATACACGTTAATTATAATATTTGATTAGTTCATGCTAATATTAGCCTTAATACTATCTTAATCCAAAGAAATAATTGAAGCTCAACCGCATCGTGCCTGCATTGATTTCATCAGATTGACAGCCAATTTCCCAATACAAATACATTATCTCACTCTCAATATTTAACAAGGTCTTGATCTTCCATGATAGTCGCTAATTGCTTGATTAATTAACAATTAGAATTTGGCCTAACGGGATCAGTTTGATGGCTGCCTGTATTTTATAAAATAGACTATATTATTTATATATTTAATTATTTATTTAGTTGTATTGAAATTATTAGTTTTAATGTGGTGAGTGAGAATGGAGAAAATAAAAATTAAAATAAGATAAAATATATATTTATTTTTAACAATCTTGATATAATTGTTTGAAAATGCGTGGAAATGGCCATAATAATTGAAAAGCATGCATGAAGTAGACCCATGAAGCATTTGTTGTCCAAAATAAAATCATCAAAGTTGATGAAAGCTATAATTTCTGCCTGTGGCTTTTGTTTTGTTTTGTTTTGTTTTTTTTTTTTGAGATATATAATCGAATAAAAATATCTTTTCATTGAATAATTTTACTCCGGATAAACATATATTATATTTTATAACGTATTGAATTTAATTTATTATTAAATTGTTCAATAAATATACATTTTTTAATAATTAATTAGTATATATTCAATAATATATATATATATATATCTGAATTGTTGAACGAATTAAGAAACCATCTTATTCGGGTGTCTGATTGGGAATAAATCTGATCTTTGTTATTATGAATTTGGATTCTATACACCACAATAAACGAATAAGAGGTAAGAAGAATACAATATTTGCTCTTCCGTATATCCCCCAACGTTTAAATTAAAAATCTTTCAATATGAAAGAGAAATATAGGAAGATGTAAATATGTGGATGCAAGAGAATGATGATTGAATGTGTAATGGAGGATTGGGTTTTATTGGGTGCACTAAAAAAAGCAAGCGACTTTTGATGTGGTGCACTCGTAAGGGAGAGGCTTTGGAAACAATATACTTATATGGATGAGTAGCTTTAGAAAATATTACACTCATGTGTGAAAGTAACTTTATTTTTTTGTCTGAACAATTGTCTATTTGAATGTTCTATTTTCTATATCTTCCCCCTTCTCCTATCGGAGATGGGTCTATTTATAATATAAAGTGCCGATTTGACAGTCCCGTGGATATTACGTTTCTATAATTAAGAGGGGTGTTAATTGTGTAACCGTCACCTATATTTATCGGTTGGGTTGTACAGTTTTTAACTATTAATTTGGTATAGTAACTACCCATAACAGTTTACTAATTATCGATTAATATCTATTTATTATTAGGTAATTTTATGTCAGGCCTCTTAGATCAACCGTACCGCCTTTGAGCTCAAAAGATTTTTTGTTGGGCCTTTGCCACTAGAACTTTTCTTTCTCTTTTGGACTGATATGTATATTATCACACACGTTAGGAGGATATTTTCATGTGCTTAATTGGTTTGAACTAGCTGGCATGAATTGATAATATCAATCAATTATCGAGTTGGGTACGGACAGCTAAAAGCTTGATTTTATTTTTATTCGGATAATATAGTAATTAATTATTTATTTATTTTTATATAACTTTATTAATAAAAAAAATAAGATAATATGTGTAAAAATATTTAAAACTACTCATTTAAGCAAGGAGACAAAGATAAAGGCAGGAAATTTTCCGCCGACGGTAAATAATTTGACTTTTAAATAATTTTTAGACTCATATTAATATAAAACTTTAATTCTCGTAAAATCAGTTGCTTATATGTCTCATTTCTTTTACTATTATATAGTTAATTTTCTTATTTTAAAATATGAATGTTACATTTTTGTATATATAATAGTATTACAAATTCTATAGATATTATCGAATCCTCACTCAAAAAATTTTAAGAATAGTATGATAAAATTTAATATATTTTATTTATTTAATATTATTATAAATTTATTATACTTAAAAGTAAAATGTTATCTTTTTACCGGTTGTCAGTGATTTAAAAAACTAATAATAATAAGATGATAGATAATTATAATTTAAAATAATAAATTTATACCAAAAAAATCATCGGCAAAAATGGAAAAAGATTATTATTTTTAACAAATATGATTATAAAAGGAGATAGACTATAAATTAGATTTTTAAAATTACCATTAAAATTTTAGTACATATATCATATTTATAGCATAATTAATACTCTAAAAACATAACAAATTCATCCTTGAAAATTCACATTCAACATTCAAAATTCACGTTCCTAACTTTGCCACGGGCACATTAGTATCATTACAAATCTTAATTTAAAACTAATATCAAATCACACCGCAAATTTTTTAAATAAAAAATTTTGAAATCAACTACTTATAAATTATAAATTCCCATCACTTATAACTTCAATATTATTTTTTTTTTTCTAAATTTATTCAATAAAAAGGCCGACAAGAAATGATTACTATATGAAAATATCATTCCTAGAGTCTAATAGTTATGAAATTGCATGTAAGCAGTGCAACTGGGGAAAAAAGATCAACTTGAGCTGCTTGAATATCGGAATGTGTATTATATCAAATAATATTACTTATAAATTACAATTTTTAATTGTATTTGTAAATATTTTAACACATTATATTGCATTATATTAAAAAAATATTACTAAAAAATTAAAAGATGGATAACCAATTATAATTTCAATTGGTAATTCGACGAGGTCAGTGGGCAGCTTTTTCCTTAGCTCATCACACACCCTCTCTCCGCTGCAGACACTCATTTCTCCATTGAATTAGTATAAAAGTGATCACCGCAGAGCAGAACAGACAGCGAGGAACTCCATTGATAAAGCTTAAGAAACAGAGTAACTGTTAGAGTGAGTGAAGGAGCAAGATGTCAAAGGAAGTGGGTGAAGAGGGACGAACTCTCCACCATGGCAAGGACTATGTCGATCCACCACCAGCGCCGCTCGTGGACATGGCTGAGCTCAAGCTCTGGTCCTTCTACAGGGCTTTGATTGCTGAGTTTGTAGCCACTCTCCTCTTCCTCTATGTTTCTGTGGCAACTGTCATGGGGCACAAGAAACAGAGTGGCCCTTGTGATGGAGTTGGGATCTCGGGCATCGCTTGGGCCTTCGGCGGCATGATCTTCGTCCTTGTTTACTGCACCGCCGGAATTTCTGGTAAACTACTTTGTTAAACATCCTCTGTTTCTGCAATCCTCTCTCAAAACATGTTTCTGCTTCCAGTGTTTTGTAGAACATAAACAGTCACATGAGACCCGTTTCTTCGGAAAGGGCAAGCGGGTTTTTCATGGTTTGGAAACATATTTCTGCTCTCAGTGCTTCTCTGAAACACCAAGGACCCTTTTCTCTTCAACAATGGCCAACGGATTTTCTCGTGTCATTCCGTTATATTTTCGCTGATTTGCGTTTTCTGGGGGAAAAACAGGGGGTCACATCAACCCAGCAGTGACTTTTGGGCTGCTCTTGGCGAGGAAGGTGTCTCTGGTAAGAGCGGTGGCGTACATGGTGGCTCAGTGCATGGGTGCTATCTGTGGTGTTGGTCTGGTCAAGGCTTTCATGAAGCACTACTACAACTCCCTTGGCGGCGGCGCCAACGCGGTTCAGCCTGGCTACAACAAGGGCAGCGCCTTGGGTGCCGAGATCATTGGCACCTTTGTGCTCGTCTACACCGTCTTCTCAGCCACCGACCCCAAGAGAAACGCACGCGACTCTCACGTGCCTGTAAGCCCTGAATTATCCCATGCTCCACATTTTTTCCCTTCCGAAATTGATCTCCTAGTCCTTTTTTTTCGTCTAGTTTATATCTGAGTGCTTATTTTTTCCGGGTGTGTAGGTGTTAGCTCCTCTTCCTATTGGGTTTGCTGTGTTCATGGTTCACTTGGCCACCATCCCAATCACCGGCACTGGTATCAACCCAGCTAGGAGCTTCGGTGCTGCTGTTATCTTCAACAACAAAAAAATCTGGGATGATCATGTAAGCCTTTTTTCCTTTGTCATCCCATAAGTTTTTTTTCTTTGGTTTAATTCAAATTTCATATTGCAAAATACCACTCCGAGACAAATTTACAGTAAGATTGAAAAGGTTCCTTTCAATGTGTGAAATTTGGGCAGTGGATCTTCTGGGTTGGACCTTTTGTTGGGGCTCTGGCTGCAGCAGCATACCATCAGTATATCTTGAGAGCAGCTGCGATTAAGGCTCTGGGATCTTTCCGCAGCAACCCTTCCAACTAAAACACCAGATCCAAATCTGTAGCCTTTGGTCGGGGGGAAAAAAGGAGAGAGCGGAGAAAAAAACATGTCCCATGGCACACATTATCTCTAAAAGCTTCATTCGTTTGTTTTCTATGAAAGAGGGAGGATTATGATTTGTTCATAATTCTTTCTTTTTCTTTCTTTCAGCGCTTTACTATTGTACTATTTAGCGTTGTTTATGTATTATCCTTCAAGCGGACTCCTTTTGCTAAGAGAATTCTCTCTCGATCCTTCCCGGGAGCATTGTTAATCTGGGAAGCTCTATCAATTAGATTTAAAAATGCCCAAATTGTGAAGAACAGGGCACAGAAGAATGGCTGCACATTGCCTTTTTTTTTGTTTAATTTTTTTTTTTTTGGGGGGCGGCGGCCAAGTAGTTTTATGACGGCCGATCTACATAGCGAATAGATTGCACTTTTAAGTGTTCAAAAAATGTACGAAGTGGATGGGTGGGATCAGGGCACTGTTGATAATCGTTCGTCCTGCACTGGCTGCAGCCGTTCAAGGGCAAGTAGTTTATGACACCTGTCGGTTGAGGGGTAGGGGCTTTGAAAGAATCCAAAGACGCTCTCTCTCGGTCACTATTCTCACCCTCTGAAAAGGTCATAGGACCAGCCTGCCTTGTGATGGTGCTGAATGCAGGCGAAGGACAGCTGATCTGTCTTCTCATTGGGACCGAAATCAACCAATGCAGCGCGCGGTACAACAAGATAAACATATTGCCGTGAAGATTAAAAAAGGAGAATAGGTTCACGGATTTTATTTGAATCGTTTTCTTTATTTCCCCTGGAGGCCGATGGGATCTTACTACAGATAAAGATGTGGCACATTACTAATTAGTAGAGGCCAAGCCATTTGTTTTTGGAGACACCCTTCTTTCTAGGCAGAATCATACGACTAAGAGAGCTCGATTAGTAACAAGTATCACACACGCTTCACATCAGACAATACTTGAGAAGACACACGAATACTCAATAATAGTGATAGAAAAGGGGCATTTTAAGGGCTAATATGGCTGTCTATTCACTGAGGTACTATGCTGAGAGTATGGGATTCTTTTGGTCTATAAGTATGGGATTCTCAAGGCCGATGCTACAGGATTCAACCAGAATCCAACAACTCGTTCTGCTAGAATTAGGTCTCCAACCTGGCGTTATACAGCAGAAACTTGGGTTAAAAACGAGCATATCAACTTTAAGGCGCCAAGCAACCTTCCAAGCTGTGATGAACAGAGTGCTGAAACAGCGGAGGTTGTTGACGCCCCCCTTCTCTCTCTATATAATTGTTATAGTGAACTGTAAGTCTGAATGAAAAAATGAAAGAGATTACTTATTTTAATTATTACTATTCATCACTATCATTATAATAACAGTTGTATACATATATTATATATATGTATATGTATGTATGTATGTGTGTGTGTAGAAAAAGAGTGGACCCCCAATTAAATAGGCTCTGCGGCTATCAGAGACTGGACAGTCTCACAGAGTTGCAGAATGACCCTTCACGAGCACCCTGCCTTTTTCTTGGTCAGACTGGGAGGCTTTGTAGGTTCTTCTGTTCTGTTTGTTGGTTTAAAAAGCTCATCATTTATTTACTTCATTTTCTCACCCTTTAGTATTACAATTTAAAAGCTGACTACCAACAACAATTCATGATGAAAAGGCTTTTGACTTCCTCACTTGGAGACACATGGGGCCAGCTCTAAGATGCTCAAACTAATAAAAATATTCAAAACCTAAGAGACTTCATATCATGCTCAAAATTTCATCGCCAAACGCAGCCACTTTCTAAAAGGAAAAGCATCACATCGTCATGCCAAATGCAGCCACTTTCTACAGGAAAAGCATGAGATAGTTATGCAAGCCACCGTCTACAGTAAACTAAAGCATGAGATTGTGTCGATGGTAGTTATGCACACAACATAAAGGAAGAAATCCAACACCGAGTAACCTGAACAGATGACAAACATTAAAAGTAGGTATATATAAGAGCTTAATGCTCAAAATCAGCATTGCTTCATGATTCACAGGGATCAAATGCCAAAAATTTACTCTATGACAACCACACAAGGACACTACTGTGATATGTGCATCAGAGAAGGAAAATAAAAGCCCGAAATACCTCAGTCAGGCAATGCAGTTCCTCTCTCAAGATTGTTCTTGATCTCCAGAGTGTATTTCCCAAAGGCTCGTTCAATCTTCTTATTGAAATGTTCATTACGGTCATTGATTGAGTCAATATCCTTCTCTTCATGAAACTTCCTCCTCCTGCTAAAGGACTTGCGCTTCTCTTCTCGGTCCTTCAGCTCCTGTACCATTTTATCAATCTTGTCCTCCGAAATTTTCGGAGCCTGAGCAGTTACAAAGAGGAACATGAGTCAAACTCTAAGCACCCAATATATACCAATAAATAAAGGAAGACCCTACTTCCAAAATGCTCTCACTTGCCTTCCCATATTGGAGGCTCGAAGCCTCCCTGTAGAACTCAGGATCTGCTTCTTTCATCATATGGTATTCCTCAAGATCAACCGCAATGTTCTTTGTCCGCTTCTTATATGCATTGTAAAGTGTTTTCTGGTTAAAAACTGTATGGACAAGTCATTCTCAGTTAGATAGAATTTGCAAGCAAAATTGCTTTATTTTAGCACATTTTCTGTAATCCAGCTGCTGCCAAATGATAATGCACTTGATATGTATCCTAAACAAACTAAAATTTTGGGGGGCGGGGGGAAGAGGATAAAAAAACACCCCCAGAAATAATTCAGAGAAGTTGAGGGAGATGAAATCTTATTACATGTTAGACTAAGACCTCTTTTATGCACATCAATAACATGACATAACGAAGATTTAGTCCTATTTGTCTTTGAAGACTTGAATATAATGCATATTGTTTGGTATCCCCCTCTTGTATAAGGCAACATTCTACATTCATACCCTGAATATAGCTTTTAATTACCCGCATTTAATAAGTCTGCCTCAAAAGTTCTGCATCTATGAGAAACACATCTTTTCTTTGCCAGAAGACTGCACCTGCTCTCCATACGTCTAATGTGTGTATGCTAAACATATCAGATTGTAGATGTACACAAAAGTGCAATAAGACACAGGGATGTATACACTGTTATAAACCTCATTTATATGTTCTCTCCATTTGTGATGAGATGGACTAATCAATGGAAGTATAAAAAGTAGTGTTGAAGTATTATTACAGAATTTTTAAGGAAAGAGGGATTCTGGAATAATTAGAGTGGATAGAAGATAGAAGAGAATTCTGAGAAAGGAACTGAGCATCATTCATTTCATAATCCTCATCTACAGCTTAGTACAATCTATTTATTATTCTACAAATTCAGTTTACAGAAACTACTACCAGTTACATTTAACAACTAACGGACAGACTAACAGCTTTCTTCTTTCCGGCCAATTGAAACTATGGAACTCCCTGATATTGGTTGTAGTTACTATACTCGGACAGCCCTCTAAGACAGCTGACATGGAACACTTTGATCTTGGTCAATCTAATGGTTAACTACTGATCTTTCCTGAGCCTTCTGCTGACGAATTACTAATCTGTTGGAGTTGGACTTCTGATCTGTTGCTGGTTTGTAAGTTGCTGGCCTGGAATGCAATCTGATAATATGAACGGCCTAATTGGGAAGTTAGATAGCTTCTGATCATTTCAGTTGCAACAGCTACTATCCCACTTCATGACAAAATCTTCCCCTGCACTTTTTCCTAGTCCTCAGGAAAAATTCAGGAAATTGGGCCTTCATAAAGTCTTCATCTTCCCAAGTGGCGTCTTCAATTTTCATATTATTCCATTGAATTAGCATCTGTTTCACATTGATCTCCTTCCTTTGTATCATCCTTGTTTGCAGAATTTGAAAAGGTCCCACCGCTACTTCAAGATTGTCATCCACTGTTGGTAATTGAGTAAGCACCTGACTCGACTTGTCAATTTGTTCATTCAACAAGGACACGTGAAAAACAAGATGAATTTTTGAATCCTCAAGTAATTCCAATCTATAAGCTACTTCACCCACTTTTGATAACACCCTGTAAGGACCATAGTATTTGGCTGATAGATTCACATTTTTTCTCAGTACGATTGAAGTTAATATGTAGGGCTGTCATTTCAAATAAACCATACTCCCTACCTCAAATTTTCTTTCGAATCCCTTTAAGTTAGCATACTTATTCTATTCTGTGCTATGGCTAACTGTTCTTTCAAGAAGCTACTCATAATCCTTATTGCAACGACTGTACCACAGACACCACCTTGGGTTCATCATCACAGAAATGCGACTGGGGTGGTGCAAATCCATATAATGCCTGAAAAGGGGACATTTTAATAGTTTGATGATTAAGTATAATTATAGCACCATTTTGACAGAGATAACCACTAGCTCCAGTGACTAAGGTTTTGTGTTTCCATGCATCTCAAATGGGTCTCTAAGCATTGGTTTACTCTCTCTGTTTGGCCATTCATTTGTGGAGGATAAAAAGTTCTCATGTGTAGTTCTGTTCCTATATTGCTCATTAATGATTTCCAGAATGGGCCTGTGGACACCTTGACTTGATCATAAATTACACTAACAAGGATCCCTTGTAACTTGACTACTTGAATCAAGAATATGTCAGCTACCATCCCAGCTGTAAAAGGATGAACAAAGGTTAGAAAATGAGTACTTGGTTAGTCTATGAACCACTACCAGGATTGTACCCTTCCCATTAGACCTTGGTAGAGCTTCAATAAAATCCATAGACACAGGACTCCATGGGTATAAAGGAACAAGCAACGGTTGAAATAAGTCTGAATAAGCCTTCCTCTCACTCTTGTTTCTTTGGCAAATGCCAAAGGATAGAACTAATTCTACTATCTATTGGATAAGCTTAGGCCAGTGGAAGAATTGGTATGCTCTTTCATAGGTAGATGCAACACCCGATTGACCACTATAACTAGACTCATAAACAACAAACAGCAACTTCTGCCTTAATTCTGTAGTAGCCCTAGTACAGTCTGCCCTTATATTTCATCAACCCTTTAAAAAGACTATAATGTTGCTAAGAGTCCGGATTTATCAACAAGGCAGCCATTATCTCCCCAATCCATGCATCTCTTTCATAACTCTGTTCTATCTCTAGTATCCAAGTAGGAACTACCACTAAAACCATGGATGAAAATATTGACATCGATATCGATCGCGATCGTATCGATGTTGGATAATACATATCGATATTATATATATCAAATAGAATTTTTTCTTAAAATAATAATAAGCTAATATGGTTATATTAGTTGATATATCAGCAACCAGTACAAAAGCATATTGCGATATTGTCATAATATTAAAAAAAATCGGTATTGGGGGACTCTAATACTAATATATATTGGCTGATACAATCTATTATTAAAACAGCCACACAATTGGCCTTTTCTTTCTCAATTCTCTATGATAAGGCGTCAGCTACCACATTTTCCTTACCCTTCTTGCTAAAGATGACATAGTTCAGGCCCAAGAGCTTGGACAAACTCTATCATAGGATTGAAGTTGTCTTTTATTCCAGCAAGTACTTGGGACTTTCATGATCCGTTTTGATGATAAATTGATTATCTAGCAAATAATGTCTCCATTTTGAAATTGCCAACAAAATTGCTAACAATTCCTTCTCATAAATGGATAAGCCCAAATTTTTTACTCCAAAAGCCTTGCTAATATATGCAATGGGATGATTTTGCAGCATTAATACTACCCCGATGCCTTTGGTTGATGCATCTGTTTCGATCACAAATGGTTGAGCAAAATCAGGTAAAGACAACAATGGTGCTTGAGTCATGGCCTTCTGCAACTTCTGGAAAGCAATCTTAGCTTCTTCACTCCAAGCAAATGCTTCTTTTTCAACAAGCTAGTTAAGGGTTTACTGATGGTATCATAGTCCCTTATAAACTTTCCTATAATAGCTTGTCAACCCCAAAAATCCTCTCAAGGGCTTGATGTTGACAGGAACAGGCCATGAGCTCATTGCCTCAATCTTGCTAGGGTTTGCAGAAACACCCTCACCAGTAATCACATGATCCAAATACTCCACTTTGCTTTCGCCAAAGGAACATTTTTTTTTCCTAGGCAAATAGAGAATGCTGTCTTATCGTGAGAAACATGTGTTTAAGGTGCTTTAGGTGGGCTTCAAAGGAAGGGCTGACTTTCAGCTATGGACAATAAAAATAGTTTCCCCACGAACCCTTCTCCATGGCATATCCACCTGTGAGCCTTCTGTGCAGTGAGGCTTCTTACTGTGGCATCTTACTTGTAGACTTGAAGCTCTATTGGTTGGCCTACCTTTTCAAAACTTGATTTGAGTTGATGGAAGTCAAATAGAATTGGACTGAAAGTTTTCATCCAAATCACACCAAAGATCATGTCACAACTTTCCAATTCCATCACTCTCATATCAACCTTGAAGGTGTGTCCTTGCATTATCCAAGTTAAATCACAATGCTCAGCCTTGCTCACTATTTTATTGCCATCAGCCACTGGGGGAGGAGTGCCAGTTAGAACTTCTTTTGTCTCCTTAACCACATTAGGACTCACAAAACTGTGAGTACTTCCACTATTTACTAGCATAGTCAGAGGCCTCATTTTACACACTCCCGAAATTCGTATGGTGTTGTTCCAGGAATTCCCAGCTTAGGCTTGTACAATAATCTCCATTGTTTCTTCTTTCTCGTTCTATTCCACATCACTTTTGATGGTGTAGTCCCCCACTTCTTCTCCATCTTCTTCCATTCTTAAGCAATTGCTATGATTTTCTTTACACTTGTGGCCTGGAACAAACTTCTCATTACATTTGAAACACAATCCCGATGTTCTCTTTTGATCAAATGATAGCAGTGTTGGTTTAGTGCAATTCAAGCTATTGATACCAACAGTATTTGTAGATTTAATGCCTTGATCAGTTCTTTCAAAAGAAGACTTTGGAAGGGATCTGTAAGGAGGTTTTACCTTTTCTTCATAACCTCGAAGTGTTGTTCATGGAGCCTGGCCAACTCGAATGCTTCTGTCCGGGAAGAGGATTTATGCAATTCCACCATGGGCCTCATCTCTTCTTTCAATCCGCTTAGGGAGCAGGAGATGAAGTAAGGTTCTAAAAGAATGCCTGGGTGGGAACTGATCATCTATGCTTCTAAGTCTTCAAATTGTTCTTGATATTCCTTCACCCCATTCCTCTGTTGCAACTAGTTGAATTCTTCCACTATATCTGTGGCAGCTCTATCCCCAAATCTCTTACAAACATCCCATTGAATAACTCCCATGTCAGCAATGTGTTTTGGCCCTAGTAATATTGGAACCAAATATCAACCTTAACCTTAAGATGCATGGCTACTAATTCCATCTTCTGGTCTTCTAAGACATGATAAAGCTGAAAGTTTTTCGAACACTTTCTGATCCAAGCCCTTGGAATGTTTCCAAAGAAGTTAGGGAATTCCACCTCAGGTAATGGAATCTGAAAGGGTCGAGTTGTGACTTCTTTAGGAGAGGCTTGTGTACCTGTGTATTTAGAATTCCAATTGTCATGATGATTGGTGGCTGGTATAGGAATCTAACAAGAGCTTTGGCTATCTTGTGGATTGAATCCTGGAGGCGAAGGTAAAATGGCCTTCTGATCATGTTGATAATTCACCTTTGGTCTGCTGTTCTACATCATGTCTGTTTCATTGTCTTTATAGGATAGTACCCCTCTCATCTCAGAAATTTGAGAAAAGTTTCTTTAAAGATCCTCTATGCTCTTCAGTCTTGGAATACACATTGTCTTCAAGGATTGAAAACTGATTCTGCAAATTCTCATTGATTTGTTGCAGAATACTTTCTTGAGTCTCATTGTTGCATTTGCTGCTCCATATTTTTCTTTCGGGTAGTCATGGAATGTATCTGAATTGCACGAGAATCTAACTTCTTTGATACCAAATGTGATGAGATGGACTAATCAATGGAATTATAAGAAGTAGTGCTGAAGTATTATTACAGAATTTTGAAGGAAAGAGGGATTACCGAAGAATTAGAGTGGAATGAAGATAGAAGAGAATTCTGAGAAAGGAGCAGAACATTATTCATTTCATAATCCTCATCTACAGCTTAGTACAATCTATTTATTACTCCACAAATTCAGTTTACAGCAACTACTATCAGTTACCATTAACAACTCACTAACAGACTAACAACTTTCCTCTTCCCCGCCATCTGTAACTATGGAACTCCCTGATGATATTATTCAATCTAATGGTTAACTGCTGATCAGTTCTGAGCCTTTCTGCTGACAAAGTATTGATCTGTTGGACCTGAACTTTCTGATCTGTCCTTGTTATGCTGGTTGCTGGTCGGTAATGCAATCTGATACTGTGCATGGCCTAATTAAGAAGCTAGCTAGCTTCTGATCAATTTAGTTGTAACAGTTACTATCCCACTTCATGACACCATTTTAAATTCTCAGGAGAAAAGTATCTTCCTAGACAATATCATTCTACAGGAGTACCTTTGAGATTCATAGTAATTTGGTATGATCCACCCTGTTTATCTATTATCCCCATTTCACAATCTCAGGAGGAAAACATCTACCTAAACAAAATTACTCAATGCACATGATACGTTCACATACGCTTTATCCTTAACTGTGCTTCCTAAAGCAAATACTGATCACACAGTTTACAGGCAGTGCTGCCACCTTTTAAGGAACAAAGAAAAGCCATATAAATGGAAGTGCAAGCTTGTCAACATACCCAAAAGGAGCGACTTATAGACAATCACTACTAAGAGGTACTAAGATTACTGTAGCTTAGCAGTGCACAAGAAGTTTGAATTGTGCACATAAAAACATAAAAGTAAACAGCTTGGATCTTACCATCCCAGCCGAATGGAGCTGGATCTTTCTCCCATTTCTTATACTTTGCCTCTGCTGCCTCTTGTGTGTCAAGCATATATGCCTTCGTCATATCCAAACCATTAGAATCTAAAAGCTTGCCAATCTTTTTCTTCCTCTCCTCAAGCCACTTCTGTTTGGATATGCCCCTAGATTCTGGAGGAGCTTCCATTCTTTTCTTCTCAGACACCATAGCTGTTTGATTAGCTTTTCTGGCTTCATTCTGCATGTAAAAGTAGGAAACCCAAAAAAATACAATATTAGAATAGAAAATAAAATGCGAGACAGAAAAAGGATGCAAAAAGGTTGAAGTTGATGCGATCATGCATCTTAACTTTTGGACTTTGTTACTGCACCTGTTCAAAGTAGATATATAAACTCAAACATTGTTTTACACTAACCATTTTAAGCCTCAACTCGAATAACTTTTTCTGCCTTCCCGTAAGTCCAGTCAAGTCCCCTTCCACAATGCCTTCAGGTGGATGGCCATCATCTCCATTAGGACATTCTGCAAGCCCAGGCACTTCCTCATGCAAATCTTCATCTTCATCAGAAGCAGCTGAATCAGATTTAGCAGCACGGGTATCAGCTTTTATGACCCCTGATAATATAGAATAATAAGTTAGGTACATAAGACATTGGAAATCTATGCTTGCTAGAACAATTGTGCAACTTAGATTTAATAGGAGGAAACAGAAAATGATGCCCACTTCCAAATAAACCTGGAAAAACATCAAAAGGATATAATAGAGTGGTCCATGCACATGGCCCAACAATGAAGCATTCTGGAAGGTTAAGATGCACACGGACAAAAGACTTCCAGCATGCCCTTGTTAGATTTTCCTCAATAAATCAGAGATTGATTCTAACAATTTGATCACAAGATATCATTGCTCATTGATATATAGATAACCCATGCACCCAAGGGTGCCAGCAAAGCACAAAAATTAGTTAGTCCATCCTTAAAGTTGTGGTCCAGACAGCTCCAATATCTGTTAGTCATGCAAGTTATGATATCAGGTCCCACGTGTACTTGAGAAAGCAATTTCAAAGCCACATTGGTCATTCATAATGAAGAGCAAAGGAGCCTTGCACACTTGAGTTCCTTTCCTTATCCTAAGAATTTCATGCATAATACTTCCATAGAGATCTCAAAATCCCCACCTTGGTTATAAAATAAATCCTAAATTGAACTCTACCATAAACCATAAGGCCAAAGAAATAAAAGACAGCATAGCCATCATTCAGACATCACCTCATAGATGATGAAACAAAATAGAGAAGACTGTCTTATGCTACACTAAAAGCACGTGTTGCTACTTGAAAGTTCATTGTGAAGCCTCACAAAATCTAGTTTTTGTTCAAAAATTACATGGGAAGGCAACAATTCATATACGCTGCACATATTCTAGCAGACCTTATCTTGTTCACAACTCATATAATGTTCTACTTGGTAACATTTGGGTCTAAGTGAAATATAAACAACCTAAACGTGTGCCTCAACGTAACAATAAAATTGCCCCATTATGGCTTTGAGGTCAAGGGTCTAAACCACATGAACAACCTTTTCGCAATGTATGGGTAAGGCTCTGTACATATGACTTATTTGAAAATCTCGCGATATAAGACCCTTGTGCATTAGGTAACCTTTCTTTTTCAGCTCTCGACATGATAAACATTCTCCGGGATATTGGGAAAGGGGATTCATCTACATATATACAAGGCAAACTCCATGAACCAAATAAGCATTGTGAATGGACAATCTTTCATGCCACCAAGAGTCATTGAAGTTGCTTTCCTCATCCTAAATAAAAACAAGGTGTAGGAAATACTTAGTCCAAACACCTAATTTCCCCCATTTTAACCCTGCAAAACAACCACCACAAGGCTCAATTGCATGTACTACTAAACAACAACAAACCTTAACCAATGGAGAATCACCTAAAACTATAAATACCTTAAATAGGATAGTGAACAAGATCAAAAACTTTGTCCTAATTTCTCTCAACATCAAGGGGGGATGAACAGATCAGTGGAGTTCATTTCAATTTTTCCTCTGAAGCCCCAAGCCAGTGCCAGTACCAGGATTGACTTTCATTAGTGATCATCAGGAACTATAGTAATCCAATTCCATGATTCAAAATCGATCAATCAAACATAAAACAACATAAAAAAGGCACAGACATCGTCATGCTCGTTTTAGCTAGTATATAGAGCAATATCCCTCCCCACTCTATACAGCCGCGGAAATAACCATTTCAGAAGCTAGGAGGTTAGAAACTGAGCAAGCTTCGTTAATTGACATTGAGAGCGATGAAGTGTCTGAAAAAGCAGCAGCATGCGCAACTGTACTTAATGCTACAGAAAACAAGTAGAAAAAGGTAATTACCTAATTCATTTTTAGCCGCCCTAGACTTGGCTTCGACAATCTTTCTGAAGCAGTAATCGACGCATTCATGGTAGGGATTTGAAGCGTTAATGCAATCTGGATGAACCTGTCGTTCTTCGGCCATAATTGTGTCTTGAGTCAACGCCTGGGAAGGGAAGAACCCCCCAAACAGAAACTCGGAAATTCACGTGAATTTTAATAGGCAGAAAACCGCTAAATTGAACTGGCGAAACCCCCGAAAAGCCAAAATAGATAGCGTAAGGAAGGTGAATGCTTAACGATTTTTCCTGAGTTGAGAGATCCTCCTAACAATCCTCTCTCTCTCTCTCTCTCTCTCTCTCTCTCTAGCTCTCTCTCGCTCTGAGTCTTAAGAAGCCCTAATTGTGCGATGGTCAGAAAATATTAATTTAAAATTTTCAAAATATTGAATATCAGGAAGGATATTCCAAAAATATTCGATGAAAATATACGTAGTAAAATTTAACAGACATGATAAAAGTAAAGAATGAATGTAATAAAAAGTAGTGCACATCATAATATGACAAAGATTACAAGTTAGTAATCATAATTTATTCTAAATATGCAAATTGACATATATCATATATTCACATCATCATGTAAATTAAGGACTAGGACCTATTAAGTTTAAATAAAAATTTATTTTACAAATAGTAATATTACTTATAATTAATAATTTTTTGTGACCAATAATTTATATTTTCTCCAATGATATTAAGACTTTTCTAATATAATCAACTTTGTAAATATTGTAGGCCACCTGCTTTTCTTTTCTTTTTATTTGAATATCAATAACTATCTCCTAATTACGTCTACATAAATACTTATATCTATATATTTATTATTATCGTAAATGACATTTGATAAAGCCCAATTTAATCTATAATAGATTATGAAATATTTGATGATGTATCAACTAGCCCATTAAAAAAAATTAATACAAAAATAAAAATAAAAGAAAAGAAATTATCTGTTAATTACTTATTCTGTGACAAAGAACCATTATATAAATCATGATTACTTTTTAACTAAGAAGAATTTAAATTCGTGTGTCAATAGCCATATGGGAGGACCAGCGAGATCAAAATATAGGCACAAAAGCAATATGGGTGATGAATTATTATCTTGATGATACAATACCTCTTATGGGTTGTTTGGATATGGTTAGGACAATAGATAAGTAGCACTAACAATTTAAAGAGGAGAAACCTTCAAAAAATTTGCCATATTGTATCCAAATATCAAATCCCATAATTCATATGGCCTAAATCAGATAAGGTACAACAGCTGCCATATTGTATAGCCCAAAGTCACATAGAAATCCTCAGTCTCTATAACACACACGGGCACACACAAAAGAGAAAAAAAAGAAAAAAAGTAGCAAAAGGCAGATTGCAGAAATCACAAATTCAAGGTCTCAGTTGCTCAGCTGATGATATCAAATGCAAAGAGAAAGCTAATGACACTTCGATTTTTTTTTTGCTGTCACATGAAGCAGAGCAGTTGGGACTTGCCAGAATAGTAGCCAAAACGAATGAAAAACTTGTAAGTAGTTAAAAGTTTTCTCACGCTATCTTAGGTCATGCAATCCGTTCCTCCCATCATTACAACTTATTTCCCTTATTTAAATACATAAGCAACTTACTAATTTCACACCAGTACCACAGTTCACCTACCAAAGCAACAGAAAAGCTGCTTATATAAATATGGGAACTGAGAACTAATCCTCATGTACAAAGGGTCAATTTTAGTTTCTTGTCTTTCTCCTCCATTTCAGTGATCCCAGAACAGGAAACAACTTCTTGCTTTTGCTTTCCCTGTTTTTCAAAGCAATTTGCCTATAACAGATAAATATGGCTGTCAAATCAAAGCTTGTATCGCGGTTAGAAGGGTCTGTGTTTTTGTTTCTTGTTGCCTTGCTCCTCTGTTTCTCTTACCATTTTTAGCAAAAGGAGGCAGTCACACTGAGATAGGCACCGAGGAGGAGTTCCATATTTGCCCAGGTATAGAAGTCATTTGATTGCGAAAGTATATTTTTAAGCTGACAAACTTCTTGATTCTTATTCTATCCTACCATATATATGGGGCAGCTCTATTTTTCTGTTAAAGACAATCTTTCTTGCTGTAGCAAATATGATTGTGCCAAACATTATGGAACGACTAAGACAACTCGTGGGGCCGAAAGGCTGGGATTATTGCATTCTGTGGAATTTGAGTCAAGATCAAAGGTCAGAACAATTCTCTTCTTTTGGCTTTGTTCACACACTCAGCTGTTCCATTGTGGAGGGGCTTTTTGCAGGTTCCTTGAGTGGGTGGACTGTTGCTGTGCTGGAGCACAGAGCACTGAATATGGCGGAGAAGGGCTTCTATTTCACATGTCTGTTCATCCTTGCCGGGATGTAATATTTCAGCATCCGCAATCCAAACCTTGTGAACTACTTGCTCAATTGCCCTCTTCCCAGCCATTAGAAGGGTGGTTCCCTTGTTCCCTTCTCTCTATTGGTATTCAATTGATTAAAATGTTTAGGGAACACCATTTAGATACCTTTAGATAACGTAATATCTTATTTATCTAATTACATTAACAGACACACATAATAATATACAGATATATAAAATATTACGTTAAAATAATTATCTAAAGCGTGGTTTTCTAACAATATTCTTTGGTAAGATTTATCTAACAGAAAACCAAACACAGGGTCAATGCAGGGGTTCTAATTTCAAACCAGCCCAAATGGATAAACTTCTCAAAATTTTCGGATCTAAGTGTTACAGAAGTATGTATCTCAACAAATTCTTAGACATAACAATCTAATGAGAGTAGGTAATAGTTCAAATCATTTTTGCAGGAAACAGTTGGTACTAAGGTTTTGATCCCCGTCTCTGGCGGACTAGTTGAGCTGTTTGTAGCCAAACAAGTAACAATCTTTCCTTCATCTTCTGTACAACTTGAATGCCAAGTGAACTAACAGCTGAAGATAACTTCATTGCATGACATAATATATGGGATTTCTTCTGCTAAAATTATACAAATGATTCAATCAATTTTATGATGTGCTCCAATCAATTAACAGGTATCTGAAGATCAACACGTGATAGACTTTGTTTTAGCCCAATGCAATATATCAATGGAGCAGGAAGCCATAAGCGGCTCAAGCAACGTGAATTCTAGCTTTTTAGTCAATGTGAACATGCTTGATGAACTCCAGTCAAAGACTTCCGTGGCCGACCAAAATGATCACAAAGATCTAGCCAATCATTGCCAGACTCCTCCATTCTCCCCAGCAACTGCATTAGAAAATCTGAATTTAATGTGTGATGCTACGGTCGATCAAATCCGTCTGTGCAACTCCGCCATGAATTTCCTGCAGCAATTTACCTACATGTCTGAAAGCAGATCCAAAAATGAGTTTCTTGAAGGATCAAGTGGCGCATTTCCTTCTGATCAGCAATTCAACTCTTTCAGGTCTCAATCAGAGAATGGCTATCAAGGCATGGATTCCATTGCAGACATGCATCATCATCATCATCCTATTTTGGAGCTTCCTGGTAATGAACAGCAAGGAGATGATAAAGGCTCACTAAAACATGACAACAGTCAGGCTGATTCGATCTCGGATAGCGATCAGCTTGATGATGAGGATGATCCCAAGTATCGAAGGAGGATAGGGAAAGGCCCTCAATCCAAAAACCTTGTTGCAGAAAGAAAGCGAAGGAAGAAACTTAATGAGAGGCTCTACCTTCTCCGTTCTTTAGTTCCTAAAATTTCAAAGGTACTGCTACTAAAATATTCATCATTCAAACCTTATTTCAAGAAACCACAGAAAAGGGTGGTTTCATCAAGCCCAGCATGGCCCAAAGTGAACCCATGCAATAGCAAGGTTAGGACTGGGAGTTGGGGTTAATGTTTTCTTTTTGCTCAATTATTGTCAATGCTGATCTAAATCGAGCCAAATAATGATTGCAGATTCATATAATTGAATTTATTTGTTGTAGTTATACCCAAAGGGTAAGCTTCCGTGAAATAGTGAAGTTACTTCATTATAACTCAAAAGTAATGAATTCAAGCTATAAAAACAATCTCTCTATAATGTTGGGATTAGATTGTATACATTTGACCTTCTTCAAACCCCACAATATAGGAGGATCGTGAACTAAATTGCCCTTTTTATAGTCATACCAATTCAGCAGAGCACAACCAAACAAGCAAAACACCTACATAAAAGTTTGACCAAGTGTAGAGAACATACTAATTTTTTGTTTGTTCCTATAATTCATAGTTAGATAGAGCTTCAATACTTGGAGACGCTATTGAGTACGTCAAGGAGTTGCAGAAGCAAGCCAAAGATCTGCAAAATGAGCTTGAGCAGAATTCAGATGATGAAGTGGCTGATTCTAATATGATCAATATTCGTCAGGACACCCAAATGGAATTCTCAAACCTCCTTGGGGATGAGCTTGCACCAGACGACCACGGAAATTCTCCACATGCTTTTTTTATGGGACCATCAAGCAAAAGTCACACAGACAATTTTAAACATTTCCATGACTCGGAAGGTGGTAGTGACAAAATGCAACAGATGGAGGTACCAAATATTTTTCTTCCTTCATTTTGTCAGTCATTAGGCTTGGGCACACATCGCTCATGGAAGCAGAGCTTTACATCCTCAGCAATTATATGGTGATATCTTTATGCTTAAATCCTTTCCTCGTTCTCCCTTTATTTCAAGGGACAATTAGAAACCATTGTTAACAAGTTCTCACTCCAAAAAATGGTACCGAGTAAAGTATCATTCTCTAAAAGAGATCATGATCGAGGACCATATTTAGTACTCAATATGCAAAATGCCTCTTGGGGTCTAGGGAAGCTGGTAACTATGCTAGAAACATTTGATTATTGCGGACCAGTAAATCTGGCTAAAATGGCCTGGTAAGGAATATACCAGTCATGCCAACCCTCACTCGAACTTATTACATGAGTCTGGAAAGCCTACAGGTCAATCTTATAGAACATCTTTCTCACTGCAAGTCAATGTGCCAAATACAGTACCTGGCCTATGATCAGGTCTAATTGTCAGTTTAAATACTTTTCTTCTTGCTCATGGTTGAATTATTGTGCCTCTGCAGTCCTACCTGTCTTATATGTTGGGAAAATATTCAATTGTAGGTGCAAGTGGAAGTCACTCAGCTAGAGGGAAATGAATTCTTTGTCAAGGTTTTTGGGGAGCAAAGGAAAGGTGGCTTAGTGAGGCTGATGGAGGCATTGAATTCCCTTGGCCTAGAGATAACTAATGTGAATGTGACCAGCTGCATTAGCCTAGTTTCCTATGTTTTCATAGTGGAGGTAAGTAATTCCCTGAAAGAGAAGTCTTTAGTGAAAAAGATCATCAAAATAAAAGATCTAATTGATGATTGTCTTCATTTCAGAAGAGGGACAGTGAAAACGTCCAAGCAGAGTACCTGAGGGACTCATTGCTTGAAGTAACACGAAACCAACCAGAAGGGTGGTCCAAGATCCCTAAATCAGCGGAGGATTGTAGTGGACTGGATCATCATCAGTATCACAGCCATCAACACTGCCTTAGTGACCACCACATCACAGCTCATCACCACCATTTCCACCACCTCAATAACTGAACATAATGCTTCAGAACAGGGACTCCATGCTTCATGAAAGAAATAGCACAACAGCTCCATCTCCCTCTCTTTGCAATAAAGAAACCTGAATATGATTCTCAGCTACAGTCTCCAATAAGGCTTAACCAACTTTCAGGCATACATTTTTTTATACTTTCAAAGAGATGCTAGAAGTACCACAATATCCTTGATCTATCATATATGGTTATTCCCAGTAGAATTTCATTTCATTTTTAAGGCGTTGCAGAAGTTGTTGAAAGCAAATTTTCTAGCTTGTACAACGTCACATTTAGGTAGCTATTCTGAGCTAAGGCAAGTTTTTCTTGTGAGGTCTTTATACTTGCTCCCTTCTAGTCAATTCAAGATTTCAGGAGACTCTACTTAGCAAACAAATAGATTATTGCGGGCAAGCATATAGAATAAACTTCAATTCCTCCGAGTCCTCTTGCCTGCCCACTTTTCATTCACGCTTTTTTTCCCCCTTATAAAAAAGTAACAATGAAAGGGATATCTTAATTGACCCCCTAGCCAGTGGAATAAGAATCAAAACTGAGGTGCCAGACCTTCCTGTTGATATGAACTGTTGGGAAAGATGGACCTTATTCTACTATTGATCTTTTCCCATGTCTCTTTCTCTCCTGAAAGGCTAAGGTTCATGCTAAAGAATAAGAGATTCCATTCTCATATTGTGTAACTAAATGTTTTATACTGACTACTGACAGATAACAATGGTCAGAATCTAAGTAATGGGTGGAAAGATCTAGTTGTAACCCACGACACAGTTCATTCAGTCCCTTAGGGAGCGTTTGGTTATTTCCGGAGGAATAGTTATTCCTCCATTTGGTTACATTTCAATAAGGAATAACAATTCCCGAATGAATAGTTATTCCCGAAAATCTGGGAATAACTAATCCCACTTTATACAAGATATTATTTATTCGCATGTGGTATGGAAAATTTATTCCCGCAAGCTTTTTCTGATATTCCGATAATGCCCTTCTTATTTCCCTAATCAATCTTATGTGTTTTATCAAATATTTATATATATATTAAATATTTATTAAATGTATATATTTATTATATGATATATATATTATATCAAATATTTATTAAATATGTATTTTATATGATAAAAATTTATATTATACTAAATAATAATTTAGAATTATACATACATACATACATATATATATATATATATTACATAAGAGCAAAAAAGTCATTATAATAAATTTTTACCTTATTCATCATACTATTCTACAAACTAAATATTTGAATACTAATTTTCAACTTATTATATTCCAACAACCAAATATGGGAATAGCAATTCCCAACTCTATTATCATCCTATTCTATTCCCTGAGAATAACTATTATATTCACACTTTATTTCATTCCAATAATCAAACATACCGTCAATTTGTTAAGCTTGACAACAATAATGAAGATGAGAAGGTATTTAATGCAGATATTATGGATATTTCAAAATAGAAGACATTTAATTTTATATGATTAGAAATAATTATATTTTATTTGATTATGATTTTATTTGATGTGATTTTAGAACATAATGTCATATTATTTTCTCATTAATTGAAAAATTATTTTATTTCCTAATTAACCTAGTAGTAAATTTTTCTATATAAGAATTCTAACTCTAATATTGAAAGCATTATTGATGAGTTGAATAAATATTAAGTATTACGTTTTTTTTCTTTCTCTATTAATCTCTACTTCTCTCATCTCTGATCCTCTCTCTATTTATTCCTCTCCTCTCAATTTTTTCACCTTCCTCCCTACTTTTTCCCTTCCCTACATTAAATTTGATATCAGAGACTAATTCTTTATTTTTTTATACTATCTTCCCGTGCAACCAACACCATTAATGTCATCATCAACTTCTCTGGTCCACGGCCTTCAGCCCCGTTACCAACTCTAACAATAGTTTAGCCCTGGTGACTGCCCACTTCCACACCTTAGCAAGCAGTTTAACCCCTCTTCCAACAAGCAAAATCTTATCCAGTTATGCTTCATTGTAGAAAAAAAAGTATTTTTTTAAAGAGAAAAAAAACAAGAGAACTGTCTCCGTAAAAAAAATTGTGAAAAAAAAAAACTAAATCAAAGTAACAAAGATTTTAGACAAAGCACCAGCAGTAGCCGACAGAGCAGTAGCAGCCGGAGGAAGGAGACACGGAGCAGTGGCCAAACTCACCGATGTCATTGTACGACTTCATCCACCCCTTCCACTCACCAGAACCATCCTCCATGCCACTGTCGACCACCACCTCCGTACCCTCTCCCATCGCCGCTAATCCAAATCATGTCCAAACCACTCATCCAAACCACCCAGTGACCACGTTCCACCATCATCACTTAAATCAACCCTAACCCACACACTCGAGCCGAAGCTGAATCCAAACCCTAGCCGCCACACTGATCTCTTTTTAGAGAGAGAAATAATAATAATAATAATCACCAAGAGAGAGGGAGCCACAACTCAGGTTGTGCCGATTCATCTTCGTCTTCATCTCTTTGTCTCCGTCTTCTTCGTCGTTGTCCTCGTCTTCGCCTTCATCTTCTTCATCATCATCTTCGTTTTCCACTTCATCTTTGTCTTCGTCACCGTCGCCGTCATCGCCTGAAGCGAGAGCACGAGTGACACCAGAAGCAAAAGCCCCATTCTTGCTATGTTCTGTTTAAATAGCCTTTATAGTGGGTTTTGTTGCGAGTGAGAGAGAAGCAGTTAAAAAAAAAAAGTGACAACAAAAATGTAAAAAAGAGAGAGAGAGAGAGAGAGAGAGAGAGAGAGAGAACGGTAAGTGAAAAAAAAAAAAAGAGGGAAGTAAGCGGATAGAAATCTTTCATCATTTTTTCTTTAAATTCTGATTAGTAATATGTATTTTCAGATGTCGACGGAAGACTGTACAATTACTCAATTTGTGATTAGGAGATTGACTATAGAAGTTTCACTTAATGGGGTCAAATTCCAACCATCTGGGGAGAAATAATGCGGATATCATGGATACTTCAAATTAGAAGAGGATTTATTTTATTCGATTAGAAGTAATTATATTTTATTTGATTGTGATTTTATTTAAAAAAATTTATTTTATTTTAAAAAATTATATCATATTATTTTTTTAATTAAGAAATTATTTTGTTTCTTAATTAACATAATAGTAAAATTTTTCTATATAAGGATTTTAACTGTAATATTGAAAGTATTATTGATGAATTGAATGAATATTGAGTATTGTGATTTTTTTCTTTTTCTACTGATCTATATTTCTCTTCTCTTTGATTCTCCTCCTATTTATTCCCCTCTTGTTATGAACGCTTTCTATTTTATTTTTGTATCTAACCCCTTTTTATTTTTCATTTTGTGTCCCAACCCTTCTTTATTGTTTTCTGTTTTTGGTGGGCCATGGGTGGTTGCCCCTTACTGTTTAAAGAGCCCGTTGCTATAGAGGGAAAAGGATGAATTACATTGTTTGCTTTTTTTGCTCTCCTCTCTATTATCTATCTCTCTCAGTCACTCAGCTCTCTTCCTCACCTCGCTCTCTTTCTCTCTCGATTCCCCTTTCCCCTTCCCCTTCTTTTCCTAATTTCCCTCTCTCAGCACTCTGCCTCTCTCTCTCCCTCGTCTGTATTTCCCTCTTCCCCGATTTCTCCTCTGCCAAAACCCCCTCTCCTTTTCCATCCTCACCATCTTGCCGCCAATTACCACGATACGGCCATGGAACACGTATCACCTCCTCTCAATTTCTTCACCTTCCCCTTCCCTCCTTTTCCCCTTCCCTGCATCAGTATTCCAGCTCCAGGAGCATGTGCTCCATTTGTGGAGGTACCATGCTACATAAGTAGGGATAACAGTAACAAACAGAGAGCATATAACCCTAAAAAGCATCTCTTATATATCAGAGCAAAAATGAATTTTATTCATTCCATGGAAGGAGAGTCCCGGCCCTCCACTGCAAACACAAATTTCATAGAAAATATCCTTGTCCTTATAACAAGCACCGTCAGCGCAGTTGTCAAGACAGCAATTTAATTAAAATATTATTCTTCATAATCAAGTGGTTTACGACAAATACAGTATGGCTTATATGGTAATGATTCTGAGATAGAAATATTAGAATTCATCTTAATCAGTGTTTTTTGTAGAAAGAAAAAAACTATAAATTTGATCTTGTGAAATGTAATGACAACAGCGCTTTCATGGAATTAGGATCGATCCCAATTGTAGCATATGCATGAGATTATTGTTGAGAAAATAACTAAAGATGCAGTTAATTTCATTCAAATGTGAGCATGTGATACGAACTCCAATCTGCTGTAACAATCACACAAACAATCCAAGCTTACGGGAATGGGAGATTAGATAGAGGTAGAAGAATCAGACAGGAAGGGGAGAGTGAAAGAAAGGAATATAGAAAGAGAAGGGAGAAGAGAGGAGCAAAGAAAGTGAGAGATAGGGAAATATTATATTATGCTATGCCCTGTACTTCCAATCAGTATAAGAAAAGTAAAGTAAATGACTGAGGCAGCAACGGCTCACGTGAGCAAGTAAAAATAAAAACAGGCAGAAAACAGAATGAAGGAAAATCAATAAACAGAACGTGGGCCACAAATCAGAAAAATAGAAAAACCTAAAAGGAACCCGTGGAACAGCTCCACGGGTCTACTCGAATTCAAACCCAGATATAGTCCTGCAATTTTAGAGGTGTTTGAGTGACTCGAGTGCTCTTCCTTGTGATTGGTGGCTCTGTAGATGGCATAACGTCCCGATTGATCAAGCCGGTAACATTACCGTCCCTATCGAAAATAACCTTATCCTCAAAGTTAAAGGTAAAAAATCTTGCATGAATTCGGCAGCAGTTTCCCATGTAGATTCGGCAGCAGATTGAGATTGCCAACGAATAAGGAATTGAGTGATGAATTTGCCCTGAAAGAGGACTTTTTTGAATCCCAGCAATTCTGCAGGATAGAGTAAGGGCTGTGATCCTTGTGCTTCCATAGGGAAGTCTGCTGGCTAGTTGGCAGCTTCTCCTCTGAATTGCTTCAGTAATGAAATATGAAATACATTATGTATTTTGGAGCCTTCCGGTAAGTGTACCCGATAAGCAACTGGCCCAATACATTCTAAAATGCGGAAAGGCTCATAATACCGTTTAGCTAATTTGTTGGACTGTTGATGTGCAATCGTTGTTTGGTGGTAAGGCTGTAACTTAACAAGAACCCAATTGCCGACTTGAAAATTCTTAGTAGTGCGATGCATATCAACCTTCTGCTTCATGCGCCTTGAGCTCTCCGCAGATTATCTTTGAGGGTAGTGATGAGATGAGTCCGATCAATGAGCAATTCATCTACAGCAGCCACAACAAAAGTGCCCTGCGTGTAATCCAACAAAGAAGGAGGTGGTTGCCCATAAATTGCCTCAAATGGGCTCATCCTGATAGAAGAGTGCCATGCAGTGTAATAATTCCATTCAACCCAAGGGAGATACCAAACCCAAGAGGATGGGTTGTCTGCAACAAAATAGTGCAAGTAGTCTTCTCGGCACCGATTGACAACCTCCATTTGTCCATCAGTTTGAGGGTGATAGGCACTACTGGTGGCAAATCTGGTTCCCTGGAGTTTAAAGAGCTCTCGCCAAAAATGACTCATAAAGAGTAGATCATGATCTGTCACCAGCTCAACTGGAAATCCATATAATCTATATATCTCTTTAACAAAGACTTCCGCAAGATCTTGGGCCGTAAATTGGGTATTTAGAGGTACAAAATGGGAGTACTTGGACAGACGATCTACTACCACCAGGACCACGGTTTTCCCATTCGAAGGAGGTAGATGGTTGATAAAATCCATTGAAACTGATTCCCAAATTTTGCCTGCGATGGGAAGTAGTTGCAACAGGCCTTGAGAAGCGGTCATGAGAGGTTTGACTTGCTGGCATATGGAACAATGCTGGACGAATTCACGGATGTCCTTACACATTTGGGGCCAATAAAAAATATTGGCGATTCTAGTGAAAGTACGTTGGAAGCCCCCATGACCACCTATGGGTGAGCTGTGATATTTTTGCATGATGAGGTCCTATAAAGCAAACTTAGTGGGCACCAGAATTTTTGTTTGGTAGAAGATGAGGTCGTCCTTAACAGAATAGCCATCATGGTCACCGGGTTGGTTTTGAATGGAGGAGATTAATGTGGAAGAAGCAGGATTATGCTTGTGAAAATTTCCAAGGGCATCCAGTAGGGCCAGAACAGATCGGGTTGCAACTCGTAGAACATGGCAGGATCCCTCCTGCAGCCGAGATAGAGTATCAGCAAGTCCATTTTCCTTCCTGGGATGATATACGATGTCAAAATAGTATCCCAAAAGCTTGGTGATCCAACATTGTTGGTCGGGGGTGTGTATTGTCTGTGCCAGTGACGCCTTAAGAGGTTGGTGTTCTGTTTGGATAGTAAATTTAGATCCCAGGAGGTATGGCCACCACTTTCTTACAGCCTCAGCTATAGCACAAAGTTCCTGAACTTAAGTAGAAGAACTATGCAGTCTGGGAGAAAGCTGCTTGCTGTAGAATGCGATCGGATAACCTGCTTGCATCAGTACCGCTCCTACTCCTGTTCCTGATGCATCGGTGTGTTTGGAAAAGGGTTTAGTGAAATCAGGTAGTGCCAAAACAGGTATGGAGGTAAGAGCAGCCTTGAGAGACTGGAAAGTTGTCTCTGCTTCCGAATTCCAGACGAAGGCAGTCTTTCTTAACAATTGGGTGAGAGGAGTGGCAATTTGGGCATATCAGGCTACCAACCGGCGATAATATCCAGCTAACCCTAAAAATCCTCATAGCTACTGTACATTCACTGGCATTGGTCAACGTTGGACTGCTTCGATCTTAGTGGGATCCACGACTACCCCTTGATTAGTCACTACATGTCCCAGGTAAGCTATGGAGGAACATCAAAATTCACATTAGGAAGATTTTGCACAAAAGGAATTACCCCTCAAGATCTGGAGAGCCAACTGGAGATGCAGTAGGTGCTGCTCCCAGGAGGGACTATAAACTAATATGTCATCAAAAAAATATCGGGATGAACTTCGGAGAACAGGACGAAATATTGCATTCATCTCTGCCTGGAATGTAGAAGGGGCATTAGAGAGTTCAAATGGCATTACCGAGAATTCGTAATGGCCCTCGTGAGTGCGGAAAGCAGTCTTATGTATATCCTCCCTGTTGACTCATATCTGATAATAGCCTGCTCGCAAATCTAACTTCAAAAACACTTTAGTGCCATGGAGTTCGTCCAATAGGTCATCCACAGTTGGAAGAGGAAACATGTCCTTCACTGTAATTGCGTTAGAGCTCGGTAATCAACACAAAACCGCCAACTGCCGTCCTTTTTTACCAGTAAAACCGGTGAGGAGAATGGGCTGGTAATCTGTTGGATGATCCCTTCTTCGAGCATATTGCGAATCAGTTTCTCCATTTCTATCTTTTGGAAATGAAGATATCGATATGGCTTCATGTTTACAGGAGAGGAGTTCGGTTGAAGAGGAATTCAGTGATCAGTAGTGTGGTGAGGTGGTAAGCCATGAGGAATGGAGAAAACATCAGCAAAGGAAGAGAGAAGGGAATGAAGGGAATCGGCCATCTCAATAGTAAGATATGGAGGAAGGATGAATTTAGGAGAAGCATCTAGTGGAGTGCTTGCTAGACCTTCTTCATGGGTCTTCGACACAGTTAGTTGGAAATATGTGGCAACAGACTTGATGACTTCACCTCTTTACAATTGGCCTAATGTCATGGTGGACATGGTGGCCTTAGGTAATCCGTGTAAGGTGATCGAGCGGCCCTCATGATTAAAACTCATCCAAAGAGACTTGTAGTCGAAAAGCACTGGTCCAATTGAAGCCAACCATTGAACTCCAAAAACTATATCGGCGCCATATATGGGTAGCAAATAGAGGTCCACTATAAATTTTGATTTTCCTAGCGTGGCCACTACACTGGTGCACAATCCCTCACAATGTAGGGAATCTCCATTTTCGACCGTGACATTAAGATGCTAAGAGGGTTCAATTGGCAACCTCAAGTGTTTGGCCATTCATGTTTGTAAGAAATTGTGGGTAAAACCACTATCCACCAAAATAACCATCGGTTGGCCCAAGATATAGCCTTGTAACCTTAGGGTGGAGGGAACAAAGTGGCTTCCAACGCATGTAAAGAAATAGTTGGAGCGTGATCAGGAGTAGGAGGTGGAGATTCTACCTCGAGGGTATGCTCTAGTGGAAAATCGCCTTTCGCGGTTTCAACCTCTGAAGTTGAAGTAGTCGTGGTAATAGAGCTATCTTCCTCTATCAGCATACATAAAAATTGGGGGGGTTTACACCTATGGTTGGATGTAAATCATTCATCACAATTGAAACAAAGCCCATTTTCGCGCCTAGCGACCATCTCTGTTGCTGTGAGGCGCTTGATGGGCAACCTGTGTGGTGGACTCGGTGGAGGTAACTGTTTCAGAGGAGGGGTTGGGAAGGATGCTGGCGGCTTGGTCACTGGTGACCGATGATGCAATGAATGGCTAATATCCATTTTCTCCTCCACCAGCTTAGCCATACCTATGGCCTCTGGTAGTGTCTGTGGTTTTAGTAGAAGCAATTCTCGCCATATATCATCCTGTAATCCTGATAAGAAGCAGTTCAGGAGATTAGTTGCAGGGAGTCCCGTAGTGTGAGTGGAAATGGCTTCAAACTCAGTCATGTACGCTGCAACCGAAGTAGTTTGACGGAGTTTATACAAGAGGGCTTCATGATTTAAGTAAGAAGGACCAAACCTGAGTTTGAGATCTCTAGAGAACAATTCCCATGTCGATAATTGGCGGGTAGCATGCATCCATCGGTACCATTGGAGGGCAGCCCCGGTCATATAGAAAGCAGTAATGGTGAGTTTGTGGTCCGGTGGAGTAAGATGATACAGAAAAAAGTTCTCGATTTGAAACAACCATCCCACCACATTTTCTCCTGCGAAAAAGGGAATCTCAAGTTTGGGCAAACGAATCGGTGAGGAGTTTGGGGGGTCCAATTATGGGGGAGAAATGATAGGTAGGGTTACGGTTTGAGTTAAGGGTGGTGAGACTATAGCGTGGGATACTGAAATCGACATAGGAGTAGGCAATAAGGGAGGAAGCGATGGTGAAATCGAGTTTCGTTCAAGTAGATGGAGGGATTGGCGAATGTCAATGAAAGATTGTTGGAACTCACTGAGTGTTTGTTGAATCTGTTCAGACGTGGTCAAGTGTAAGGCTAGGCAGTCGGAATGATGGTGTACTGTGACGGCGAGCTCCTTCACTTCTTGCGCAACACCGGCGATGGAATTTTTGAGAGTTTTGCACCTCGTCACCATTCCCTCTACCGTGGTCTCAATGAGAGCATCAAGTTTGATACGAACTCCAATCTGCTGCAACAATCATACAAACAATCCAAGCTTACGAGAAGGGGAGATCAGACAGAGGGAAAAGAATCAGACGGGAAGGGGAGAGAGACAGAGAGTGAAAAAGAGGAATATAGAAAGAGAAGGGAGAAGAGAGGAGCAGAGAAAGTGAGAGATAGTGAAATATTATGTTCAGCTATTCCTTGTACTTCCAATAAGTATAAGAAAAGTAAAGTAAATGACTGAGGTAGCAACGGCTCATAGTATTATAGCGATATCGAAAAATATATGTATTAAGAGCACCATATAAATACATATCGATCGACATGTATTATATCAACTGATATTTTCATCAGTGCTATATAAGCTAGGTCCTTTGTCCTCTCAACATAACTTTTAAAAACCTTATTCTCACAGGATTATAATAAGTTAGAAGCATGTCCTACTGAGAATTGTTTTGAGAAGGGAGCAAGGAGACAAAAATCTAGCCCTAACCATTGTTCGTTTTGCAATAGATTCAAGAGCGTGCTCAACATAATATCTTCCACATATATAGTGCACAAACTTATTATCATTTAAGATCTTAGTTTTGCAAATCTTGTTTTCTAACAGGTTTGTGCAAGAAATTGTGTGATGAAACAAGTAGTATATACTGTAGTTCATGTAACTTTGTTTTAAGGACAGTTCCATCAGCAAGATGGATCAGCTTTAAGTTGCCTGATTCTTCAACAATGGTAGCTCCTTCTCAAGAGCTCCTAGTACATCTTTTCTTGGGACGCCGCGGACTTCATGGTCACCACTGCATAAATGACAATTCAATGCAGTTTGATTCACATGCTAGTCAAATTCTTGGAGAGTAAGAATGATCTTGCAGGCTACTCACAACACTTCACAAATTCAACTTGTCACAAACTCAATTTTCTTGTCATTTTCTTTGAACTCTCCTTCTGTCTCTCGGAAAGGGCATTCTTAATTGTTTAGTAATGAACGTATAATAATTACAACTCTTTTCACTTGATGATAAAACAAATCGTCAAATTTTATGTTGGATTTGGCTGGATAGAAAGATGGTAAAAGCTTCAGAAATATATACAAAGATTACAACCTGCAGTCTCAGCCAAAAAAAAGCAGGTAAAAGATCTCAATTACTTTGTTGCTTTGGTTCTCAACGAAACGTGTGAAATTGGACACCCTAAATGTTGGTTATTTAGTTTTTCAAAATAAATAAATAAATAGAACCAACAATTATGACACATGTTTATCCTGGATGACCACTTGCCCAACTTCCTCTTGGTAACCCACCCTATGGATGATTTGATAGAAATTATCTATATATAAGTGTGGTGCTTAATTTGAATTCTTAAATATAATATTCTAATTGTACACCATCATTGAGGAGTATTAGTGATTAGAAGATTCACACAAATGGGTAATATAGTAAAAACTCGAACAATTGTAACGGTTTCAATGGCGGAAGATTAATTTCGATCCTTAATTTATTTCCACATTCAATCTTTATATGATAAATTTTGAACATAAAAGATCGATTTTTATCTAACATTTTGTATCAGAGATGGTGAAAATTCCAACCTTGCACAGTTCTACCAATTTTTCCTACTTACCCAATATTTTAAAATTTTTAAAAGTTTAAATTTTTATAACGTTTTGATGAAAACTAATGTTGAAAATCATTTAAAAAATATATTTATAAAAATTTTGTAATTTTTATATTAATTTTGGTAAAAAAAAAAGGCATAGTTTTCATCGAATTATGAAATCGGGTTAAACAGATTTGTGTAGACCCCATTGGAAGTTGAAAACTATTAAAATGACGTCGTTTTGGTCGTGCTACAATGACATTAAAAATAGTAGGCCTATGCTTGCATTGGGCCATTTTTCGCGTCCACCTCACAGCCGGTCGTTTGGTCCTTGTTGCATCAGAAGCCCGGCGCATACCACGACCCACTTTGGGAAATTGTTGAAGGCGCGTTGCAGGCACTAGGATTCAAACACACGACATTATATATATATGTGTGTATAATGTCTAGTGTTCAATATAATTTAATTAATTAGGATTAATCATAACTGATGCGTACCTGGATCCGACTTCGAACAGATTCGGATTCTTCTGGATGATGTGAACCGGCTCCGTTCACCGAGTACGAATCCTGCACACCACTAAAACGAACAAGAGGTCAGCGTTAACGGCGGGAGGTAATCCCACCGGAAAACACTTCGACGCTCAAGTCAGTAAACAGCCTTCAATGGAAGGAACTGAAAGATAGAGAGAGCAATGGGAGAGGAGAAGAGAGTGTTTCATTCCAGATGTCAGAGAGGCGTAGGTCCTTTCTCGTATCTGGATGGTGGGAAGGCAGAGAACGTGTGTAAAGACCCGTTCGTTGCCTTAGAGTTTGATCGTATTTGAGAGTTTGGCTGCTGGAAACCAGAGCTTGTTTCTCAGAGCACTTAGGGTTGAAAATGAACGTGTTTGGAGTAGTAGAGAGCTTGTGCAGTTCTGGGAGTTTCAATGTCTGAGAGCGTAATTGAAAGCGTCAATCAAAGTATGAATGAGAGCCTCCAAGAAAGCGTCCAAGAAAGCATGGAAGAAAGCATGCCCTGGATGGTCAATCCAGGGCCTCCTTTATGGCAAAGACGGCGATCTTCTTTCTTTGGAAGGAATAATCGTCCCTGTGATCTGCTGCTGGCCTTTCTTTTGGAGGCTGATGCTTGTTGCCCAATTGTGGAGGATTGTTTCTTTCTGAGGCGGCTAACCACTTTCCAAGTTAGCTTCTTTCCTTCCCAACATGTTACCATTGAGGTTCATTGGCTGGCAAGGAGTTGGGAGGATCTGGCACCTTCCTTATTTGAAGGGCGCCAATCTTGCTGATATTCCCTTTGAGATCGTGGAATATCCTTGGAGAATCGTGGTTGGCCTTTTTATGACTGATGGGCCTAAACGGGTCAGGCCCGTTACTGTTAAAAGGCTTCTTGGGGCCCAATGTACAAAACGCGGACGGTCAACGCCTGGATTGACCGTCTGCGTGCTTGTTGGCCGCCCCTATGAAAGGCGTCCGTCGTTAGCCTCCAGATGGGCTTTGCGCCTGAGTGAGCCACGCCCAATATTGTAGAAGAGCCTTTTGGGCCCAATGTATGGGGAGTGACGGTCAACGCCTCGAGATTCTTTGTCAGTGTTGGCCGCCCTCGTGGAGAACAGAGGGAGAGCGGTGGGGCGATCAATCGATGGGTCATAGGCCATAAGAATAGGCTCATCAGCATTGCAAAGCTCTAAAACCCAACGGTCAACGCTGAGTTGACCGTTTGTGAGTAAGTTGACCGTCTTCGGGCTTTCCTGTTTCTGGGCCCATCTTCCTACTAGGCCGTCAGAAATGTTGACTGGCCTTTCTGGGCTTTCGTTGACCTTTCTTTGGGCCAGCCCATTATTGGTGTACCCATCAGTAACGTTCTTAATTAATAAAATTATATATTATGATCACATATGGTATAAAAATATTAATTATGATTAAATCATATTCAACATAATAAAATTTATGCCACATAAAATTTTATTATATTAAATAAATTAATTAAGATAAAATGTCAAATTTATCCCGCAGAATTAAAATATAATTTGATAGTTTTATTATAAAGATTTGATATAAATCTATTTGAATTAAAAATTTAACTAATAGGTAATTTTTATATCAATTGATTTATAATATATGTTTTACATTGGTAAAACATATTCTATAATTATTAGTCTCATTTATTATTTATTAAGTATATAATTTTATTTTATATAATTTATAAATATTTTTAATATTAGATGTGATATATTTAAATTAAAATATGATAATTATAAAATTTGAAAGAAGATAGTTCTTTTCTATCTATGGTAGATGAACATTAATTATACTATAAGAAAAGACGAACCACATGCTTTTACCAAAATTAGCACTCCAATTGATGTCACTCTTTATGAATGATGATAGCAATCTAATCGTTTTAATTTGATATTCATAAAAATTAAAATTTTTAGTGATATTCGTAGTTCTGTCGATCAGTGTAATAATGTACGAGATTTATTAAAAATTATTGATGAACAATTTGAGATTTCAGATAAATACTAATCAGTATCCTAATTATAAAATTTTCATCTTTAAGGCTCACTTGTGTCAGAAGTATATGTGAGCACATCATACAAATGATATATATAGCAACTCAATTAAAGAATCTTAATATGGATATGTTTGAGTCACTCCTTATATATTATATTTTGAATACACTTCTACTATAATATGGACCTTTTAAAATCTTTTATAAAACACATAAGAATAAATAGTTAATAAATAAACTTATGACCATGTGTATTTAAGAAGAAGGAATACTTGTGAAGAAATTAGGTGAAAGTATATTTATAACAAAAAAAGAAAAGAATAATGTTCAAACTAAATAAAAAAAAGATAAAATACCTCCTCAATCTGACATTAAGAAGGAATCTAAGTGCTTCTTCTGTAAAAATAATGGATATATCAAGAATGATTATGTTAAATTTTAAAATTAACTTAAGAAGAAAGATAAGCCATCATCATTTATTTGTTATAAATCTAATATGGTTGATATTTTTTATGATATATGATGGATTGATTTTGGTTTTACAATTCACATTATAAATTCATTGTAAGATTTATAAAACTTAAGGAAGTAGATGAGAAGTGAACAAAGTATCTTTTTTGAAAACAAGATGTATTCACATGCAGAGATAATCGGAACATATAATTTAATTTTAAATAGTGACTTTGTTTTAAATTTAGACAAGACCTTTTATATTCTAAATTTTTCTAGAAATTTAATATCAGTTTTGAGACATGTACATTTTAGATATTCTATTATATTTTCAGACTTATTTTAATTTATCTTATAATTCTGATACCGTTGAAAATGGTAAATTATCTGATAATCTTTGTTATATAAATTTATAAAATAATACATTTATAATATTGTGCATGTTGATACTGGTATTAAGCGATTCGTTGTGAATAAATATTCTTTCATGTTGTAACATCGAGATTAGGACATATCTCCATTGAAAGGATTAAAAGTTTAGTAAATAATTAAGTATTTAATATTTTAAATTTTACTAATTTTAAAACCTATGTTGATTGTATAAAAAAATAAGTCAACAAAACAAAGAAAGATACCAAGAAAAATTCGGACATATTAAAAATCACACATACGGATATTTATAATCCATATTCAGACATATTAAAAATTATACATACAGATATTTATAATTCATATATTGTCTCATATGGTCTAAAATATGTCATCACCTCTATTGATAATTATTTACGATATATATATATACCTACTTATTTTATAATAAAAGGAAAGCATTAGATATTTTTAAAATATTTATAGTTAAAGTAGAGAAACAACGTGAAAAATAAATTAAAATTATGAGATCAAATAGAATTAAAAAATACATGATCCATTTATAAATTTTTTTTAATAGTATATGATATTTGCCCAATATACTATACCTAATTCTTCAAACCAAAATAATTTAGTAGAAAAAAGAAACTAAACATTGTTGGATACTGTGTAGAGTATGCTTAACAGCTCCATTTTTCTAAAATTATTATGAATTGAAACCTTAAAATGACAATTTATATATTAAATCGCATTGCGATAGAAGTTATTTTAAAAACTCTTTTTAAGTTATGAAAATTTAAAAATCAAATTTGCGACATATACGTAATTGGGGATGTCCGTCTGAAATATAAATTTATAATCTATAAGAAAAGAAATTGGATCTAATGACTATAAGTGAGAATTTTATTGGATATATTAAACGGTCTAAAAAATATAAATTTTACCATCTATCGAATAAATCTAAGATTATAAAATCAAGAAATATAAAATTTCTTAAGAATGATTTAATGAGTGGGAGTAATGATCCAGAAATATAATTTCTGATAATGATCATTCAAATCTCAACCTTTCATTTTATGTGATAGATTAATTATTATTCACAACACCTATCAAGTTCAAATTGATATTGAACAACTGATCAATATAGTTTCACAAGTTGTTGATATCAATCCAATATATCACAACTTGCACCTATTAAAAATATTGATATAATATTAAGAAGATTTATTAAAATAAGAAAATTAGCAATTCCTAATGATTATATAGTATATTGATAAAAATTAAACTACAAATTAGAGATAAAATGATCCCAAAATATTTTTACAAGTTTTGAGTTATAATGAATTAAAATTATAGTATAATATCATAAAGAAAGAGATAAATTTTAAGAGATGTAACGAAATTCAGGATCTTATTGAGTTGTCTGAAGGGATGAAAATTATAGCATATAAATGAACCTTTAAGATAAATAAAAACTCATTAGACAATATTAAAAGATATAAAATAAAATTCGTTATTAAAAAATTTACTCAAAAGAAAAAAATTAATTATACAGATATTTTTTTCTATATCTAAAAAAGATTCTCTTTGTATTATTAAGGTATTAGTTATCAATTTTAAAATAAAATTATAACAAATAAATGTGAAAATAATTTTTCTTAATGGTGACCTAGAAGATGAGGTTTATATAAAATAATCAGAAAGATTATCCTCTAGTAATAGTAAGCAATTGATATGTAAGCTTAAAAAGTCTATATATTAATTAAAATAAGCTTCCTGTCAATGGTATTTAAAATTTAATAATATTATCTCTTTATTTAATTTTAAAAAAAAATATTTTTGATTAATATATATACTAAAAAGTCAGTAAAAGTAAAATTTATTTTTTTATTTTATATGTGGATGATATTTTATTTACACCTAATGATAAGAGTTTATTTTATAAGGTAAAATAATTTCTTTCTGTTAAATTTAAAATAAAAGATATATGTGATACATTTTATGTTATTGAAATTAAGATTCATCAAGATAGATTACAATATATTTTAGGCTTATCTCAGGAGATTTATATCAATAAAATTTTATAAAAATTTTGAATAAAAATTATTCACCAAGTATAACATTAATTGTGAATGGTGATAGGTTCAATTTGAACCAATACCTAAAAATGATTTTGAATGGAAATAAATAAAAAAAAATATTATGTATGCTTCTGATGTAGAAGCTTAATGTATATTTAGGTATGTACGAGACTTAATATTACTTTTACGATAAAAATATTGAAAAGATTTTAAAGAAGTTCAAGTATAGATTATTGGAGAGTTATTAAGAAAGTGATTAGATATCTTTAAAGTATCAAGGACTACATAATTACGTTTAAATGGACCGATAATCTGAACGTATTGGGTTACTCTGATTTAGATTTCGTTCGATGTGTTAATTCACGTAAACCAACATTTGAATATATATTTATATTTATCGGTAGAGCTGTATCGTGAACGAGTGTAAAGTAAACCCTAATTGTTACTTTTATTATAAATGCTAAGTTTATTTCTTGTTTTGAGACTACAAAGTATGGTGGATAGATAAGAAATTTTATATCTGGGCTTAAAATGGTTAATTTTATCTTGAGACTATTGAAGATATATTACAATAATTTAATTATTGATTTCTTGACTAAAAATAATAAAAGTAATATTTGAAATAAATATATTGATATTGAATTTTTAGTCATAAAGGAGCTCATTAAAAGAAAAGAAGTGACAATTGAATATATTAACACTTGTATAATAATCTCTGATCCTTTGACGAAAGGCATTCCACCATTGAAATTTAAAAATTATGTAGTTAGAATGGAAATAAATTTTATTATGTGATTTTATTACATGGATAACGATATTCTAATAAAATTTTTATTTGTTTGTGATATTTTTCTTAAAAATATTTATATACACATTAATTAATTATTTAAAAAAAAAACTATCAATTGTTGAACCTAGAATACATATAATGTTTATTTATTAAATAATATTATCATATTCAGATAGTATTTTGAAAAATATGACACATTATAATATATAAAAAATACAACTCATTCATAGAGGGCTTACTGCCGTGATTTATATATTTGTTTTTTGAGAACAACAATTGATGGGTTTTGATTATCATATTAGTAAAATATTAATCAAGTGAGAAAATATTAGTTATTTAATTTTTTTAAAAAATAATAAGATAAAAATCAACAATTGTGGCCCATCTTTATCCTGGATAACTGCTTGCCCAACTTCCTCCTAGTAACCACCCTATGGATAATTTGATAAAAATTATCTATATATAAATATGGTATTTGGTTTGAGTCCCTAAGTTTAATACTCTAATTGTATATCATCACTAAGGGGTATTAGTGCTTCAAAGATTCAAATAAGTGTGTAATATTGTAAAAACTCAAGTAATTCCAGTAGTTTTATTGGTAGAATGTTAGTTTTGATCTTTAATTTATTTTTATATTCGATCTTTATATGATAAATTTCAAACATAAAAGATTGACTTTTGTCTAACAAAGGAATCATAGAACCAAACACCATCCTGCGCTTGCAACACTGCATGGTTAGTCAGTTGAAACTCTTGCTATTCTTTCCTTCTAGCCCTTCGAGGTGCTTTAATGGAGACAGACAGATATTTCTATTCAAACTTAGATGAAAAGGAGTAAAGGGTCTTTAGATATGGTTACTCTGGAATCTGCTCATTTTATTGACGAAGAGGATCAGCTTTCTAAAGCTTCATAAGACATCATGAGAATCCACGGCTGCTTCATTATCAAGGATATGATATCATATCAATTAAGAAATTAACCGATATGAAAGTTTTAAGTTTTGTGAAGAAGATCAAAGAACGTTTTGATGCTTCAAATGATTATGATATGATCAAATGCTGCTGTAAGGTACCTATGAAGTGATAGTGCCCTCGTGAGACCAGATACTCCAGCTCCAACGATCAAAATCTCCACTACTGATTCCATGATTTTTTCTTCATCTTTCTTAGTAGATAATCTATAGTTTGTGGACATGAAGTTCACGTCCAAATTGAAAGCTACCCTACACACACACTCATGTGATGTACAGGCATGGGGTTTCTACTCACTAAAAGAGAGGAGAATTTAATTTCTTATAATTATAATCATCTAATTAACATTAAATAGATAAAATTAATATTTTTTACTAATAAATAAAAATTAAATAATATTTTATTTTTAATAATAAATAAAATAATTATCCATTAATCTTACTTTTAGAGGGTTAGAATCCCTCTATTCTTTGGGATACTGATTGCCACTGACATGATAAGAACACTCAACAAGAATAATTAAATTCTCCTCATTATAAATATTCGACGACAATACTATTTTTGTCATTGGGAATTGTTGTTTTTTCGGTCTTAATGCCTTATTTGACTTTAAAAAATTGTCAAAAAAGTTTTTTACTGATAATTTTGAAAAATCCTTTATGAAATACTGATAATTATTAACAACCAAACTTTTTTCCAATTGTTACTGAATATTACTACTATTGGCGACAAAAATTTGAATAATAATCATTGAGACATTGTTGTTGTATGCACAATAATGTCATTATAATTTTTCTTCCATTGTATTTCTTTTACGAATTAAAATATCAGATAATAAGTAAAATATCAAGCAATATATATAGGTATAAAGAAAAAATGCGGTCAATCAGTTAGCCAGGGAGCTTGAAGTAAAGTAATGGATGACAAGCAAAGAGATGAGAAAAAAAATAAGAACACACAATTTTACGTGTAAAACTCTCTTAGGAATAAGAGAAAAAAATTACGGAACACTTAATCAACAAAATCTCACTATTAAAAATGATTACAAAAATCATTTGAAGAATAGAGAGTATGAGTAAATTTCACTCCTTACTTCTCTATATTTCTTCACTCACACTTATCTCTCAAGCTCTTGCACACTCTCAAAAACTTGCACCACTTATTCCATACACACACGTGTATATATATATATATATACAAGCTGGCTAGCCACCTACACAACCGGTTATAATCATCACATTAGGCATGTTGCGTGTACGAGAAGACATGCAACTGAATCTACAAGACACCATTGCATGCTCGCAAAAAAACCTTCCATCTTTCCTGAGATGTCACTTTTCTTCCCTTTTGCAATTAACACAGTCAGTTTACCAACTCGATAGATCAACTAGTTGCTTTTGTAGAAGTTAGTTTTTTAGACATCACGTCCTCCTTTCTCACCCGGTAAAGAGAATGTTGATCGAATTCTTCTCTCAACCGGTCAATAGCATGTTGACCAAATTCTATTATTAACTGGTTAGCCTTCTATTGACCGGCCTCTTACTTGCTCGACCAGTTAATTTTCATTCCTGCATTTTCTACTTTGATATTTGCACTATGGTATTTTTTTTCCATTGGAGTGATCCCAACAAACTTTTTCTTACGACTGTGTAGGAACCAGATCAGTTATTTCACAGCAAGCTTTAAGTTTTTTCTTTGACAGTACTTTAGTAATCATATCTGACCCATTTTCTTTTGTTCAAACTTTTTCAAGTGACAGCAATCTAGTGTCAGTAACATCTCTTACCAAATGGTACTCTGGCTATCTCAAAATATCACATACTTCTCCTATCTAAAGTCCAGTTCTTGGATCAACTTCTTCATCCACAAAATCTCCTTACTAACCTCCATTACTGCTATAAACTCGGCCTCAGTGGTTGAAAAGTAATGCACTTCTGTAATTTTGATTGCCAAGAGATGGCACCTCTTACAAACTTAACTAAATATCCCGAAGTGAACTTTTAGAAGTCAACGTCCTCGGCCATATCAGTATCGGTATAACCAATCAACTGAAGCCGCTTACTTTCAAAACACAGACACATATTAGAAGTCCCCTGGAGATATCTCAGAATCCACTTTACAACAAACCAATACTCCTTCTCGGGATTTGGGAGAAACTTGCTAACAGTGTCGACCGTGTGTGTAATATCTAGCCTCGTCATACTATAGCATACATCAAACTCTCTACTGTTGAATATTAGGGCACGCTTCTTATGGTAGCCTTCTCAAGATCCGAGGTTGGACACTGCTGACTGCTTAGCCTCAGGTGGTTATCCAGTGGGGTGTTAACTAACTTAGACTTTTTAATCTTAAATAGTTGAAATATTTTCTCAACATAACTTTATTGGGACAGCCAAAGTTTTTTGTTCTTGCGGTCGTAAAATATTCTGATACATAGAATCTATTTCACCAGTCCCAAGTCCTTCATATCAAATGATTGCCCAAGCTGCTTCTTCAACTCCTTGATTCGACCGCCATTTCGTCTAACGATCAATATATCATCTACATAAAGTAAGAGAATAACGAAATCATCTTCTGAAAATCTTTGAACAAAGACACAATGATCTGAAGTAATCTTTCGGTAACCTTGTTCTACCATAACAAACTCAAACTTTTTATACCATTATCTCGGTTCTTGCTTTAGGCCATACAGACTTTTCTTAAGACGACACACTAGGTATTCCTTCCCCTTAAGCAGGAATCCATCTAATTGCTCAATGTAAATCTCTTCATTGAGATCACCATGCAAAAAAGACATCTATACATCAACTATTCCACCTCTAAGTCCAAGACAGCTGCCAATCCGAGTAACACATTTATCGATGATATTTTTGCAACCGGGGCAAATATTTTATCAAAATCAACGCCCTTCTACTAGTTAAATCTTTTTACTACTAGCCGCGCTTTGTACTTTGATTGTGAGGTACTCTCATCTGTCTTCAAACAGAAAACCCATTTGTTCTTCAGGGTTCGTTTCCCCTTTGATAATTCAGTCAAATCAAATGTATGGTTCTCATGCAACAAATCGATCTTTTCCTGCATGGCTTCATCCATTCTGCCTTGTGCTCATCCTTCAATGCCTCTGCAAAATGTTCAGGCTTTCCTCCATCAATGAGTAGGACGTACTCACTGGACGATAGATGAACGGATGGTTTTCTATCCCTTGCGGAACATTGAACAGTAACCTCCTCGTCCGGTTGAGGAGTGACGTCATTCACGTCTTCATCAGGCGTTACAGCTTCTGCACCATTCACCTCGGTCATATCTGGACCCTCATTGTGAAAAAGTGCCGGTCAGACAATATCAGTAATTATCTTGTCAGTTCGACCGGTGTCAGATATTGTCTTTTTCTCTTTACCAATATTATCAATGGTGTCCTCTTCAATAAAAATCACATCATTGACCGGACTAATTTCTTCTCTACTGTGTCATAAAGTCTAAATCTTAGTTCATCTTCCTCATAACATAGAAAGACACATTGTATCGTCTTTGGCTCTAACTTGGTTCTTTCATCTTTCAGGATGTGAACAAAAATCTTACTCCTAAATACCCGAAAATGGTCATAGGATGGGTCATTTCCAAGCCACATCTTCTCCATTACTTCTCCATTTAATGTCCTACTGGGGGACCTATTGATGATATAGACCACCGTCTTTAAAGTTTCTGCCCTATTAGATCCAGGGAGCTTTGCTTCTGAGAGAGCAGCACCTGACTCTTTTCAATAACGTATGGTTCATCCTTTCTGCCACTCTATTCAATTGTGACATTTTTGACGGCACTGATGTCGAATTCCATATTTTCTATAATAGGTATCAAATGCTCTAATATACTCGTCGCCGCTGTCACTTTGGACACACTTCAACTTCCTTCTTGTCTATCATTCAACCAGAGTGTGATAATACTCAAATATTTTGAGGACTTGATCCTTGGTCTTAAGTGAGTAAATCCATAATTTTTTAGAGCAATCATCAATGAATGACAGAAAATACTGAGCCCCTCCGAATGATTTCTCCTTAAATGGCCCACATACGTTATTGTGAATTAAGTCAAGTAGTTCAGTATTCTTAGAGGATGAGTCTTTAAGGAAAGAGACTCGTCGCTGCCTTCCCGCCATACAATGAGGATAGGTTCTTAATCCGTCTTCTTTCATGCTTGGAATAAGACCCTTATTGGCCAAATGACACAATCCTTTCTCACTTATGTGGCTCAACTGACAATGCCACAGATCTGACACTGCTTGCAGCATTCACCTTTCTGACCATGGGAGACGCTTTTACCACATACAGGCTGGAGACTTTCTTTCCTCAGGTTATGACTAGAGACCCTCTAGTCAATATCCATACTCATTCACAGAAGGCATTACAATACTCTTCATTATCTAGTCGGCTGGCTGAAATTATATTTAGCCGAATATTAGGGATATGTCGAACGTCTTTCAGCAACAACCTCGTCCTATTGTTGATGACAAATAATACATCACCTCTGCCAATAACTTGGGACGTTCCTTTATTTTTTATCTTTCTTACTCTAAAATTTTTCGGAGTGTAAGATGTGAGCAGTCCCCTTCTGAATATGGTGTAGAGTGAAGCACCTGTATCCATTACCCAATTAGACTCGTAATTAGTCAAACTTACCACGTCATCCATTTCACAAGTCAACAGGAGTCGCCTCCAATGACGACTAAGACCGAGGCTTTTTCCTTGCCCCGTCTCTTCTCAACTTTATTCTCTTTACCATCTCCTTTATTATCATCATTCTATTTGTAACAATATTTCTTGATATGCCCTTTCTTACCACAATAATGGCATTCAAAGCTTTGAAATCTCGACTGGGACTTGCTGCAGCCATTTTCTCCAGACTTTGGGTTGCGACTTTTGTTCCTTACCCGTGACTCAGTTACAAATACCTCAGAATGTATTGAGGTGGAAGTTCCTTGTAACCACCTTGACTCGTTCATGAGTAAGGAAGCGATGACCTCATCCAACTTGAGCGTATCCTTCCCAAACAATAGTATTGTAACGATGTAGTCGTACAAGGCCGACAAAGAAGCCAGCAATACCATAATGACCGCTTCAATTGTTAGGGTGCCAATAGAAAGTAGAGAAGCATGGAATGCGACGGCTTGACTTGCTCATAAACAAACAAATAATTCAAATTAAAAGTGAATGACATTCGATAATACATTACATATTGGTAGTAGCGTTGCTTTATTGAAAGAAATGCTTTTATTGAAACTAAATATTTATGAGATATTTTAAAATTATTTTCACAATAATTTTAATAAAATGCCCTTGCAACCTTATGGGCTTAGCTATCAAAAATATGCCCAAAAAAAATAAATAAAAAGGAGTCAAGACGAGCTCTCTAATAGGATTTTAATATGATCATGCATGCATCGGTATCAGTTAGGCACCAGATTAGCCTAATATGGTATGCTTAGAATTTTAGAAAATCTTTTTCAGCCCACTTAGAAATTTAGAAAATCTTTACACTAATGCAAGGACAAGATTATCTTTATTAACATTTTAAGAACCGGGAAGGTTCACTGGTTTTGATTTGTATTTAGATAAAGATTTAGTCGAATCACTTTTAACTCGTTTTAGAACAAGATCCGAATCAAGAAATCATTATCATACATATGACAATTGAAATCAAGGGGTAAATGAGGCCCGAAAAATTTTTTCTAATAGATTTATTTCGACGTTTAAATCAGTAAAATATCAAATAAATTGAAAAGCCTAGAAACAAGATAATAAAGGTGTTACCGAAATATTTGTTTTTAGAGTGGAGTGGGAGGAAGTAGAGCCGCAGGATGGATTAAAGGTTCCTCACTGGGAGGATTGAATGGGACTAACAAGTTTGCCCTCCGTGTGGCAAAAAGATGACTGTGTAAACTCAAACGAGTCCGTAGTCTAAGCTCATGTGATTTGACATAAATGGTCAAACTGAACTTTTCTCAACAAGGGACAGCAGCGTTCTGTCAAGTAAGCTCAGTGGCCTAGGTCACAAGAATCAATATAAATGGACGTATGTTAATTGAAGAAGAAAGAAATGGCAATTGAAAAGGGAAAAACAATTGGTTGTAAGACTAGTGCAAGCAGTAAATGCGGAGTATCAAAATCACATGTAGCTATCCAATTTTCAGCTGTCCATCTTATTGTAGATTATACAGCACTTATTTTAACTACGTGATATAATACTGCAGCAGAAAAGCTGGTTAATTACATAAATAAGATGCATACGTATAGCTCATAATGTTTTAAGTCGTCCACAATCAAACACAGCCCTCTTCATGATCATGGCAACGATGAATGGTCCCAAAACTTTATCCCTCAAGAATGCGATCAACTTATTGTTGCTCTGCTGCATCGCACCCACCAAATAAGCCGTGGTAACTAGATCGAATCCCCTCCATCTCCTTTCTTTACTGTAGTTGTTCAAACTGATTTTGATCTTCTCATATTCTTCCTCTTTTGAAATTCTCTCTCCCGGTGTACCCTTCCTAAAAGCTTGGGCAAGACATCTAGCAAGAACAACCCCATCCTCCAGAGCTGCGCATGCTCCTTGGCCAAGGTCAGGTGTCATGGGGTGAAATGCGTCGCCAGCAACGCAGACATTATCCTTGTTTATGTCACCCCAGAGCATCTCCCATGGAGATCTGTATAATAATGAGCAATATATTACTTCATCCGACTTGGTTGTTTCTATAACGTTCCTTGCTTTATCAGGTACTTTTCCGAGGTTATTCAGTACAAATTGCTTCATCTTTAGTGGATTCACTTCTAATTCAGGATCTGTATCAATAAAGAGCAAAGACGGCAATATTATGAACAAATGCAATCACACAATCTAATATCGGGATTGTGCTTGGAATTTGATGTTGAACTTTGGAATTAAAATTTGAGTCAGGTGCTTTAATTTCGATAAACAACACTAAGATGTATTGAATAAAAATATGTCCAAATTTATCATGAGATAAATATTTTATGATTTTTCTTTGTTTCTAACTTTTAGGAACACCTCTTAATTCTAAGCACTTATTTCTATATACACATTGCTGTATTAGTGAGCAACACTTTCTTCTTTTCTACATCACTAACAAGTGCATTTTCAGGCATAAAATTATTGATGTTATGTCTGAAACTAAACTTTGAGAACTTTTTGATAGATCATGAATAATAATCTGAAATTTAAAGATAAGACTAATTTAATGTGTACATTTGCACTATTTCCACTGCCTAATCCATTCTCTGTTCAGCTGCAACTAATTCATGTTTGCTAAACAATTCTACAATATGAAAAAATTTGCCGCAAAATTAGACTTTTATTTATTTAAAAAAACATTGCAAGGGAATCCTTGAGATTGAGTAGAATGCTGACTCGAGAATCGAAAAAGTCTTATGACAAACTACTTCAATGCTACAAGGTAAAGGTATAACTCCTCCCCCACCTCCTACCCTCGACCCACCATTGAACACTAAAGCATAGTTTCGAACCCAAAATTAACATGTCAAGATGTTCAGTTTGGATGAAGAAACACGCATATACCTCGGGAGAGGGCGGAAAAAGAGACAAACCAATAGATACTGCTATCATCGCAAGGAATGATACCACATCTGATGCCTTCACCAATGAACTGCAGAAGCTGGGGCTCAAATCCATGGCCTTCCTTGAAAACGTTGAAGCCCCGAATGATAGATCTTCCAGAAAATGATGGTTTCTGGAATCCCAACCGTGTTGCCACAGCTGAGTTCACTCCATCACACCCAATCAAGACCTTTATACAATAACAATATTGCAAGATTTCAAAATCACTGCATAATTCCACATAGCATGGAGTAAATGAGTCTGGGTATTGGTCAAAAACCATAATACCTTGGCTTTAAGTATAGAACCATCAGCAAGATGCACTAGCTTTAAGCCACCTGAATCTTCAACGGAAACCATTTTCGAGGAAAACCTTATGGTGCCACTCGGTAATTCCTTTGCCATTGTTTCTAATAAGATCTTCCTTCTTATACATCGAACTTCATGTTTCATGCTGCATTATCAAATGCTAACTTTCAGTACATAATTGGAGATTATTGCCAGAATAACCCAGAATTTCACATAGATCACCTAACAAGAGAGGCTGGAACCAAATTTTGAAGAAGGGGTCAAGCTGTAAAAAACAAAGCCTTGGGGTTACCTGCTTTCTGATCTTGAGGTCTTTTCATCTATAAATAACATACAGGGTTTGCTTTAAGCAGTTGATTGTGATTGGATTAGATTGATATTTCTATGATGGTAAATATGTATAATTTATAATAGGTGATCTTACACATTGGTGAATACAGTGTCCCCTGAATCAGATTAAAATTTTCCTTAAAATACTACAATATTGAAGATGTTTATTTGAGGGTGAGTTTTGTCAAAATGGTAATACCGATCCATTATGACCTGAAGTTCAAACAAAGGAAATAAACTTTCTGCAATGAATGAGTAAGAGTGTGTATATTTGGCCATCCTCATTCCCTAAAATATGGGAGCATTATGAACTAGGGTGCCCTATCTATGATATTTGCTTCCAATTCCTTCTCTATAAACTCAAAATTTTGAAGAAAAAGGTCGTAACAAAATTACCCACATGCCTCTAATCTGAAAGCATATCTCACAACACTGGAAAAAGGCTAAGAATTACACCTTTTGATGAAACAACTATATAGACACATTTGTATAACACAACTTTCATAATTTCAATGCCAGTAAATATCTTATTTTTTAAGACATTTTCAAACAACAAATAAAATACATCTATAATGTTAAGATTACCCAAACTTCAGCAGCATTTATAAATTAACAGACAATAATAGACTATACAAATATAACTAAGGCCAAGTTAAATAATAATAATAATAATGAAGTTGAAGGGCCAATATGAGTGAAAGCAAGTTCAGATGAAAAATACTCTTAGCAGAGGTAGGTAAATAACTTAAAACTTACCCCGTTTTAGTAGTCGTAAAAGTAATTTCTCCAGTTTGTACTCCAAGACTTGTAGAGATGGTAACTAATCTGCATTTATGAATTTAGTTGAGAATTTCGGCAGTACATATAATCTCAATGCAGTTGCAAATATGGGAGAAAATGCACCCAAGCAAAAGGAGGGGGGGACTACATATCTCCAATCACCAAGAAGAGGATAGTTATAACACCTCGGTATAATATTTTGAGGTTAAAAGATACAACCTTATGTGAAACCTTCTGAAAATTTCAAACATTACTAATTTATAGTATAGATTCTACTTACTAAAATATTTTTTAAAAATAAAATAAACACTTTTAATTCCTCTAAAATTAATTATGCATGATAATTAATGAGGAGCTTCTATAGATCACGAGTAACACTCATTAATATATCATGACCACCCAAATAGAGTGAATAAAATGATATTTCATTTATTAAACCTTTACACACAAAAAAAATTTAACATATAAATTTAAGAATCCATCATCCTATGTCTAGAACAAATTTATGGTATAGAAAAATGTCAATTCTTTGTTATTTAACATATATATTTATGATTTTAACAAATAATGCAATGGATAAAATTAGAAACACAATTCTAATTTTCAACTATCTTGGCTAATGATGTATAAATCATTGATCCAATTAATCACACGGGATATCTCTACTTTTTTAGGAGTTGTTGATTCTTTACTTATCATTATTCTAAAGTACAATGATTGCATTGTACGATGATTACTAATAAATAAATATTACATTGTACAATTATGCATCTAATAATTACATTCATACGTCTGTTAATTAAATAAATATTACTAATACTAAAGTACAATGATTTGCATATGAGATGTTATGATATCTCAGGTCTAAGGATCATTTGCACAACTTTATAAGAGTATTATTGTTTAAATGTAACAAAACTCCCATATAAGAGTATCTCATTATGATCATCTTATTCTGTAATGAGAAACTACAAATCCACCATAGTGTCGATCTCTTCAATGGGGTGGCATAATATAGACTGTTCTAATCGAATAACTAACATCTTATCTTAGTGATCTTATAATTGAGAAAATTTAATATTCGATAAGCTTACATACAACTAATGGTAAAAAGCACGGTCTCATGATAACTTTATATAATAAGGATACTATACAATATCCTTTCTATATTAGAAGATTAATATCTTCTAATTTAGACTATTTATATATATTAAAATATATATAATATCATTTATAAATTAGAGAATTGATGTATTCTGATTTAGATTATTTACGTAATTATCATTATTATATTTTTTAATTTAGGATGAGTCATTATCTCACAAAAGAATTGTACAATCATATACAAGCACTAAAAATACAGAAAATACATTATATTAGTCAAATTTAGAAATTTTACGTTGCAAATAAATATCAAAAATAAGTATGATAAATATAAATATTTTTTAATAATAATTAAATAAAAAATTACACAAAGCAATAACTCATTGCATGATTAACAATTGACACGTAGGCCATACCACTTCTATTAGCAAAGTCCTTGCATCATGGACCTACTATGCTTTGCACATCCATCGTCATGATGAAACCAGTGTTGGGAAAGAGGTGCGGAATACTTTCCCGATTCAATGAAGCAACAAAGAAGAAGTGAAATCAATAAACGATGCACACAAGATTTTACGTGGAAAACCCTTCTCAATCGAGGGAAAAACCACGGGACAATCCGTCCACAGAAACGTGTTTCACTATATGAGATTTTTGGAGTCAACAATTGAGAATAAGAGAAAACGAAGAACACTCCTTCACCGTCTTTCTCTCTAACTCACTAACTTTTTTTTCTCTCTGGCCCAGTACAATCACCATGTAAACCCTAGATTTACACTCACGTGAAAAATTATTAAAAAAAAATTCTTTCCAACAATAAGAATATATTCTACCAGAAAAACCGCCTTCAGCATAACTGCCTGAGATCACATATCTCCAAGAAAACTGCTGAGTTGGCAATGAAACAGAATTTCCATAACGGGCGGCCAACTGTAGTCCGCCTATACTCTTTTTCGACGGTCAACACTTCTGTTGACCGTCTGAATAGTTGTCCTCCAGAATTCTCCAACGAAACAGTTAACTTAACCACAAGAACGGTTAATAACAAACCATCCAGGTTATCCGCCAATCCGGTCAACTCCCAGTTGACCGTCTGAAGCCTTGCTCACCAAAATCGGTCAACTCTGCGTTGACCGTCTGAGCCTTGCCCGCCAGACCAGTCAAGTTCCAAATTTGTTAGAACTTCTTCACGGGAGTGATCCCCAACAACCAGGGGGCTGCGACGCATACTGACATGGCAGCCCCCTACAACGCCTTTCTAGCTGTTGGATTGAAAAATCTAACGGTTGGGTGTTATATATATAAAAAAATTAGTTATTTTTTTTTATTTTGATATTTTTTTGTATTTGATTTTAAAAAATAATAATTTAATTTTTTTTTAATTTTATAATTTTTTTTAAAAAAAAAGGGAGCCGTCAGATATAAATCTGATGACCCCCAAAACTCGTCGCAGGGGCTGCGACACCCCACACGTCGCAGCCCCCTGATGAGTTAGTCACAGTGAAAGTAGCATACTAAAAGAGAAATTTTTTGAATTTGGGGTAACAATTCCAGAGCATTATCAGTTTGGAAGATATGCTTCGATGTCGTACGTCGTCTATTCCGTATGTGAAGGGACGTGGAAGCTTGGAATATTTTGATCGAAAGGTAGAAGAAGGACCAAAAAAAAGAGTTCCAGGAAATGAAAGGCCATTTAGTTTGACGTAATAGATAATACGGGCTCCCACGTAGCTGAATGGAGGTAGAAGAATTCATATAGCTGACATAATAAAGTATTGGTTGATTTAATCAAGTCTTTCATTTTACAGGATGACTCTCACTTTAAATAGTTGCCGCAATCGAATGATGCATCGGATACCATTGAACAAGACAGAAGAGGGAAATTACAAGAGGAAAATGAGAAATAGTACTAGAGAGAACGTGATATAGGTGTTCAAAATCACCACGCAAAAACAGTGGATAGGGAAGAAACTCTTACCGTTCAAGTCGATTATGCTGTTCACGGACCGGATCGCCAACTCCGAGTTCATCGAGCGCCTTCCAGGCATTGGTCCATGCCGTGAAAGCATATCCCGCTGCTCTTAGAGAAGGCGACGATTCCAACACTAAACATTTCAACCCTAACCTGCACCAGCCAAATCACTCTTAGATTTTGCTTGACTTGTAACTGGGTTTCTGCAACGATGGTAACCGTAAAATTACCAGGAATAGGAGTGAGTCAGGCGAAGAGGCTGGTGGGAAGAAGTACCTGTGAAGCCCTAACGCCGTAGCAAGACCAGCAATTCCAGCTCCTACAATGACAATCTCTTCATCGACCTCCATGCTCATTCTTATCGACCTCCTACTTCGTATTTCTCACCGGATGGCCTGTCCTTGATGGACGTCACCGATATCGGACATTAAATACTCGGCGATCTCTCTTTTTTAAATACAAGCCTCAACACTCTGAAGCGAATTATAAGAAAAATATTTATAAAAAAAATAATCTTTTTTTTTTATAATTTTTATTTTAGCATCAATAAAAAATTAAATTATTTTTAGTCATATTGTATTATATATATATATATATATATATAAACATAAATACTAGTTTCTAATTTTATTTACATTTTTTTGGTGAGTGAATTTTTTTTTCTTTTTAACATTAGATCTCAATAATTTTATCTTTACTTAGTAAAATTATAATTAAAAATAAAAATTAATTTTTAAAAATATTAATAATTATATTTATCTTAATATATATATATATTACGTTTCTATTAATATTATGTTGCAACAATTGATAAACTAACTCAATAAAATTAAATAATCACCTCATTAAATCATTAAAATAACAATCACTGAAAATGCGCATACGGGGATTTGGGTTTTCATATATATTTGAAAAAATATAAAATTGGTACACCTTTTAATTTTTATCATTAAATAAAAATTTAATTATAAAGACTAAAACATATAAAAATATATATATAATATTTTTATAAATTTTTATAACACTAATATTTTTTAAAAATTTAACTATATATATTGAAAAATAAAAAATAATTATTTAAATATTTTTTAAAAATTTTTAAATCTAATCGGTTAAATCCGTTTGACTTTTTCTGACCTACCTGCTCTTTTGACTCGGGTATGTGTTGTTTGTTTAAAATTTTGTGAGGATAAAATATGAAAATTTTAAACGAAATTTCATTGTATTATTAATATTTTGTAGATATTAAATTTGTTATTGCTTTTATTTATAAGATATCAGTTAATAATTTTAATAAAATTAAATATATCAGTCAAAATTTTATTTAAATGCAAAGAAAATAATAAAATACTTATTTAATAACGAATCTCTATTGATTTTAAAATCAATCAAATTAAATTATTGTCCTTGTGACCCAACACGATGGACAGCTCATTTGTCGTGGCACAGAAAAATCAATTAAATTATTTGAATATTTAATAATATTATAAAGTTTTGAAGATTTATATAGTCAACTTAGACGGCGTTTTTTTGGTTTTTTTAGAACGGTTGGCGGGCAGCCGCCGATGCCCGTTTAATCTATAAAAATTCAATAATTGATGTATAATTTTTATAAATAATATAATATAATATATATTTTTAATTAATATTTTATAAAATATTAAAATATATACCATAATAATAATAAATATATTATTTTTTACATTTGAAATTTTTTTAAGTTGAAATTTATTCATTAGATTTCAATCGTCGAATAAAAATTTAATTTTTAATATTGATGTATATGGTAATCCGTGAGCTAACCCAAAACCCAATATGCAAAAGGAATAAGGGCTCAAATAGTAATGGTTCAACAAAATATCTTCTAGGCCTGAGATCTAGAAAGTGCGACGGTTGACCCATACAATTTGATCCGAAATTGTCCAATATTAAATTAGCACTTATGGATAATCAAAAATTAGCACCTATGACTGTTCTGATGATTACAATACCAAATTCAACGATCGAAAATCATATCAACCCAACTAATAAATGAAGGCGCGCCGTTACACGATTAACGCCGCTCGTAATTGTAAAGTCACATCATCCAAAGATGACCAAATCAATACTCACATTATAAATGTACTATTTCTTCCATATGAAAAGGAGGACCGAAATCAATATAAGAGAGCATTCGAAAAGTGTAATGCTCAAATAGTCAAGCCATTCAAGCGCACAAGTACATCTTTTTCAAAGCTACTCTACCTACAAGTGCAACACCTCAAAACCATTCATTCTTTCAAACAGATTTACGGAGCTCAATCCTCTCCTATATACTCAACCCCAAAACACTCTTACAACCACACATTCTTATCCTCCTTTCTTTATTTTCAACGTAAAAAAATTACTGATTTGAGTATTGAATGATATATAGGGAAGCGAGTTTCGTATTTTTTTTACATCTTATTTGTTAATTGTGGCGTATAAAATTTAGATTTAGAGTTATGAAAATTAGACTCGTCAAATAAGATGATTTATTAATTCGTTCGATAATTCAAATCTAGAAACATATTAAATATATTATTTAATATACTTTTATATTAATAAATTTATATAAAAATAAATAAATATATATATTAATAAAAATTATTCTTAAAATATATATATTTTTTTAAAAAAAAGTGATGTACAAATGGGTTCATACAAATAATCTCACATAGACCTTAGGGGATTACAATTCAAGACTATTAAATAAAAATTGAATGGTCTCACTCGTGAGATATCATTGTCTCACTTCAAGACTATTAAGTATAAATCGAATGGTCTCATTTGTGAAATGTCATGGTCTCACTTAAAGACTATTAAATATAAATCGAATGGTTATAAATTTTTTAAGTAAAAATTGATTTCAAACTTAAATTTTTAAATATTTTAAGTTGTTAAATTTCAATATAATAATTTGTATATAACAATTTATGTAACAAGACATGCCCCCACACTTCATCAATATCCCCACCCCGCACATGGTTTGAATATATTATTCAAATTTAGACATTAATCATATTGTAATAATTTTATGTAAGGTAGAATTTGATTGACAACCAGTCAAATGCCTACTTACCGAAGAATCTTTTATCGTAACTATATGTTATTCAATGTCTTATTTGATTTTTTTTTTTTGGTACTATTTATACGTATTTTTTTGCTCTAGCTTAGTTTTTATCGGTATAATACATATTATGATAAAAATATTAAAATACATACTTTATTATCTCCATATATAGTTCACATTATTTCAAAAATACAAATTGCAAGTGTCATTTTTTTCAGAAAAGAATATTTTTCATATCAGAAAAAAAAAAGGTTCAAAATTAAAACAAGTGATCCCCAACTTTCAATTCTTTATATTTAACATAAAATGGAATAAATTAAATATATTTAATTTATAATCATTTATCTCTTTATATGGAGTTAATACACGGGATAATTAGACAGTAAAAATTAATAAAAAGCGGCATGTAATTAAAAAAAAAACTGATACCCATAACAACTTTTCTTAAAAGTGTTTCACATAATACATTAACATTTTTAAATTTTCTTCATTTATCTTTATCTCATTATAAAATAAATTACATCATAATCTCACTTAGTCATTCTTTGCACGTTTATATTTTTTCAATCCTATGCCCCCAACTTGACATGCTTTACGCAACTTGGCACCACAAAATCAACTACTTGATTGTCAAATCTAGCAATTTAGGTCTCTAGTTAGATAGAATACTTAGATTTGATATGTTTTGAGAAATCAAATTATTATACGAATTAGGGAGTTATCTCGCCACGTCTGAATTTTCAAACAGAAACGGATTTAATTTTCGTAATTTTAAATCCAAATCTTGCTTACTATAATAAAACAAACAAAAGATAAGAATTACACGGAATCCTCTTTCCAGTATATCTTTCGATATTTAAGTTAAAAATTTTTTTACTTGAAAAAAAAAAGATGCAAAAAAATGAGTGCAAGAATATAGAGAAAATAATAATAAATGTTTATTTGAAGGACAATCCTCCATTTGGTATGCTTGTTTGACAAAGTAGCTTAAGATAATGCACTCATTGAGGTCAGTGTTTTTTGAATTTGTATACTCACTTGGTGAAATGTCTTACTTTTTTTTTATTTTCGTCATTTGTTTTCGATATTGTCCTTCCCTTTTACTTTGAGGAAGATGTTATATATATAGTTGAAGACACTACTTGATTGGCGAGCACCTAAAATTAATGTGTGAGTCTGTACTACTTCAATAGTATGGGGCGTTATTTACTCGTTTAATGGCTACCTTCATTCACCGGTAGGGCCACCTAACTTCTGGGCATTGAATCAATGTAACCGCCGTCTAGAATAGTTTGCTAAATAAGACACTATGATCTTCTAATGTACGACTATTTAGGTTACCTTCCTTTACGCATGCATTGCGCTAATTATCCCTTGGGTTTAGAGACGTCTTCCGTTGAGTCGTTACCATTTTGGGCCTCTTATCCATCTCCGTTTCGGGTTTAGGTCGGCCCATGCTTGACTGTACCTATCAAGATTAGAGGTTACCTTTGGTCAAAATATAACAACAATAATAAGGATCTTTTTAACAAAAAAAAAAATGACAGAAATTAATTACTTAAAAACTTATCTTTATTGTGTATATTAATAAAATCAAGCACAAATGCACGCTTTTCTTTCCCCGCTTTTTTATTTCATAGACTTTAGATTTTAGACTAAAGAATGGAATATCTCAGTTGATATCTTATTAAACTTTGTTATTTAACAATTTGAATTCTATTTAAACTATGAACTTCTGCCTTGTTCAGTTCAAACAGAAAACTTTAGATTAATGTTGCCTTCAAAATCACACATGTGATTTAAATTTTTATAAGCAGTATTTTTATAACTTAAAAGTTTATATTATTTATTTCAATTTTTTTTTTCAGATTTTTTATTGCTTTTTTTCAATATAATATTTAAAAGTGTAACACCACGTTGAAATTAGAATTATCATAGTGGCTAAGAGTAACAACCCAACTTGGATAGCTTCCCATGTAGGATAATTCTTCATCCACCCAATTAAATAAATAAATAAATAAGAAGAAAATTGGATGAATTAGTAATGACTAGCTTCAATCTCGGTCTAAAAGTTTGAAAGTTGCCAACCTTTTAAAAAATTAGTAAAGGGGAGCAGGTGATTTGTTATTATATTAATTGTAGTAATAAATACGCATCCGGATAGGCAAATAACAAATTTCAATAATTACTTAATCCTAATTTATTTAAATATAATATTTTTAATATTTAATTTTTATTAAGAAAATACGATATTTCTAATATATCAATTTGTTTTTTTATCAATGCAATGATTGGGTAAACTGGGCTTTTTTCCTTTTTCAGATCAGATGGTATTTTTAGACTTATTGAAGCTCTCATGTGACGCTAGCAGTATTTGTTAACCCATCAATTAAAATTAATTATAAAAAAAGGCCAATTTTCTTAAAAATTAATTACTTTATATATTTTCTTCAAATGCTTTTGATAAATTAAAAGTATAAAAAAAAAAATACCAGTATTATTTATCATTAAATTAGTGGTTTATTTTTTTAAGCTAAACGTTGCGTCAGGTGCCGCCTAATTCGAATTTTCGAGCAATGCCCCTTGACTATTTGACGGCAGCCTCGTGGTTGGCAGCTCTTCTTTAGATCAAATCTTTGACTCGACTAAGAAATCACAGTGAAATTGAACTCCGAAAGGCACCTGCAGACATCAATACTAAATTTCTCAAGGCTTATCGCGTAGCACAGCCAGCCGTCATGGAAGGCATGCCCGGCATCTTATGGATCCATGCGGACACTCTTATCTACTTTTATCTTTTGTTTGGTTACAATTTAACAGAAAATAAATATTTTTATAAAAATATTTATTTTTATATATATATAAATAATTATTTCATCTCATTTATCATTATTATTATTATTATTACTATTCTCATATTATTTCTTACACTATTCTACAAACCAAATAATAAAATACTAATTTTTACCTTATTTTATTCTAACAGCCAAATATGAAAATAATAATTCCAATTCTATTTACTTTCTGTTCTATTCCTTGAGAATAACTATTATATTCTCACCTTATTCCATTCAAACAACTAAACATACCATTAAACTCTTCTACATGGATCCTCAATTTTATTAAACGGATCAACTGCTCGGTCAACGGAGCACAGAGATGCAGAGAACATTTGACTCTCATGGGCCGGTTGGATCCAAGGTGATGCCCCAATCTCTAACTTTGACTTCTTACGATCCAAAGACCAAACCGGTGCAGCTAGAAGGAATTTGTTGCCGTGGAATCTAAAAAGGAACCTTAAGACGTAGTTTTAGCTCACAAAGAGCCACCGGCCCACCTAACCCTAGCCCTAACGGAACCTTCATTTTCTTTTTCCTGTTTTTAGGCTTCGGGTTTCACCTAACCGGGTTTCACCAAACCCAACAATTACAGCTAGCATAGGAATTCCCAAGAGGGCAAATGCTAACAAGAAGCCAACGTCAATGCAGCGGAGCAGATAGAGAAGTCCACATTATTGTCCCCGAAAAACCAGTCAGCCAAGAGTTAGAGAGTCGCTAATCAAACTCAATACAAAACTGTGTAAATTTACTATGCTAATAACATATTCTCAAGCTCAAGTTTCACAATTGACTTTGCTTGTACAGAATACAAATTGATTCAACAAAACCAACCACTTTGATACTACGCCTCCAGTGAGAGGGCAAAGTAAGAAATCACGGTGATTTTCCTCTTCATGCACCGCTGCAGAGTAAGCATAAAAAACACACAGGCACATATCGAGTATAACCAGGAGCACTGGTAGTAATGTTGCCATAAATGGGAAAAAAGAAACCTGCTCTGCCAGTCAAATATCCAATGTGCTGTCCAAGAACTTGACCTCGTAATTCTGGGGAGGCTTCAAAAATAAAAACAACATCCTTCATAAATGATTAGGATACAAAGAACATATGCGACACAAAATGGAATGTAGAGGTGCAATTACCATGAATGTCGCAGTTATCATCTTCCCTGCAAACCATCTGCCATGAAGCGCACGTTGTGCATTTATTGCCGATTGTGTGTCGTTGAATCTCAGGTACACGAACCCTGCGCTGTTCCTGAAGTCCCACACAAGACAAGTCATATCATCAGTAAAAGCAATTTTTATTCCCAAATGTTCGAGGGTAAAGTTTGTTGCAAGAAATAATGAAATTATGATAAGAATTCAAACACATGAGACATTAAATTTACAAGGTTCATTTTTGGGATGAGAGTACGTCCATGGGCAATAAGACGATAGTATTATTAATTTTCAAGAGAGTACAAGAAATGGAATCACCCCAATCCAAGTTATGCAGAGACAAAATGAAGTCAATCGCTCCAATCACAGCTGCCATGCTTCCTAGTGTCAATGCCATCAATCAACCGCATTCATCTCTTTTAAGTAGATACATAGATTGTACTACTTAGTCAATTAGGGTCTTGAGTTTCCAAGATAACATAAAATAGCATTCAAAGATATTAGTTTTCGATTCAAGGTACTTCTTTTTATCATCAAGCCATCAGCAGTATCACAATTTCCATGGAGCTATCATTGATACACAACCTTCAATGGGCTGCCATTAAACTGAGTGCATTATATATGATTATACCGGATGATCAGTTGAATGTCCTTAATGACCTAGTTGCATCAATCGATGCCAACATTGACTTCATCAAAGCTTAGTAATTGCTCTAATTTTAGCTTCCCTGTCAGCCATCCTCTTTCCTGTCTATCTTTTTTTATATACATCAAGTTTACTTCATACAAGTTTTAACTACTTAGTTGTTCCAAGTTCAAATTGAAAAGTTTCATTTACCCACCTTTTATAACCTAATTCCAGCACGGCTCATTTGCCACATAAACTTCACTGTTTCAATTGCCCTACAGTCCTTTCCGCTATTACCACAGAGCTTGGGTTTTCATACTAATTGAATGGCTTCTATCATAATTCTATGGCACGTTCCCCTTTTTAAGTTCCAGCATATGCTGTCCTCTCATGAAAGTGTTTCATTCTCTCTTTTATACTTCAATGCCTGTATCTAATACTAAAGGCCGATATTTCATGTGGTTAAGACTTTCTCCGGGAATAAGTTTACGATCTCTATCAGGCAATCTATCTGTTTCCTTTGTTACAGGAATAAACAAATTATTGAATCTTAGTGTAATGGTAAAATTGTTCTATGGTGATCTAAGGACCATAGATTCAAACCAAAAAAAGACAACCCTGCAATAGCTCTACCATGAACAATTTTCCTTGAAAATTACAGACAACTACGTTGTGATTGTTTTTAAGCAGCAATCACTAAATCAGAGGATTGATGTCTGCAAATAAGTTCTACCTCAATTCCACATAATTGGCCACCTCATATGGAGCATGTAATTGATGTAATCATCATTACAGCACAATTGCGGTATGATATGTATTGGTTATGGAAATGTATTTCACTTCCCTCAAAGTTTCTGCCTCTGAATAACTATGAAAATTTGCACTAGAAAAGGGCAACTTTCCTTTCTCAAAGAAGCTTTAAAGATGGCCATCTGTGGATAATTATCTTCCATGGGAATGAATTTCAGTAGGCCAGAAGTGGCCACACAGTATCAAGGAAAGCCAGCAACTCATGCATTATATACACGTGTAATATAAAATGCACAAGTGAATGCAAGCATGCACTTGTGTGCAAAATTACCCAAAGATCACCTAATAATGAAACAATCTACATTCAACACAAATAATCGAAATTCTAAAGCAGTAGTTCTTACTTGTCTACAAATATGTGCTTTAGAGGTCCAAACTTTGCACATTCACCCTGCACATCCTCTTTGATATCCAGATCAAAATCAGGTTCAGTCTGAAAGAAAAGATACATCAAGTAAGCATCAATAGTGGGTAAAAATGTGGGGAACAAAAAGTTGGCCCCACCAACCTCCAGTTTTGGATCAAACATATTTTTCAGCAATAGACATTCACTGGGAACACCAACAGTATGGACTGATGAAATGTTAATCGGCGGTGGAACAGAAAGTCCTGCAACAGGCAGTCCACCAAGTGTGGAAACGGGTGCCTGCATAAGAGGAGCAACCAGGGAAGATACCCCAGCCGGAGCACCAAGAATTGGGACAGGCGGTGCAGCAAGCACACTGCTGCTTATGACTGGAGTGCCAAGGGTACCAGCAATGCTGCAGCAGATTTTTAAGCAAACAAGTTATCCGACATTCATTGAATAGAATAACTGAAACAGTAAATATAGCCAATCACTAGACCCTGGGATCATTCTGTTCATGAAACTTGATATGCCAAAGTCATGAGACATACATCTGGTAAATTTTTATACCTATTTGCCATATTACCTTGTTTATGAGAAATAGTCATTGAAAGGAAGTTTACAATGACTTTGAAGTTTCATTAAATAATGACTTTGGATTAATACCAGGCAAATCTCTTATGAACGCGACATAAAAAGGAATCTTTATAGTTCACTTTAATCGAAAACAGAAAGAACTACATATGGTGTTTATTGATTTAGAAGGCTTTGATGAAATGTCAAGACTAAGTCCTTTGATGATTTATGTGTTAAAGATGATTTGGTCATGTGAACAAAAAAGACCCAAATAGCATAATCACGTTCAAGGACAAGCTTTCTCCCCCCAAAGAATACTTGTGATTGCTTGCCATAGCGCAAGTTGATCACATTGTGATGTAGAGCACTTTGAAAGAAGCACGGTTAAAAAATTCCTCGGTGCTTAAAGCAAGATTCAGAAGTTTTATTTTTAGTTAGGGTCATCGTTTCATCTACTCTTTATCTTTCAACAGAGGGTCTTGGTTTGTATTGGTGATATCACGAGCTTAGCTAAGCAGAGGGCTGTATGCCAGGCAATCAAAAGGGCAAAGGCAAGGAATAGGGTGAAGTCTTGCCATAAGCTGAGTGCAATTGTAAGAAAAAATGAGGACAAGTTGAGTGCAAAGCAAATGTTTTTTCTTCTACCACAGTACTTGAAACGATGATATTAAATAATAAAATTCATATTAGACTCAATAGAAGACAATGTGAGAGAGATGTTTGAGATGGTTTAGTAATGTGAAGCAAAGACCTCCTAGTGTAAAATTGTAAGGAGATGTGAGAAGATGTAAGTAGCTCCTCGTAAAAAAGAATAGAGGCACACCAAAAAAAGGTTTAAACGAAATAATTAAGTATGATCTGTCATAAGTAAGAAATAAAATCAGATTGTCCACATTTGAAGGAAGACACGGTAGAAGAGACAGAGAAATTCCATTAAAGAAGCTTCAAGCAGGAATAATGGATGCCAAGACATGCAGAAGGCTCAGAATTTGGTTCATCACAGCCATCCATTTGTCGAGCATCTACCGAGGGTCCAGTTCTCATGCAGCATAAGGAGGCAGAAGGTCGCAAAGTAGCAATAAAGGGACAGCCTGTATTACTAGGCCATGGAGCATCTTAGCCACCCATGTGAAGTGTTGGGCCCCGTTGGATGAGAAAGGCACAGATTCCGGTTTTGTTAGCCATGCATGAGCATGCCAGGCATGTGAAATCCGGGAGTTGCAAATTCAACCAAGGCACGTGGATGTCACGTGAAGAAGCATAGGTGTGGAGGTTATAGATCATCAGCCATAGTGTTAAAACAAACTTGATTGAAAGGAATAACTAGCAGTTAGAAAAAGGAATATTAGAAACCTAGAAATATAAGGGAAGGGGGAAAAAGAGAAATGTATGTGAATGAGAATACCATTAGTGCTTAATTTTTGGAGAACTCATCCCTTCTCAAACTGAGACTCTATCTTTAATTCTGCAACAATTCCATTTCTCTCTCTTCCATTCTCTCTTCTTCAAACTGATCCTTATATGATATTGACAAGGAAAATAGCCTAACGACATAGTTGAAAAGAGTCTACATCAATGTAGTTGACCCCGCCTACTAACACTTATCTTCGGTAGATTCATTTCCAACGGTAAGTGATCAACAGTAACCAGATGTTGAAAGGGTGAACCTTACCAACATTAAACTTAACAAGCAAAGGCATTCCTCTCCTAGCCCCTCTTCTATCTGCGTGATTGTCTATAACTCTTGTAGTATGCCATAATAAGATCTTGTAGGAACCATCTCTCTGGATTTTCTTTGACGGAAACTGAGCAATGAAAACCCAGTGCAGACATCCAAACTCGGAGTTTGTCAACATATATATATTTACTAAGAACCACTTGGGGACTCACAGAAAGACCTGTTTTTAGCTATTCCCCTTTAAGTTATTAGTTGAAGACATTCTAGGACGGCACCAGGTTAGGTTGAATACTTACCTGAGAGCCTGACAGACTGTTTCATGATGAACCTTTTATTAGAACTTATAAATCTAAGTACCACTTCTATCAGCAGAGCTCAATGACGCGTTTATTTTTCTTTTTTGGCAATTTTCTGTGACTGAATTGAAATTGTGCTTGTGCCTATAGAACGAAGAGTAAGTACCACACTTAGTCAAATGAATAAACAAGTAAATTAAAACAAGGTTTGAAGCCAATAATTCCATTGAATCAAGGTGATTCTTTGCTCTACTGATCAAGTATGATGAATTTATTTCATGCAAAATGTAGGATACATAAGGTAACCATATGCATTTTAGAGCTAACTTTTTTTAGGGATAAACAAGTTCAGAAAAATTGACTTGTACATACTTCAGGACATAGTCAAATCTTCAATCTTTTTATAGAATTTTAGGAGAGAGGAACTTATAATTCTAGTACATTCCCAAATAATTAGATAGGAATTGACTGCATCTTCAAAGGCAATATTTAAGCAACATTTCCAGCATCACCAAGTTTGCCCTACCTGTTTCAGTAGTACTAGTACCCTTACCAACCACTATTAGCTACTAACCTTGTGGCGGTGCCACTGCGATCCAACTTCTGCATGAGAAGTGCTCGAGAACGTGCATTTAGAGCCTGAAACGATAATAATATCAGCAAGATTCACATCATAATTCAGCTAATTACACCAGTTGCCTAAGATAAGTCAGGGGTACATAGAAAGCAAATAAATTCGTCAATGCATTCAATTGTGGAGTCACTGCTATGCATATCAAGTAAGAAAATGGCTAGGTGAATGTTAACCTTATTTCTGGTCCAATGGTGTCAACTATGACATAATATACACGAGGAATAGCCCTCCTATCCCCTATCCCAATAGGATATTAACCTGGGATCTCTCAACTGAAATATCAAAGCTCAAACTGTTGGGTTATCCTTGAGAGGATTAATCCTAACTTTAAACAATTAACAGCTGACATCCACCACAAAACAGATTACTAGTATTTGGGTCAACAGCCAGAAATCAAAATTTATTATATTTTTTAAAAAAAGAGATTACTCTAAGCACAACGAGATATGGTCAAAACTTGAATCACATCATCCAATGGCAATTCCATGTAAGCCAAAGTAGGCTTTGAAATGTCCTACTAAATTTTAAAGCAGATAGACAATGTCCTACAGTAAAAAGGGAATACAAAATCACATAATGCAGATAGACAAATTTTAGGAGTAAAATGATGAGCAACCTCCCCCTCTAAGAATTCCTTAAACCATTCAGATATTAAAAAGGGAACCCCAATGCACAATGCCCCCAGCTCATGGAGAGCTCTGCATTGCAAAAAGGCAATTTCCATAATTTGAGGTCTTTGAACCTATGACCTCTGCATCACAATAGAACAAAATTACACAAAGGCTCACCCCAACTCCTCATACACTACTTGAAAAAACGATCATTTCTCCATAATGGGCTAAAATTGGTTGCACAAGTTCATAAGGATCCTTCAAAGGTGCTTCAAAAGTTTCTAATATTGGAAATCCATAGTAGTAAGTCCCACGGCCAAAAAGAGTGCAAGAAGGCTACAAGGTCAAACAATTCAAATCAAACAGGCTAAGCATGGCCATCAAATAAATTTCTTTTAGCTATAGTGGAAATAGCATCCATAGTAAAGGAGTGACATGTCTCAGAAGCATGCTATTATAAAGCTCTAAATGTCTAAGATTACTCTAGTCTAGTTTAAAGATATAAATTATGAAAAATCACACAGGTTGCAGGGACTGATTCAAGTTACACCTGAATAAACAAAAACAAAACCTAATTTATTTGACATAACAGTGAAGTAGAAGAAATCTATTACTACACAGCAAAGAAAGAGGAACAGATTACCAGGCCACCCCCTTCATCATCATCAAAATCACCAGTATTGCCACCAGCTTCTTGTGTCGCAGTTTGATCAGTGACAATCGACACCTGGAAAGGACAAGAAAGGGCATAATTCATAACTGTGTTGGATTGAAGATGAACCAACAATCTGTGCTTCTATCTAGAAAAGTTCATTTTTCTCTACTCAGTCAAGATAATGGAGAAGAAAGGAATTATAAGATCAAGCCATAAGCACACAAGTCATACAATGGAAAAGTGCTAAGCTAATTGAAAGTTGAAGGAATCACAAGCTTAAATTGTAGTTTATGTCTATGCCATTAGAATTAAGAGTTTGAAAGAAGTCTTTCTTCAGATAAATCAAGCTTTAAAAAAGACAATCTCATCTAAAAGTCTGGAAAATGACCAATGGGAGCAATAGAAGAAGTAGATAAAGCATGCTGATACTAATGCATAGCCAGCAAACACACTTGTGAAATACTGGCATCCATATCTAACACCAAATGGGGGAGGCATCAAGAACTATATTTCTTTAGTGATAAACTCAATGACTAGAAAGTACCCTGCCATATACACAGAAGCTCAACATCTATTCCATCGACTTCAATTCACGTCCCATAAATTTGAGGAAGGTACTACTGCTCATACATCTAGTGAGTTGAACTTGATATATATTATTATCTAGTAAGAGAACGAAGACCACAGTGAATTGGAAGAATACAACCAAAGAATAACAAAAGGTTTTGAGTATTTTCAAACTAACACAGTGAATCAGATCTTGGTACAAAATGCAACTACACAAGTCATAATAAAAATAAGAAAATGTTTAAGCATCATCTCTTGCCTGTTAAAAAATCTAAAATTATCTCCTACAGCTAAAACCATTGATTACATTTGTTTCATGCTTTTTTTCTTTTTTTACAAAAACTACAGTTGTAGACACAAAAATATTAACAGTAACTGTTATCCATTGTTTTCCGATATCAATACAGGTCAAGGTACATAATCTTGCACCTACATAGCAACAAGGCTGATTTGGTAGTATGACCTGCCACCTCTATGTCAAAATTGAGGCTCACCCATTTCTTATGCCTGAATGCTATGGTTCTTCAAAGAATCACTTTCCGAAGGTAAAATTAAACAGCCAGGCAAATGTTTTGCAAAACTCTGAATAAAATACATCAAGTTAGAGTCCATTCACATAATCTCTTATGACCAATTCAAAGAGGTGTTTCATCCCAGTAACAACACAAACTTCAAACTTTACCTTCAACATCCAAGAAACAAATGATGACCACAAATTTACTCGTAAACAATGTGGTCATGACACACAGTTACTCTGATTAATGTAGACACATCATAAGGCAAGAAAACTCACAACCATCTAACAGAAGAAGACTACTGAATCACCTTGATTATCCGACCAGCAATCTCCAACTGTCCATTTAAATTTTGAGCAGCTTTAGCATCTTCAAAACGTGCAAACTGCATTAAATAGACAGGTATAGAGTCAATGGGAATCATGAAAATATTCAGAATGTCCGAAGAACATCTTCTTCGTTGAAATCCAACCGGAGAGGATAAGACCACAATTCAACTATGAGCATTCACTTGTGTTACATAATATTTAATTTGATTGGGGTAAATGATCCGCGATTACTTCAAGTGTTACCACCTTTCACTATTGCTTTCTATTTTTCTTCTTCTATGTTTAGAATGTTTAAGGTTGTAGCAGTTGTCACTATGACTCATACTCACCTGGATAAAACCAAAACCTTTGCAATGCCCTGTAGCATCAAGAGGCAACTGCACCAGCTCCACAGTACCAAATGGTTCAAAAACCTTCACACCGACACAAACATTAAGTACAACTTATCAAGAGCCTGAATATAAACCAATAATCTACATCACATACTAAGATAGCAGACATCTAACTGCAACTTACCAAGAGCCTGTATATAAAGAAATAGAGCCCTTGAATGGCAGACAAGAGAAGCACAAGACAAATAGCAACAAAAAAATCATGGGCTACCAAAGTTGCAACGAGTGGAAATCAAGCATGGACAAGTCCAAAGATTTCCAATGTCCATTTAACTTTTATTCATTTGGCAGTTACAACAATACAAGGAGGCTATGAATTCAAGTTCTATCTATTATTTCATTTTGATAAGACTTCATTAGGGAGAAAAAACCATTCATAGGAGACATGGAGCACCAGGAAAAAAAAATATTTTCATCAGATGTCAATTTGTTAGAATATGCCAGAAATCAAGAAACTACAGCAGTAATATTCTAGAAATTGCTGTTGTAACTATGTTACTCACAGGCTTTGATATTTTTTGTTGTTTTATTTGGGGTTATACTATGGTATTATTATGTTTTTGCTATGTTACACATAATAATAATCTTCACAAGAAAAAGGAAAAACAAAGCTTACATACAGTGGATAATAAATGGACATGCAGTTTCACAAATTTAGAGACATAAGTTCTCGAGAAGCCAGCAGAGAAGTTTTAAGGAAAAAGAGATCTTAATATCAATACCTGGCGAAGTTGATCTTCCGTAATGTTATAATGTAAATTGCCAACATATAGCTTACGACCCCCTCCAGAGCCAGCAAGGCCACCAGCTCCAGCAGCTGTAGAGGTCGATTGAACAAGGTTCTTCTCAGCTTCAGATGGTTTAACCATTACTGGCTGCCCAAGAAGAGGCTGACCAGAGAGTGCAATAGCCATGGGGACTGACATTACATCATAAAACTCAATATACCTGCAAAAGTAAGAGCTTCTTTGATAGCCTTCACAGACTATCCAAAATCCAAAAAAGAGCAGGCAGAGGAGGACGAGAAAGAGAAAAAGGCAAAGAACCAAAGTAGTGTACTTTCTGTTATTGTCATTAGCAGCAGCAAGAAACAAAGAACAAACTTCAAGAAATAAAGTGAAAAAACCTACAATGCCTTTGTGTACAACAATTAACTGTGACCAGAAACTACCCTAGAAAACCCTAAACTAACAGAGATCAGTTTTGTTGCATGTTTTAAGCAGCGCATGCCATGCTCTAGTATGAAAATATGACGCAACCAAAAACTGTGAAGTTTCCTACAGGCCTGCATGCACCTATGCTTAACCTGTTATAACATAAAATTGACCTTTTAATTTGATCTATATCAAAAAAAAAGGCATTAATAAAACAAAAACAATAACTAGAGAGCCTTAAGTCCCATTAAATGAGTCAGTTATATAAATCCTTATCCTTCATTCGGATTCATTTAACACAAAAGCTTACAAAATTTGAATCACAACCAAATCCTTCTTCAGACTCACTTAAATTATTCTCCGTCTACCACTTTTCTTACCATCATCTCCAACTTTAACCAAATAATTTTTTTCATATATGAGCTACATCTCAAGTGTCCAAAACATCTTCAACATATGCATGTCTTAATTAATCCATTATAGTTACTTGTCTATCTCAGCATCATTGTTACCACTACACTTGGAATTGTTACTGATCCATCTCAGCATCCTTGTTACCACTATAGTTGATATTTGGACAAATTGATTTCTATTTGTAACGCAATTGGTCACATATCTTTCAAATGCAATATTACTAATAATTACATAAAATAAATTTAGCCATCCTGCCTTAATTACATGTATCACATTCTCAAATTACCTTTTCCCTGATTAGAAGTCCAAGATAGCAAAATTTATAACTTTTAAGAGTTTCAAGGCCATCAATTTCATTCATTTTGACAAGCATTATTAAAAATACATTTCACGTACTTTATTCTACTCAGACTTATCTCAAGCCATTTAGAAACCAAGTTGTCTCTTAATAATTCTAAACTTCATTCTAGTCCTCCAGTGTCATATAACAATGCAATATCATCTGGAAATGCACAAGGAAACATATCTCAAATATGTCAAATAAGTACATTCAATCAATAATTATAGTAATTAGGTAACTACTCAATGCTTGTGCTTGATGTAAACTAATATCTGCAGCTTCCCCTTCTACGTACATACTTCTCTCAAAGGTCTAAAACTATCTAATCGTTTGTTTTTTTTTTTTTTGAAATATCAATAAATTTCCATAGTACCTAACTATAGCCTCATCTAGATTGGTTGAAACCATGCGGAGATCCCTTTTCCGTTTACTTAATTTTCCATTAACCTTCTAATGGGTATATAGCTTGATTGATCTCCTAGCATAAACCAAATTGTTTTTCTAATAGAAGTGCTTCCTTTCTTTGTCTTTCTTTAATTGCTCTTTCCATGTACTTTTCTGGGGGTGGGAAAGGGAAGAAAAGAAGGCAACAAGGTGGTCTCTCCTGTTTAAAAACATAAGACAATTAGTGCAACACTATAAAGACTATGGCAAATGTAAAATTAAGTCTTCCACTCTGCATTGCAGCTGAATAGTCCGATGTATAGGACCTTCAACAACACGGATTTCAAATAATATTCAATAAAGATGTCCATCTATGTTCATACTAGGAAACAAACTATAAATGAACTCACCCGACTCCTTTGGAGCGCCTTGAATTCCGATCCATGATGAGCCGTACATCTCGCACCTAAATGTTACCAGTGGATGCTTTAGACAAAATGGTGAAATAGTTTTGTTTCAATCAAAGCAAAAAAGAAAATTTTTATTAAAAAAATTTCAAGATTCAAAAAGCCAGACAGAAATAGCTTCCTGAAAAACTGTGGGAGCACTAAAATCATTGCTGAGATGCAGTTTTCATTCAAGGCGTCACTTTTGATCAGGACAATGATAAGACATTTAAGTATATCATCATTTACAAGATGATATATCTGAACTTCAAAACAAGATGTTCAAATATAGAACGCCAGGTCGATGATATCAATAAACAAGCACTGAAAAAATAGACACCCCCACACCATGCAATGACATCCTATGCCATTTTAAATTCTGTATTGCACAAACAATATGCTAGTGGGAGAAGAAAATACTGTTAATGTTTCCTAATTAGATTTCCAGACATTACACAGATGGCACATGAGGTACTTACCTTGCCTGCTCTAGAAAAGAATTCATACACATCTCTTTCATCGGCTCTCAAAGCAATCTGTCAGATTTGTGGAAGATGCATGAATTGTTTGCAGGATCAAATACAGCAAAAATCAACCAAAACTAAAATAACAAAAATATGAGATTAGAGGATAAGAATGTATTTTTACCTTCCTAAATATGGACTTTAAGTCCAATAACCAGCACCATAGGTACTGCTTATGTATCATTGTAATCACAAAGGAAAGGGATAAAAACGTGCTCAGATTCTTAGTTACCTGATAAGCAAAAACTGTTCTCTGATCACGTTCAGGGTCAGCCTCTGGCTCAGCTGTGTCTTCCTTCTTCTCCTTGTAACGCCTGAATAACAATCAAAACATCAAAAAATAATTCAATTTGATACAAAGCAAAGATGCAAAAAAAAAAAAAAACTTATTGCGTTGAAAAATAATTGAGGGAATCAAAAGCTTTTACATATTTGTCCTCTGGACAAAAAAACACATCATATGAGCTAGGATGCCTAAAACTAATATAGCACTAATAATCCAGAAATAGTGGCACGTTCGGCTCCACTATGCACACCGAAGTTGAACCATGTCCTGCAGGGAGCTTCACAAAGTTAGCTCAAGAGGACAGAATCATGCAAATGGGAAAATGGTGAAACTAAAATAACATATGAATATTTAAAAAAATGAAGGAAACAGTAACATGGAGACCAAGGAAAAGAATCCTAGAGACCATCATTTGGGAAGGTGCACAGGTTTCATGGTTTGTATTATAGGAGTTGATCTTAAATGCATCATCAAGGAGGACTCAAACAGGTGCACTACTTATAAACCTGCTCAAGCTTAATCAACCAGAAGGGGGAAAAAAAGTCACAAACACACAAGATTAATCAACCAGAGAACAATTTGATATCAACTACTTGTTGCATGCAAAAAAAGAAAGAAGGTAAGGATGAAAAACAAGATTTTTCAGAACCACACATCATAGACTGTTTAATGTGTGTAAGAATTATTCGGGTAAGACTTCACACAAAATAAAACAGAGAAGTTGCTGAGAAAATTAGGCGTGTTATGAATCAAAATTCAAACTCCAAAACGTTGCAAGCTTTCAAGAAATATGTTGTATCGGTCTCAGTACCGGTGCACATTCAAAGGAAGCAAAGGAGTAGGAAACTAGGAAATACTTTGGTTCCTTAGTGAAAGACGGAGAAAAGTTGATAGAGTGTAGATGGGGAACATCTAAAAGGAAACCACACTACAGTCAAGCTATGAATTCCTTGAAGAATGGCCAAATCATGTTGAGAGATGGTGAATTTCAAAATAGGATGCACCAAATTGATACTTAATCTAACATCGCTTCTCCACAAAAGCCAACCTTGAAAGGAATATTAAATATTCAGTTCTCCAAAGAAAGAAAATCTACAATTGCAGTACCATGAGCATACAATAAACCTAAGGCTTGGACAGTCATCAAAAAAATAGAAACGACATGATTATCTAGTCAAATGGTTTGGCAATCCTTGTAGCCAAGTGAACACTGATATTGCAACAAGCATCAGAAGATGAAGTGTTTCCCTTAAGCAAAGCCCATCATCCCCTTACCAGCATGTCTGCAACATAATAAATTAATTAAGCGAAAGAGATCCTTGGTTGAGGATAACAAAAAATCATATCATGACACTATAATCCAATGTCTCCAACATTGGAACCCAAATTGCAAGATTTGGCAAAGATCCCCATGAGTCTATGAGGAATATTAAAATCCATAACCTCATATTCAGAGCCTGACCCAACTGCCAGAAGGCCATCTGATGACTGCTCTAGCATATCTGCGAGTTCCAAGAATCTAACATTCAATACTCAACATATTTTACATTTAAAAGCACAAAAAAAAATCACGGTAAGGTTGAGCTATTGCGACCTGGAGGTCACGGGGTCAATAACAGATATAGCCTCTCTGTAACACTATGATAAAGTTGTGTATATCTGACCTTCAACAGAACCCGCAATGGAAGAAGCATCATGCACTAGCCTATCCTTTTAAAAAGTTAAAAAAAAACATAAAAACAATTAAAAAATTGGTACTGGTTGAAGTAGATACATAAATAACCTTTAAGCGGATCAATTGAAACCGAAAGAAACAGAAATGCACAAGTAGCATTGCAAGTACAAGATGACAAATCCATCATGTAAAAGAATCCATCACCAATTGCACTGCAGGCATAGCAGAGAACAGACAGGAAGGATGCTGCCAAAGGAGAAGCCTAAAGCATAAAAGAAGACTCTGGCCAGTAATTTAACACTTGAAAAATGGAAACATAACACCATTAAATTGAAAAGAGAAATACAAATAACAAATTCAGGAAGAGACACACAGACCTTATGGAAGCAGTGAATATATAAGATATTAATAGAATTCTTGGGACCTCTTTGCAAGGTGAAATATTGTACATACAACTGGCTTCCTTAGACCCCATAATTGGGGACCATGAGCTCTGGGACACTGTCGTCTCTATATTATTTGTCTTAGTACACTGATAATGAACAAGGATTCACGAGGTTTGGGCTACCCTTCTGTATATATTCTATTTCTTATCATAGAAATAATGAACAAGGATACAGCAGGGAATCAGTGGGCAGTTATATTTCCAATTTTTTTACTGTGTTGTCATCTGGATAATGTTTGAAGGAGTATGATGCCTTTATTAGTTTGTCTCCTCAACAGATACCGTGTTCACAGTATAGATTCATTTAATGGAAGGGGGAGTAAACTCAAAAACAGGCGCCCACACTACTCAAAGGACTAGGCTGCGAACATCATTTTGATTATCCAAGATCTCGACATCCAACAACTTGGACAAAGGATATCAATGTCCTAGTTGATTTCTTATTAAATTGCAGTCCAAAGAGACAGGAGACACAGAAGACGGATGATTTGCAAAGTCTTTTTAGCATACCAGGTCTTGTGCAAAATGACAGAAAAATACAACAATAAGATGTACCTGCTGTCTTTATCTCGTTCACTCAAGTCTCTTTCCTTGTCTCTCTCTCTGTTCTCCCTATCATGACTCTTCTCCCAATCATCCGGATGCCTCTCTGAGCGGCTCCTACTACGGCGGTCACGTTCTCTATTCCTTTCCTTCTCCTTTTCACGTGTGCCCTCTCTCCTTTCATGATGATCTCGTTCACGGTCCTTGTCCCCAACTTTGTCTTTGTTCCGGTCTCGCTCCCTCCCATTTGGCTCCTCCCTTTCTACATCTTTTGCCCCACGTTCTCGGCCACTTCTATGACGTTCCCTCTGCCTCTCGCCCCTCTCTCCATCTCTTGAATGTGAGCGACGCCGTGATGAACCCCTCTCTCTGTGGCGGTCATTATCGTGCGAATCATCCCCAGATTTCGGGCGCTTTGATCTGCGATCCAAATCATCATCATCCTGGCCCTTATACCTTGAACTTCGATTTCGGTCCCTATCACCGGATTTCACCAATTGATCCCCACCGTTTGCAGTTTCCTTAGATTTTGGGAGTTCTTGATTTTCAACCGTCTTCTCCAAATATTCATACTCATCAAAATCCATGAAACACTCTTCAACTAAATTAACTAGCAGCAACACAAGCTGTACCAGAAAGGGCAAACGCGCATTACTGGAAAGCCATCAGCTGATAAAGTATGCAAAAATCTGAATAAGAATTAGGATGCAAAGCCTGAATTTCCATATCCTATGACTTAGTTTGGCAGCAAAAAACAGAAGGGGATAAATACAACGCTAAATGAATCATAATTTTCATAGACAACCGGTGGGCCACTAATCTGAGAATAAAAATGATCTTGACGATTGCTGAGAAGCTTCTAAAATCAATAATTTAAACTCAAGTAATTTCAGCATTATTGAATCCACGATTCAGTCTCCGGAGCTTGTCCTTCCCAACAGCAGGGTGCCATTGGGTTAGACCGACAAATTCTCGAATGTTACTTTAAAATTAAGTATCTCAAACTCTCAAAGTATAGCAATAGAGAACCACCATTCGAGTATGAATTGTTTTTTCAAGTCCCTTCTTTCCCTCTTGTTTTTTTAGAAATCAAGCAATCAGCTGACTAAGCAGCAGCAGCAACACTGTTACAAACACCAGGACCAGGTTGCAGAGAAAAGTAATAAGAAAGATAAAACGCCGAATTGTGAAAGCATAGTAATTCAAATACTATGAGAGAACCCTAACGCCCTAATTAAAATGAAAGAGTATTTAGGGTTTCCACATCAGAGAATACCTGTTAGAGGACCGAAAAGAGCGCGTGTGGAAGGTGGAGAAGAAGAGTTAGCTCGAACTCTTTCTGGATTCCTCAGATTTTGAGCTTCATCAAGTAACTCGATGTGCTCCGACGCTCAGCGATTCGACGATACTGAATTCCTAGGGCTTAACCTCGGCTGCAATTGTAAACGACACCAACACAGGGCACGTGCCACGCCATTTTTAAATAATTAATTTGCATTCATTTTCGAGATATTTTTTTAATTAGCTAACGTCCATTTGTGTTATTAAATTTAAATAATTCTAAATATCAATAATCTTATTAAATATCTTTTTTATTTTGGGCTCGGGTAGAAATTGGGCCCATATATTACATACCCTAAAAAATATAATTTATATATTTTTAATTGTTATCATTGAATATAAATTTAATGATAAAAATTAAAATGTATTAAAAAATTATATATGTTAGACACGATGTAAATATGAACTACTTAATCCAACCCGAATATAAGAATCAAGGTTAAGCCAATCAATCGAACGACCGAGTAGCGAGGAGTAAGAAAAATCAAAATAGTTAATGACTCAATAAAATAATCAATATAGTATTAAATCTTTATGAACGGTTACGTATAATCGATGGATGATAAATCACATATAAACAGGTAATAACGGTTTGATAAATGTCAAATATTTATGACTAGATAATTACTAAACCGAACTATTATAATGATTAATAATCAATGCTGTGTAATATTTTTAATTATAAGCATCAATACTAGACAGAAGTATTGATTGGAGTCTAAATTATAAATACGGGTCTCCAACCAACAATGGGGCAAGTGATCCTTTAGCATACAGCCACTTATAACAAGTATAATTAAACAGTGTACCACCTTCTAAATTTATAAAACTTTACACATTATTATTTTTTATTCTTTCTGCATCTTTTAATATTTTAGTGATAGATTATTAACTTGAGTATCAAATGATATATCAGATAACGAATATCATATATCTTTTACCTCTTATTAAATTATTATGTTGTATAAAATTAAAATTTTAAATATAAAAATCAAACCCCCTATCTTTTAAATCAGTTAAAGCTATACTCGATTCTTTAATTTATATAATAATTGAGTCATAAATACGGATCAATATAATATTTTTATAACTATACTTTTATTATATTAGGTATTTAAATTATTAGTATAAATAAATAAAAATATTTTTTAAATAATTTTTAATTTTTGAATTTTTTAATTAATTTTTTTATGTTGATAAATAATATAAAAATATATAAAATATATTTTAATAATGAGATGCACCTTCTCAAATCCCCGTGATGGTGAGGAATCTGGTGAAGGATCGGAGAGAGAGACAGAGAAAGGAGGGAAATTACAGAGGTCTCTGAGGGAGTCCTTTCATACCCTGTCAACTTGTCAGAGCATATTTCAGCTTCCCAATTATCTTGTCTAATCCATACTTATGGCTTTAACTTTTGATTTATTTGACATAATTTATAAAATTTTATTTGACAAAAAAATTAACATTTTAGACCCCTGATTATTGGTGATTAAAAATATACATTATATTATTTAATTATTAATAAATATTATCCAAAATAAATCAGACTAATACTTAATTAAATAAAAAATCTAAATATTATTAATGTAATAAAAAAAATTATAAAGTCAATCGAGTAATAACGTTCAAATGTATAAACAAAATAATACAATCTAAAAAATCAAATATTTAATGACCATAATGAGTCGTTTGAAAGTCCAGTATAGAGAATAGCCGAAGCTGTTGAGAAAAAAGATGGTTTGTCGGTCGGTTAGCATTGTGACAACAAAATTGTCGGTAAGACAACAATACACAAACACACATGTTGTGAAAAAAAATATGAATAACATACAGATTTTTAAGTAAAAAATTCTCATTTAAATAAGAGAAAAAATTACGGAAAACACTTATTCACAAATAAATTTCACTAAATGGAGATGGTTACAAAAATCATAGCTACACAAGCCACACGAAGAGTTTAGAACAAAACAATAGAAAAATACAATAGTAAATAGGACAACTCGTTAATTTCTCTTACGTTCTTCTTTTCTCACTTTTCTTCTGTCTCTCTCAAAACACTTGCGCATGCACTTGCATTCTCAGTATAAGGTCTTCGGTTCTTATTCTCAGTATAAAATCATCCCCGCACCTTTTTAGGGTTCAGCTCTCAGTACTTATTTTTTTAAAAAAATATGATTATTTTTGTATTTATTGGGTATGGTATTATTGGATTAATTTGGTTAATTAAAATAGCGAGTCTATGAATAAGTTCAAAAAAGTAAAAGTATAAACTATCTATTAGACCCATGCTTAAAAAACATAAAGTCCGATATCGATCAAACTTTACTTAGATGGCTATATACCTAAAAGTCAAGTCGAGTAATTATTTCAACCAAATTGTTAACTAAATCGAACAATTTATATACTCTACAATTAGTCTAAATGATGCCTCTAAACAAACTAACATTAATTGATCATCATAGTTACTTTATTTATTAGGTATTAATCACCCTTGTATAATCTCACGATCAGAATAAGCACAATGATAGTTAAATTAATTAATTTTTAACTGATTTAACTACATAAACCATGATTTGTTATTCATCTTTAGAAAACTGTCATCAATTGACGATTAGTTATAAATATGCTGCATTTTTTTATTAAAAAGGAAATAGGTTTCGAAATATAATGATAGAGTTTAATCTTCTAAAATACATGTTTTTTTCATAAAATATGAATCCAAGTCCTATATTTTTTTTCTCCTATCCTCTTAGTCTCTTCCACATTTTATATTTTTAAGAAGTTTACTGATTTAAGTGTCGGATGATATATTAAATAGTAAGTCTTAAATCTTTTGAGCTCATGTTTATTATTATAGTGTGTGGGATTAGAATAGTAGGTTCGATAATCCAACCATTATTTATTTAAATTTTAATCTAAATTTTAGGTATATATAATTAGCGTTGTCTATTAAAAATATAGTTAAGCCACTCCTTCCTATTCAAATCAGATTATACTCATAAAAATTTACTAACCGACAATCATTGACAAATTGATCGACACAATAAACACAATGACAGATTGGCAATCAAGCCAACTGTCGAAAGATATTCTTTCTTGTAGTGCCCTTCCTAAAGAAGACAGTAAAAAAATTGCTTACTCACTGGCAGCTTCGAACATTGAAACTATGGTTGGTTAATTATAGGACATGCTAAAAATATTGAAATTCCTCTGAAATAGATTTGATGACCAAACTCATTGGATCAAGATCATTCACTCACAAAATTTGACTGCAAAGAAGAAGTTAAAAGGGAAAAAAACCACCTCAAGGGTAAGCCACACCCAGCAAAAAAAGCCCTTGGCTCTTGAGGTGTAATATTGAGTTGTTTCTTCTCTACTCAAATATTGATTTAATTTCTAGGTTAGGGAGGAGAGCTCGAAGTGATGAAATTTTCAATACACTTACGGTACGTTTAATTGTTAGAATAAAATAAGGTGAAAATATAATAGTTATTCTAAAAAAATATAATATGATGAGAATAGAATTGAAATTGTTATTCTCATATTTGGCTGTTGGAATAGAATAATGTGATAATTAATATTTTATTATTTGGTTTATAGAATAGTATGAGAATAAGATGAAAATAATGATAATAATAATTATGATCATAGTAGTAGTAGTAGTAGTAATAAAATAATAATAATATATGAAAATTTATTCCCGATTAAATTTATAACCAAACGGAGAAATTTTTATTCTCAGATAATAGAAATTCTATCCCTATCTTATTCCCTCCAACCAAATATGACCTTAGAATTTCGAGTGTTATCCGATTCAATATGAAGGATAATACAACAGCATGCATATAGATACCAAATGCATGGGTCAATTATTTAAAATTAGGGATATTACTCAATTTCAAAAAAATCATCTCCACAAACTGGAGTGGATAAGCATATAAAAGAATAGAGCAACAAATTTTTCAAGGAAGTTCTACTAGCCAAATAACCCAATTGGGTCAAACGCCATTCACCTATGAAATCAAGAGATATTGATTCCCCAACAAGTTTAAAATACTTGTATCAGAGTTATCTGATAAAAATTATGATTAAATTGATCATTTGGATCACTTCGACATATTTCTTGGCTTCTAAAATGTGGAAAATGCATTGTTAAGCCTTTATTTTCCCATGACCTTAAAGGAATATACGCAAATTTGATTCTACTTTTTAAGACCAAATTTTGTTGAGATTTTTTAGCAATTAGTTGACCAGTTCATATCTGATTTCACTTATAATGGGAAGGGGAAAAAAAAAGCAACCCTAACACTTGGTTTGGATTAAGCATGCTCTCAATAAAAAGCTTGAAGTTTTTTTTTTTTAACCGATTCAACATTGAAGTTAGAGGTATATTGAAACTTACTAATAAGTAGAAGTTGAATGCATATATGGTAACTATTTAACTAGGTTATCTTTTTAAGTCGATGGTTTAACAAGTTGACTACTTAAGTTCACCTCCAAGACTTTCTTACTCTCAATATATCTAATATTTGTTAATGTTTTTACCTAGACATTGGTTGATATATCAGAAATTTTAATAAAAATTATGGTTCACAAGTTAAGCCTCATTCCTGAAAACAAGCCAATGAGAAAGAAAGATGAAACTGTTTCGTGAAAAAATTTATGGTAATTTGAGAAGATGTCAACAAATTAATTGACGCAAGCTTTATTAGAGAGATTAATTTTTTGGATTGGTTATCTAACGTCGCCTTAACAAACAATAAGAACGAAAATAAAGAATGTGTACGAATTTTACGAATATAAATAAAGCATGTCCGAAAAAACAATTTTTTATTTCCAGTGATCGACTATAGATTTAACATTTGAATATCAGTTACTAAGTTTCATGGATATCTATCCGAAGTATAATAAAATCTAATTGAATATTGACGATGAAGACATAACTTCATTCATGATAGATTAGGAAACCTATAATTACAAAATGATACCCATTTGTTTAAAGCAGGGGACATTGTTATAGATATGCCATACTTTAGATCCAAAAGAAAACCAAATGAATCATTTTTTAATTAACCTAACTATATAAATTGTGGCATATTATCCCTTTTTAGAAAATCACCATAAACTAACGACATGGCTAAAATATACCCAATTTTTCTTAATCACCATTATTAGATTTTTTTTATAAAATATAATTGTCTTGAGTATTTGATAATATATTGAAAATAAGTCACAATTCCTTTGAGCTTTTGTTTATTAATGTGATATGTAGAATTCAAATAGAAAGTTAGATATTTTAGTCTTGATGGGTATGGTCTGAATACATAAACCAAATGCCAACGGTTTAACATAAGAAGTTATAAAATCTGTCAAACAGTAACATTCGAATACATAAATTAAAGGATATTATCTGAACAAATATATATTAAATAAGCTGCTTAATAATTCGATATAGAGAGCGGCCAAAACGACTCTATATCTTGGAGTTAGGTGGCCTTATCATTGAATGAGGATAATCGTTACATATTACAAGTAACGCCTTTCACTACTGATACGAAACGATATATGCACATGTAATTAATTTTAGGTATCGATCTATCAAACAGTACTTTTGATTATGAATACAATCTCTCCCAAACAAAAAAGGGAGAGAATGAGAGAAAAAAAAAATCGCTCAATCGAACGAGCGCACAAGAAGGAGCATAGCCCTCCAGACACTCACTATCCCCATGCACTCTAAATTTTAGCATCTTTTTCTTATATCTTTCAAATCAAAATAGAAAAATTATTAATTTAAACGTCAGAGGATATATTAGAAAGTGATCACCGTGTACCTATTGCTTCTAGTTCGATTTCTTGTAGTGTACAGGATTCGAATTCAGAATTATGAAGGTTAAACCGGTTATTATTCAGATATTCGAGCGAATTAAAACGACTTTTTAATTTGTACATCAATCTGAATTTACAAGATGTATTAAGTCTAAATTTATTTAAATTATAATTCAAATTTTAAGTATGTATTATTATTAATAGTCTTTATCACGTGAGAAAGCTTATTAAACATATTATAAATATGTAAAATTGATTGATTTTACATTTGAAATATGTGAATAATTATAAATCTATCATTTAATAAAATAAAAAATACACAGCGGAGCTGTGATCGCATAATATTCCTAACAGTTAAGAGGCCTGGATATTGACAATCATACTACCAATGAAAAATCATACATAAATCTAAGAAGAGCTGATATATTCTTGTTAGTAGAAAAGAAAAGCTCCTATATTCACACATCTCCATTAAAAATAAAATTAAAACTAATAAAAATTATATAAATAACTTAAATAACTATTTAATTTTTTCATTATTTATTAATTAAATCTTTAAAAATATATCATAGCCCTCAAATGTAACACCTCCCTGTTCTCTTCCTCTGTCTTCTTTCCGTCTCTCTCTTCTCTCTGTATGCTGTGCAGCAGGGAGTGACGACCCTTTTCCAGTCTTGACTCCTCTTTTCTCTCACTAGTGGCTAAGTAAATGTGTCGGCGTCTTCCTCCAAAACTACTGCACCGCAGCTGTTACAATCCATCCGCACTCCCCACTGCCTTCTTTATTATTTCCTGCACAATATTACAGATAGCAACTGAATTACCCCGTTGCCGAACGCGCCTTTTCATTGATTACCAAGACACAAGAATACATGACTGAAGCCGGCCTCCTGCTCTCTTCCTCGAGCCCCTTGCCGCCCCCTCCCACGAACCACTTTTGATTCCTCCTCCCTCTTTCTCTGTCATCGCCCTTTCTCTCTAGACTATTTCGCTTGTCAGCTTAGAATCTTGCTAGCCCTGTCTCCCAATCTCCACCTCGTAGCTCCATTTTCCCTCAGAAACTCCGCCAAACAAGAGAAAGATAGACAGACAGGTAGAGGAGTTAGACTTCTTCGAGCCTCTTTCCCTTAATTTCCCCTCTTCCTCGGTCTCTCTGTGTGTTTGAATGGTGAAGCTCTGCTTAGGCTGGGGAAAACTGCTGGTTTTTGCTGTAATAACCCACCTTGTTCTTTTTAAATGAATTTGCTCCTCTTAAGCCTCTGTTAAAAACCCACAAAATCTGCATTTTGGAAGAATCCCACGTTCTTTCAGCTCCACATCCTTTTAAACATGAAAAGGAGACAAAAATTTATGCACATTCCTCCAAAATTTCACCTTTCTCTCGCTTTCCTCTGGCCCGCCTTATAAAAGAAAAGCCCACGAAAAAAATTGCTGTTGACGCAAAAACATTCTTTAAGAAAAAGAGATGGGATGTGTTGCCTCAAGGCTAGGAGAGGAAGAAGAGGTAGTCTCAATATGCAGAGAGAGAAAGCGTCTGATGAAGTTAGTAGTGGAGAGAAGGTACGCTCTTGCAGAGGCTCATTGCAGGTACTGCCAAGCCCTGTTTGCAATTTCAGCTGCCATAAACCTCTTTGTAGCCCGCCATTCAACACCCTCCTCACCATTTCTCATCAACTTTCCACCACCCAACTGCCCACCTTCGCCGCCGCCAGAAAATGTCATGACAAACCCTTTGTTTCTTCAGCAAAGACCATCCGTGTCTACTCAAGAAACCATTGTTTGTGAATCTTCAGATTCTTCGACATCTTCGGAGTACGATGATGACGTAGAAGAGTTAGAAACAGTAGAAAAAAATGAACAGCCTTGTGGGTACTTCTACGTGGGTATGCCGCCTCCAATGCCATCTCCACACAGGGATTTCGGGTGGGACTTCTTCAACCCATTCTCCAGCGTCAGGCCAGAGATTGTCGGCGAGTTTCGCCGGAACTCCGACGATGATTTTAGGGTGGTGAGAGAGGAAGAAGGGATACCTGACCTGGAAGAGGAAGGAGGGGGAGAGGAAGAGAAGAAGGCGGTGGTGGACAACGTTGAAGGGAATGAGAATGAGGAGCATTTAGGAAGTGGAGTTGAAGTTGACAGGGCAATCGACGGTGCGGATGTGGGCCAAGCGGAAAAGGGGTTAACAGTCATCGACACCCCTGTTAGAGAGAGAGAGCTTTTGGATGCATTGAAGGATATTGAGGACCATTTCATTAGGGTTTATGACACTGGCAGAGTTGTCTCTCGAATGCTAGAGGCTAACAAGTTTCACATACAATCTGGATTTGAGGAAGTAAAAGGTGGGCGTGCATTTTTTTTCTCCCTTTTGTTCTTTGTATTTTTGGTTCAGCAAAATTGGAAATACGTTGTACGGCATAAACTTTTATCCTAGCATAACGCTCGATAGCTCAACTTGCATAATAACCCTCGATCTGTCCTATGATTGAAATATGCCCTCTGATCTTCTCAGCTCCCCATCCACGAGGGAGAAGGGAAATGACTCTTGTTTCTGCTGTGGGTGTACATCATCCTCGTAATATCTACAAATTAGGCCTACTTCCTTCCCTTCAGTCATTCTGCAGACTAGGTTTTACTAGTTCACATTTGAGTACTGAAATTCCCAGCGAGTTATATCACGAAAATTTCACCGCTCTTTACAGTTATATGGAGAGATCAGCGTCCTGTATTGTCTCCTCTCTCTTTCCATAGTGCACGAAAGAAGGATCGGACTATTTTGAGTCTAATGTTCACAATATTATTTTGTATTATACAATAGATTATTTTTGTAATTCAAACATGTGATTATCATACACGAGGGCTCTTATTCTCCCATAAAATTAGTGCCCGAATCAGAAATGATGATACCTATTTATTTAGTCTTCTGACTGTAAAACTGAAACATCTTGCTATTTCGTGTTCTGCATGTGTGCGCGCATGTTAGATTCAAGTAAGCTTCATCCTTTCGATTGTTGTAAGATTGTTATTTAAGTTCATCTATATTCTTTCCTGTGCCTTATTTTTTGTTTGGAATGTATAAAGGTTGTCCACTGCATTCTTCTGCAGTAAAGTTCCCTTGTGCACGTCGACTCAGACCTGGTCTATGAACTCATATTTGTTCATTCATGCTGCTGAAAATGCAGAGAACTCAACGAAGTTCATGCAAGCTGTCACGTGGAACTGGCCCTACACATCTCGGTCACCCTCATGTAAAAGTTTGGTGGCGTCCAGCTCCAAAAACTCATCCACTTGGTCAGAGTATAAGAACGATCTCTTTGATGATTATGGGGGCATGGTGTCTGGCAGCCATTCACTAACACTAGGAAGGCTCTATGCTTGGGAAAAGAAGCTCTATGAAGAGGTCAAGGTAAATATTAGCCATGATAAGAGAGATGCCCCCCTTAAAATGCCATCAGGTGACTTCCCTCTCATCCATCAATTTCTTCTTATGTGGGCCCATTAGTATGAATTGATAGATGCGACACCGCATCTCTGCGTCCTCAAGAACTCTCCCCATGATAAATTCCATGTCCATACAATTCACTATAGTCAAGTTAATACTGTCATTTCCCCTATTCCATTTCTTCTTTCTAGCCGAAAATGGAACAATGAAAAAAAGCCAATCATCAATATGCATCATGATAGGCAAAAGAGCAGCACATTTCATTAATGTTAAGGTATTTACAATTGCACAATAGCTCTGGACCCAAAAGTGCTTTGTGCTGAAATTCTATAGGATCTTCCAAAAGTAAGCTAACAGCTAAATTCCATTTTTTCTTGAGAGTACTAATTCTGTTCTGCAGCTGATGAAGAATGAATTACACCAATTGGTCTGCATGTGTCCAATGCTTCAAATGCACCCTATAATTTTTTTCTTTCCACAGATAATAGATTGAAGCGGATGGCTCTCAGTTTCTTTTTTAATTCTGTTTTTTCTTTTACTACAGTTTCTGATAAATAGGATTACTCCATTCCATTGAGTCTCCCCCTCCCCACACTTCTTTCGCAACTTCACACTTGAAAAAGAGGTGGCTCCTAGTTTCAGTTTTCTCAAGCTATAGCAGATAAATCTAAATCTGCGATCCCCCATCTTTGCATCTCTCTTAGTCAGGAACTTGTATTAAGTGACCAGCAAATGAAAGTGGTGCTTTGGGGGAGCTTAAAACCATTGAATAATAGTCTATACCACACTATACTGATTGCTCCTTGTCTGCGTCAGTGTAGGCTATGAGATGGAGAAAATGACGCATTTTCGGCTAATATAGTGCTTTGGCGTAATAGTAAGGTTGTATTGTAACGTGGAGGTTATCAGTCTAAACAAGGGAAACAACCTTTACTGATATACAGGCAAGGCTATATATTATGCTTTGGCGTAATATTATGAGATGGAGAAAATGGCATGTTTTCAGCTAATATTATGCTTTGGTGTAATAGTAAGGTTGTATTGTAACGTGGAGGTTATCAGTCTAAATAATGGAAACAACCTTTACTGATATACAGGCAAGGCTGTATATACATGACCTCCCTTAGAATCCACAATGCAGGAAGCGTTGTGTATCAGGCATTGTTTATCAAGAGCTTGCATACACATTTCTGATTTCCAGAATTTTATGTTGTCATCAAAAACATTATGCATGCGTGCATTAACTTATCCCCTCAAGGCTGCAAATTAGATACAACAGAATTGCATAGTTTTAGGTTACTATGGCATCTAGACAAGTAGTACAAGTGGTTTAGTGTACATGTCATTGGCTTTTGATTTCATTATTTGTTCCATTATATATCTCCAATAGTATTTAAATTTGTTGTTTGAAAATTTATAATTTTGAACCTGAACAAGAGACATGTGGTCCGAGTGTTATGTTAAACTTGAAGCTTGAATATTATTACATAGCAGAACACATTAATCCATGTAAGCTCCACTTTGGAGGAATTACTCATATGAGGTTCTCCAGATGAGATTGCAGACCAATTTGAAGCAATGAACAGAAGGTTCAAATGCACTTCGATTTCATAGTGACCAACCAAATATTTTTATGCAAATGTGATGCCATGTGAACCTAACTTTATTTTACCCTCTTACTGCTCAATTCTGATGCCCTATTCTCAATGTTGCTTCCTCTAAGCTAATGCAGTAGGACTGATAAATGTTGTTTCCTTTTCCATGATTCCATTGTGCTGTTAAACTCATAGAATTGGACAATTAAGCAAGAAAAAAGAGTCTGAGCTTGCTGATTCAATGACTTGAATATACCAACTCGGAATCCTCAATTCTGGCAATATCAGCTGGAGATTTGTACTGCTTACAGTAAAGAATATTAGTTTCTAATACATTATAGGTTTCAATTTATAGGCTGGAGACAGCATAAGGAGACTATATGAGAGGAAATGCTCACAACTAAGAAACAAAGATGTCAGAGGGGACAACATGCTATCCGTGGACAAAACTAGAGCAACAGTGAAAGATTTGTATTCAAGGATATTGGTTGCAATCCGAAGAGCGGAATCCATTGCTGGAAAAATTCAAAAGCTAACAGTTGAAGAATTGCATCCGCAAATCATTGAGCTGCTACAAGGGTAAGGGAGTAATGCAAATTATCAGGGCAGATGCTCAAATGTTCAGTTTCGTTTTAGGTTTCCCAATCTTTCTGATTCCATTCTGTTGTTTGCAGCTTGACCCAAACCTGGAAGATAATGTTGGAATCCCATGAAACTCAAAACCAGATTATGTTTGAAGTGAAGATGTACGACCGCGGAACCTATGGGAAATTCTGTAGTGATTCTCACAGGCTTGCTACTCTACAACTTGAAGCTGAGATTCAAAACTGGCGTGAACGCTTTGTTGATTACATAGTGGCACAAAAGTCTTATGTCAAGGCCCTTCATGGGTGGCTGTCCAAGTTCATAGTCCCAGAAGTTGAATTCTGCTCTAGGGGCAGGAGTTTGGCCCCACCATGTCGATCCCATGGGCCCCCATTGTATGCCATATGTCATGATTGGTTGATTTACATGGACAACTTGCCTGATAAGGCAGTTGCATCGGCAATGAAAAGTTTTGTGAAGGATGTAAGGGCCTTGTGGATTCAACAAGGAGATGAACAAGATCAAAAAAGGAAAGTAGATAAACTAGCGAAAGAACTAGACAAGAAAACTCTTGCATATCAAAAGGCAGAAAGCAGAGTTCTTGACACTAAATTTCTAGAGTATAAACCAGAGCTTGATGCTCAGCATCAAGATGACACCCAACACCAAGTTGACTCCCTGGCAGAGAAGAAATATTTGTTGGACAATTTCAGGAAGAAGCTGGAGGTTGAGAAGGAAAAGCACCAAAATTGCATGCAAGAAACACAAGGGATCACATTAAATGGATTTCAGACAGGGTTTGGCTTAGTTTTTGAGTCACTAGTGCAGTTCTCAAAGGGTTCTCACAAAATGTACACTGACTTAGTGAGCAGCAAACAGAACTTAGAGAAGGTTGGGAACTCATCATGCGTAGAGGATTCCAAGGTCGTGGAGGGTGGGAGGATTGATCAACAACAGATGGCAAAAGGGCCTTGAGTATTTTAACAATTCAAGGATTCTGCAGTCAATTTGTACATTGGACTGTGTTGAAGCAACTCGCTGACGCACGCCTGCTTATTTGTAGCTGGTTTTCTTTGATTTGTTAATTCTATCAGAAGGTGCGATGGCTAGCCTACAATTCAGTCAGGAGACTAATGAATTCCTGAAGTTTAACCTTCTTTCTTTTGTCTAACAGAAGTCTTCAGATTGTGTGGCTTGGAATGTTGAAGTGGGCATTCTTTGTTTTATGCGGTAGAATCTGATGTTGTAAGTGTTGTTGTAGTCCTGCTTTTTCTTCTAGCTTCTTTAAGCCATGCCCCTATCAAGCCGATAACCAGTAGGCAATAACTATTTTCTCTTTCGCTTTATGTTCTTTTGTGGGTTGTCTGCAACTAGTTCTGTACAGAAACTAAAAAACGGGAGTCTGACTCCAGAGTTTTACTTTTTGCTTTTCTGATCTCATGGAAATGAGTCACTTCGAGGAAGGACAGCAGGCCAAAAGAGCTGAAAACAGGGTTCATTCAGCACGATCTTATGGAAGAATAAAACTTCCCTTGTTCTCCCTGAAAATTGTATAGTAGGAAGGAGTTTGTTCAAGGCAATCTCATGAAATTATAACCAAAGAATTTTAAAAAATAATTTTAAAAAGTTGAGCTTGGCAATCTCTTTATAAGTTTTTCCTTGATTTAGTTTCTTAAGTTTTCTTCTCCATATAGTTTTCCTTGTAAAAATTTAAACACATCCTGATATTTAGATGAATTGTCGTGTAAAGTATGAACCGGGGTAGCAATTGATAGCAATATCCACCTTTCCATTAGCTAATTGTAAATGGGTAACAAAAAATGATAGGATAATGCTGAACGTCATCCTTGTTTCTGCATAATTACGTCCTAAATTCTCCTCCCATCTTACGTGCCAAATATAAGAATGAAATCCTCATAGTTGAAAAGGAAAAGCATAAGCCTCGATCTAGGAAACTTCAAAAACTTTATAACAGATAAAAAAATCATCACTATGCAACGTTAAAGAGCAGTAAGTAAATTATTCGCTTTGCATACATTTAAACAATTTAATTTTCAAATCATCAAAATAAGAAAAATATTATTTTATGTCAATGGTAAGCCTTATGTGACAGCAAGATTCATTCCCCATAATATGAAAATCATGAGTTTAAATCAAATTCTCCCAATAATTCATTCCCCGTAATATGAAAATCATAAGTTTAAATCCAATTCTCTCAATACGGTGAAACTCAGATCGTATAAATCTGACTCTCCGTGGACCCTAGAATATAGAAGCTTCAAATATTTAGCTGCCCTTAGCATAGGCAAGCACCGCTTATTTCTACTTGGCACTTTCCAAAATTTACACTTAAAATTATATCATTTCCATTGATTCAACAGCAGTAAAGAGTTAGTAAACAGCCCTATTTCAAATTAGACTCAGATTGATAGGGACGGTACACAAGAGAATGAACTGGGAAAGCAGGCAATCCACTCTAATGTTAGAACCTTAAGTTGATTGTTTGGGCTAAAAAAACATTCAAACGCCTCTATATCAACAATTCCAACATCTGAGTTTATAATAACACTCACAAATATGCCAAAATTTGAAATGGAAAATGTCAAATTTTGATTGAATATCATCCAGCATTTGATGTTCGCACGACTGGTGGCAATACAACTGTATCAAGATTTGCAGGGTAGGGAGTCCACAACCCTAACCCTCCCCTACTTTCTTTCAAGTTCATGTTTTTCTTGAACTCATCCAAGGACTTCACCCACTCTACCTTTGAGGAATGCTCTCGCGTGTGTGGGTGCAGCACAAACAGTGAGTTATACTCGCAGTTGGGGAACATATAAAACTTGAACTGACCTTTCAACCTGTACACAACATAGCCAAAGCTCAACTGGTCTCTCGGTGTGAAGAGGTGAACCTCATTGAACCACAAGCAACTAAATAGATTATTCAATGCAGTGTGCTCCCTGATTATGATAGCTCCCTCCGGCACATCTGCTTTTGATAAACATTTGACAAGTGTCACTAAACTAGGAGTCAATTACTAAAACAAAACAACATTTGCACATTGATGAAGAAAGCTGGATTTTTAAGGACCCAAATTGGAATTCATTGACGTCAGTAAGTTCATATAACAAAAGTAAGGTGAAGTAGGCTATGCGGGTAGATAGGAAATGTTTCATTGAACACGGTGAGAGACTTCAAGGCATTACATCTTGCTTCTATTGTCATTTTACAAAAACCTTGAGCTCTGAGTTGCAGATTAATAAAATGCGAATAAAATAAATTAAAGCACAAAAACCCGACTTTTCCATTAATAAAAAATTCATGGTAAATATCTTTTCATGTAATGAACCACCACATTTGCTCGCACAACACAAAAGGATTCAAAACTCTGCTAGGGGTAGGCATTGTTGATTAACACCATACCACTTAGGGTGCTCTTCATTGGACTCCAGGGCTCCATTCCCTCATAGCGGTATATTTTCATATGGAGATCGATAAGAGGTCGGGCATATCGCTTCCTGCGCTTGTTTGCATCAGCCTCGTCATATATACTATGATGATGCTTGTGCTGAGCAATTGCATATGTGTGCTTCCCACGCCACAAGTATCTGCAAATAACACAACATCCACACGGATTTATAACCATCAAAATAATCTACAGGACAGCATAAATGTAAATCAAGGATGGTTCTGATGGAAGCTAAGTGGATCCTGGCTAGCTAAAGGCCTAAGGCCAAATGCTGGATCAAAAATTGCCACATTCCAAGCAAACATCAATAGCTTCAACCAATGCAACACTACCCATTTGGAAAATATTCAAATGTTCCCACCAAATTCATAAGAAACACTCAAAAATTAGCCTAGTATATAGTAAGATATATATATTTTTCTAATAAGCCAGTTAAATATGAAAAAAACTACCAAAATAGCAAAGATTATTGGCCAATGAACTACCGTATTTCAAAATTCAGTATGCTGAAAGAAACTTGCCCCAACTAAAGCATTCCATGCTATCCCAAGGAAAATGTTCCTGGTCCCATTACACACACTGGAATGACCCATCTTTCCCAGAAACTTTATACTGACAGTCTTCTAATCATCAATGTTGTGAATACTTTAAGAAAATCTATCATACTCTGCCCAATGGCCAAGTTAGGCTCCAATCTATTTATACACTACATCTTCCAAAACTTGCAATAGTTATTCTACCTACGTGCCTGAGATGGAGATAGAGCAATAATAAAATCTTCTAATAGGATTTAACATATGCATGATTCTATTCTCTATCAAGAAAGCAATAAGTTTTACTTTCCATCAATCGGGAAAATGAAAAGAATCTTTCTTTGATAACAAAGTTTACCTTTCCAGAATAAGCAATGGATCAACTACCAGTTCCATTTTACCATCAATCCAGATACTGTAATGTGCCTGAGGGAATAGCCTGTGGACTAATATCTTAGGAACTTTCCCGTTTCTTCGAGGTTCATCATATGGGGGATGCTTTAGAAGAACTAGACGCCAGATACCCACCCAATGTCCTCCATTATCATCCACTCTAACTGAGACATTTTTCTTGATGAAATTAAAAGACCTCCCATCAACCACCATAAGAAAACAGAAGAGCTTTTGCGAACGAAGGCTTATATTAGAAGGTTGATGTGGTGCATCATATCCATCAAAGACGCCAGATGCCACAACAAACTTGCACTTTTTGGCATATTCAATGTCTCTAGGATCCATTATAGCACCACCATTACGCATAAACCCACAATGGACCTGAAGTATGAAAAGTTAAGAGTAAACTCCAATTCAGAAACAAGAATAATCAAATCTTCAATAAGTAGTGCAAGTGACTTTATGGTCACATCAACATCTTCCCAATTTACTAATTACTTTCAATTACTAGAGCTCACTTGTGTTGCCTCTGCTTAGCTTTGGACCACATACAAGAAAGGGAAATGTAATCAATAACAACGTCATATTTTTGTCTCACATCAAGACATAAAAAGTTCCTTTTGTTGTGAAGCCTTAACTTGGATGTGTACAATCAGCAAGAATTTAGAGGAAAGAATTCTCATCATTTTGCAGACAAAATTGTTTAATTCCCATTCTCAAAGATCATCTCATAAGTCTTACCATTTCCTTCCAGGAAATTAAGCAAACACACAGGCAAACTATTTACCTTCATTGTTGGCTTCAATTTGAAACTCTCTTCTCTCTGAGAAAAGCTTATATGTCCTCCAAATAAAGGGGATGAAAGAGATACATTATTAATTTCCTCATCCTCAAATATGTAGGTTAAATTCTGTACAATCAAATCTGGTGTTCTCTGCTTTGGAATAATTATTGCATCAGCATTGCTGGCCAAGGGAATAAAACAGCCTAATTGCACACAAGCACAGTAATATCAATCAGTTAGCACAAAGAGATGAGCATCCCATAGAAGAAGAATACCAGAGGCTTACGATGTGATGGTTTTGGTACAAATCCCATTGAGTCTAACATGATAAATACTTTGCTCTCTCTATTACAAATAGCTGCACTTTTAACAGGAAAAAAGAAGCATTAAGTAAAACTAGTATGGGATAGATGAAGCAAATAGTTCTGTGGTGTCATCAAGTCATCCTTGAAAGACAAAATAATCTATAAGCAGCTCAGTGAAAACACGATCACATCATTCTTAATGAAAGCTGAAGTTCCCCTAATAAATATTCCTTATGTTCTGCGTAGGTCTTTAAACTTTCCTCCCATAGTATACTTTAGTCTGAACATCATAGATTCCCAAGTAGTCCGGAAAAATCATATAGCTCTCTCTGTGGCTTCAAATATTTGATATATATATAGACTGTATAGTGCAGGCCAGTCAATTGAACACGACATACTTAAATACATATGCAGAGCAAGTAATGTACTAACGCTTCAAGAGAGTTGGGCCAAATAGGGGCTTCTATGAGCTTTCAACAGAATATAAAATTGGAATCTCCTGTAGTAATATTATCCAAAGATATAAAAGAGGAAACTGTCCATTGAATTATTTACTGTTGTTCCTTAATTGGTGGCATCCATTACTAAAATAGCAAGTGAATCAGCTACTCTTTTCTCCTGATTATTCTCACTTCTCCCTCCCCCTTCCCATCTTTCTCTATCATTTCATTGTTGACATATAACTAATGTTGCCAAAAGGGATGAACTCATACGCTACTGAGCAAATGTGAGATACAAACTCATCTATCTACCATGTCAAAGCTACAGCTTTCTTCCTTGCTTCATCTTTGGCATGAGAGAGTGCCCCCTTTGAGAGGATGGGTGCAAATGAATGCCGTAAAACTGTTTTTTTCCAAAATATCAACACAACAGAACTTCAGTTTTAGGATTTAATGATCTTAAATTTGTAATATCGAGATTGCATCTACCTCTATCATCCATATAATAATGCATTCATTTCTAAACCACTACTACTCGGGATTGCCAGTTTATCATTTTTACTATTCTTATTCGGTGTGACATTCCCCTATTCCCCCACCCCATCCTCTTCCCCCCCTCCCCCGAAAAAAAAGGCCACTAGCGTACTTAGTTATACAGAAGATGCCTCATGAATAGGCCCTGAACAGACTCCTCAAAAAGCCCAAAATTGGATCATTCAATATTACAACATCCTTTGTCAATCAAACAAACACCGAATAGACAAATTTTCATAATTATACTAAAAGACTCCAATAAGTCACAAATCTCAGTGGTTAAACATAAAAAATTTACAAATTTAACATGGAGTGATACCCGAAAAGAGAGAGAGAGAAGATTGGCAGGACCATATGTGGAATAGTAGAACAGTAAGAATAAGCAGTATCCAAATCATGCCAGCTACGAGAGCCAATCGAATAATGCCGTTCTTCCACACCATCTTCACTGAATAATTCAAGTGCAGCCTTCGTGGGGCGAAGAACCCACCTTCAGCATCTGCATCAACAACAACATTACTCCCTCATCTACCAAAAGTTTTCTAAAGTAGGTCATCTTCTTTACAAAAACAATGTGGGAGATCTAAAATACATACTTACCTCCCATCCTTAGCTGATTTTGTCTGCTATGGTCTGGCCTGCGGATTGCCCTTTGAGAAACAGCCCGTTGAAAATCAGGCTCCATTACTGGTTGCTTCAACCTCTAGGTTTCCAACCTCCCTAACGTGGCCAAGAACATACCAGTTACCACCATCAACAGAATAAAATACTAACCCTAGACACAAGAATTAGGATCCAAAGGTTGAAGAAAACATTTTCCTTCTCTCTTTTTTTCTCAGAAAAAGAGAAGAAAGAAAACACGAGAAGATTACACGATAGATCGGGCAAGGAAATTGAGAAAAGATTGGAGAACAGAGAGACAGAAAAAGAGACAAGATAGAAGTGCGAATGAATATCTGTCGTCGGAAAATAGATAACTTTTTAATTGTGAAAATGATTCCATCAGAAATTAGCGTCCATATTCGAAACGACCCCGTTTAGGTTCGGCTACTTCCTCTTTTTTTTTTTTTTTTTAACTTCTTCGGTACATGAGGTTTGGCTACTGGTTGGCATCGTCGGCTGAGAAAAGAAAAAGAGAATTTCGAAAAATATAATGTTTTTTTTTAATATTTTAAAATTTAATCATGTAAGAAATTTCAAAGTAAATTTATTTCTATTTTTTTCATTTTTTTGACACCACTGATACTAAGATAAATACATTTGTTGAATATGGCTCAAGATAGACCAGCCCAATATAAATTTGGTTTGAGGCCTAGATTCTAAGGACCAAACGTAGAAGTAAGAGACAGTTATGAATAGTCAAAGAATAATTTTTCAAAAAATTAGCTGTAAAATTCAATCCAAATCGTTTACTGAAAAATTAAATGATAATAATGAGTCAGTAAATAATGTTATCCAAAAACAGTCAAAACGGCTTTATAGTTAATAGTTATACGATTTTTATATTAACTTAGAATAGTAATTATATACTAAAAAGTAACGCCTCTAAACAGTTATCTTAAAACGGCTTAGCGTATCAATAAAGGAGCTGGCTATAAACACAAATCCTCCTAGCCCAAAAAGGGGGAGAAAAAAAGAGAAAAATATACTCAAACGTTTGAATGTACCAAGGAAAGTAAAACCTTCCCAATTCACATACATTCTCATTTTCTTATTTACTTTATAGTCTTTCCTTTAAATAAGAAAAATTATTAATTTAAATATCAGAGAATATATCAAAAAATAAGTCACATATACATCTTATTTCTAGTACATTTTGTTGTAGTACACATGACACGAATTTAAAACTATAAAGATTAGACTTGATGCTATTAGGACTTACTGAAGAAAATATCCGACTTTCTAATTTATATATTAATTTGGATCCTGGGAAGATGCATCAACATTAAAAATAAATTTTAAAATTTTTTAAATAATAAAAAGTAAAATATAAAAGAATTTAGAAGTTACTTTTATAATAAAAAGGCGCCAATGAAACTGGACTAAGAGTTTTTTAACTCGTATATCGGATTTGTTCCCCACCACGAGAAAAATGCGCTTCAATATGAACCTCTGTTTTTTTAATTTTTAATTCCACAAATTTTAGCCAAACCCATTTTATTTTAGACTTTATGCAGCACAAATTTGATTAAAAAAAACAAATTGTGTACCGCTTGCTATTCAATTTAGAGAATTAATTAAAGACAGTAATTTTTATATGACAATAAAATAATCATAACTTTATAAAATTAAAATTTTCAAGAAATGACTTATAGTGTCAAAATATTGGGCCCTAAACACCAAGAGATACAAATCAAGCCGAGAATAAATTCATAGACAGACCAAAAAATCAAACCCATTAGTTAAATTTATGAGGAGATGTAACAATGATCCATAAATAATTATAACAATAAGTATAATAATGTATAAAAGTATGTAATATAAATTTTTCATGAAGACCCCATATAAATAAAAGATATAAAGGCATAGGACTTTGAATCCGTATAAAATCAACCAGAACTATGAGAGCAGTTAAACATATTCTAACAATGCTTTTAAATTTTACCACAATATTAATAAATTAAAACAGGTACAATAATATATGAGAAATTATAAATAAAATATTTAAAATATCAAATAAAATAATATGCCTAAGAATGTAAAAATTGGCACAAGATTTAAAGTCTAAATGGTTGATAAAAATATTCACATTTTCTCAATCTTTTCTCAAAAGAAGAAAATACCAAGAGATTAGATCGGCCAAGAAAACAGAGAGGAGAATGGAGAACAGAGGGACAGAAAACGTGAAAAATTAGAAGCAAGAATGAATATTTGTGGTAGGAAAATGGATAGCTTTTGTGGGCATGGGAAAAATTTTGAGAAATTTGCTCATTTAAAATTTCTTGGGTCACAAAATTATAGTAAAGATCTCAGAATTTTCGTTCCCTTTTTCTGTGATTTTTCCGGTTTGTGATCTAGCTAGAGAATTCAAGAAATTTATAGGATTTTTTTTGTTGGATGAGAATCCTAAATTGCTCCTTAAAATTCGTTAGGTCACATATTAATAATAACTTACTCTTTAAATTACAACTATTTAATTAAAAGGAGTAAACTATTGATAATTCGGAGAGACTCTGTTCCCGAATCTGTTATGGATATAGTCAACAATAAAATTTTACTGTCATATTTTTACATTTAATAATAGAGAGAGAATATTGGGCGAGAGCATAAGTGGAAGAACAGGATAGTTGTATCAATAAACAGCATCCAAATCATGCCAGCTGCAAGAACCAATCGAACAATGCCCATCTTCCACACTATTTTCACCGAGTAATTCGCGTTCAACCTTCTGGGGGAAAAGAACCCACCTTTAGCATCTGCATCACCAACAACATTACTCCCTCCTCTACCAGTGTTTTCTAATGTGGGTGGGTCGTCTTCTTCACGAAAACAATGGGGGAGATCTTAAATCGCATACTTACGTCCCTTCCTTCGCTGACCCTGTATGCAGTGGATTGGCCTGCGGATTGCTCTTTGAGAAAGAGATCGTTGAAAATCAGGTTCCATTGCTGGGTGCTGCAACCTCTGAGGTTTCCAATTCTATTCCCTTATGTTGCCAGGAACATACCAATTAGCATGAACAAAAAAAGAAAAAAAAAAACTAGGCGGTTCCCCAATTTTCAAAGCACCAATTTTCACGCTTCCCCAAAAGGTGCATGCTCAGCCAGCTTGGACTCGTGCCCTACAAGTCAATTACCTACTTTCGGGGCATGCTCTGTAAAGTTTACAAATTCTGAAAGTTAATTGCTTACTCTAAAAAGCCTGCGACCTACTCCTCAAAACTTGGTGCTCACTCTGCAAAGTCATCTACCAGTTCTGTTAAGTCGACTTCTCTATATTGGTATTGCCTGGTCGCCCTTTTGTATCAGCGTCCTTAGTTGGCCTCATCTCAACTTAGCCAGCCGGCTTCTTTTCTCAGTCGGTCAACTTCCCGTTGATTAGCTTTTGCTACCCAACTGCTAGCCGGCTGCACTTTCGCAACCCTGCCAGCTCCTCCCTTAGCCTTATCGGCTTCACTCTTGACCCTACTCAACTCTACCCTTGGTCCTGTCTGACTACTCCAACAATTGCTACTCTAGAATTTGCCCATTCTCACAAATCATTCACTCTGGTTATTTTCTGCAACTAGTTTGTAGTACTTCGAATTTCGCACAAGTTTTGTGCGATCTTCTAATGATATATCATTTGTTCAGTTACCCACAAAAAAATGATTAAACCCAACACTCACAAAATAAAAAAGGTTGTGAACTATGTTTCTAAAGTTTAATTCAGATCAGAGCATTTCAATTCAAATAATTGCTAATACTATATCATTACGCTCTCCCAATTAGATTATGGAAAAAGGAGACTTCTTAAAACCTAAGTAGTTATTCTAGAAACCTAATATATAATAGTGCTCCTTGTGTATAATTTAATAATAGTTAGATTAAATATTTAATTACCATAAGTTAATATTTTCTAAAAAATTAAACAATAAATGATCAGAGTTTTATTTTAATTGCTTTTTTTCTCATGGTATAGGTATTGTTGATATTTTAATGTTATATAAAAATTATTTTAAAAAATACCTATTTTATATTATTTTAATTAATTAAAAATTAAAATAAATAATATTCAGTTTTAAAAAAATCTAACGATAAAAGCTATACAGGAAGGGCTCCCACTCACCTTGTGGGTGGCCTATCTCAATCTGAGTAGGTGAATGGTACAAGAAAAAAATTATACTTGATTTTTTTAAAATATTAATTTATTTGTAAAGAGTATTTAAGGCATTCTACGGTACAAAATTTGAAACAAAATTTTAGTATACCACTCAACATTACATTTTAGAAATTCTATTTTTATAATTTAAGACAACATCTTTTAGATCATAATAAAGTAATCATATTTTTATAACAATAAAATCATCCACAAAATGGAATGAACATATATATATATATATATATAATAAATCTTGTTGGAAATTGTCTAAAATAAAAGCAATTTGACCCACTAAAATACGAGGCCCACAAATATTAAGTCCTTAAAGAAGTATAAACTAATCGAATTATTAGACTTAAATCAGAAATAAATTTGATTAAACAATTAAATTATTGAGTGAATAAATAACTAGACTATTGAAAATACTAAAGATTGAGGTACCGAATGGTTGGATTGTTAATTGAGTCATATGATTAATCTTAACGAATAATTGTATCAATCGAGCGATGAATGGTTGAATCAATCGAACAGTTAATGCATACAACAAGCAAGTATTAAACTCATTGCATATAAAGTTGTTAGACTATTTAATTTCCAATCAGAATAACAATTCAAATAATAATTCGTCATATCTCTTCCGAAAATTTGTATTGATTAGTAATAAAATTATAAATACGCTATTTTTTCTAAGGCCAAACAATCACTAAAAAAGCAAGTACGGAGTTTTTATCATCAAATTACTCGTAAAACCCACAAATAATGGAGCCAAACCCTTTAATTTTTACTCTTTTTCATTGTCAACTTCTTATTAGTTTTTTATTTTTTAAGAAATATTTTTAATATAAGATCGGAAGATATTTACGGAGAATAAGTATCATATCATTTGATTTCTTATTAAACGTTGTGGTATATATTATCCTGATATAAAAGTTTGAGAATTCAACCCAATTGTATTCAAATAATTATTTATATTTAAGATACATATTATTGGCACCATTTGTGAAACTATGGTGAAGCCATTTGTTCTTAGATGATCATATTTCCTCTATCTAAAAGCCCTTTTTTTCCGATAAAGTAAAAATGCTGAATGCAAAAGTCAATGGACAAACAAAGCAATCATCCAAAGATATCCCATCACACGGCATCAACACAGAGAGAGATAGTCATAGAAGTGCTCACTCACCGACTAATCATGACATAGCGGTTTTGGCTGCCCAAATATATGATATGTCAAAATGTTGAAGTCTTTATAAGGTAAAGTCAAATGCCAAACTTATAAGGGGAGATCTTCTAGATATATGTATCAACCTCAAGGAGGAGATTGATGAAAAAGAAGGTCATCTCAAAGAGAGGCTACCTTTAGCAGAAGATATCAGTGGCTCTCGAAGAGCCCATTCAATCAATTCCTTCATGATTTGAAGGACAGTTAAATTTTCATATTAGGAAAAAAACTTTTTGAGGGACAAAATACTCAGTATACCTAAAATTTTGGATGCTTATGGATACAAAAAGAAGGATTATGCAGCAACATACTATAATATAAGAGTTTTAAATTCTAATTATGATTAATAAATTTAAAATAAATAAAGTTAAAATCAAATGAGAAATAATTGGGTCAAAGTCAATTTTGGATCGGTCACATCGAGTTGAACAATACTTGATCGACGCTGGACAAGCGCATATGTGTTATGAACAAAGAGATCGCGCCTGATTGGAATTCAAGCGTCTTTTCCAGCGTGTTCACCCTCGATGCACATCCAAGGATGCTCGAGTGTATTGTAACAGAATGCCAACATCTAACGTAGGCCTGAAATGACAATTGTGCATAATCATGTTTGGCCATAACGCCTAATACGTATTTGATGAGCGCATATGCACCAATCTATTATATAAGTTATATCTGATTGATTTTCGATCATATTATACCATATTTTGAGAGATAAAAAAGAGAAAAAGAAGGAGAAAGTTAGAGAAGGCTAATTAAAATAATTTCAAGTAAAATTTTGGTAAATTTAAAGTTAAAATAAATGCATCCTGAACCTTCTTTTTTATTACTGATTTTTTCTTACTTCATTGAGTATTAATTATTTCAAATACTCATATATGTCACATTTTATCAGTAAAAATATTTATACTTTATATGTACGAAATCTTGCCCTCATTCTTTACTATTTTTATAAAGATCATATTATTAATTCATGTACATTGACTTATCAAGTTAGTTTTTTTTTCAAATATATTTATAAATTTGTTTAGAACCTGGTCTAATATTTTAACATATTAAAAATTTTGTATATAAGGCTTTTACATACTTAAAATTGCTAACTTTATGTCTTATATGTTTTGAAAACTCATTAATTGTCTCTACATATTTACTAATGGAAATAAAATATTGAATTGACAAATTTTACTAATTTTTCTGCCATATATTATTGAAAATAGATTTTTCTTGTTTGAAATTCTTATAAAATAATATTATATGTTTTAAATTAAGTATGTTCAAATTTTTATAGAAAATTAAAGCATTGCATGATATAAAATTAAAAAAAAATTAAAGAAAACTCTATAATTTGTTAAAAAATTAAAGATATTTTTTTTAAATGAGAAAATATAATGATTATGTGAAATTATGTAAAATTTTTATTTGTTTACGCATTAAACCATTGTAAGAAATTTAACGATGGTATATTTTGGTAGATGTTAATATATTATAGTAGTGATCGATATTCTAACATATTGTCCAAGAATGAAAGTGGTATTTGGCCTGATTTATAATATTATATGTACGACGGCTCACCTATGGGTCTTGAATAATAGTGTAAGACATTTGGTTGTACAGAATTAAATATAACTCGAACTTTGATTATTTGTTTCTTAGTTAGTAGGACTCTACTAGCCCTTAATCTATAAAAATAACATGCTTGAACTTAAATTTTGTTTGGCGTGGTTTGGATCAAGAATTAAAAGAAAAATGTTAAAGTTATGTATATTTGTTATGAAAATTTTATAGTATTATATTTGAATTTGATCCATTAGTCATTCCGATATGTTTTAATATAAATTATTTATTTAATTGTATAAATTATATCTTACTAAACTTTTAACTTACACCTATTTTTATTTTTTGCTAACTCCTATAGATTAGCGATTTTAAACACTTGTAGGTGATGATTTACTGTCGAGAAGCTGATTCAAGGAAAACTAGACTAGGATTTGTATGAAGTCAGCTGTAGTATTTTGTTTCAAAATAATAGTTTTACAACATTTATCTTTATCTTGGTTGAACGGTTATATATTAATCTAGGTATTGTGATGTTATGGTCAGCAGTGTAGTGAGATATTGGATAGTTCAGTAACAGTCAATCGTGTTTATTATTTTCTTTAATTTTATTTAGATATATCTCTTTATGTATTATTTGTCATTATGTCGTAATCGGTGTACGAAGTCACTTTCAAATGTAACAATTCAAATCCTATAATTTGACTAGTTATCATATATTTGGGTCAGTTATTATTTTTGACTTATAGTTTACGTCCAATATCGATTTGGGATTACGAATCAATCTAACAATATGAGTAATTAAAATAAAATGAATTAACTCAATTAATAAATGTCAGGATCCAATTTTGGGATGTGACACATATCCAAAACCCTCCCAACTAAACAAATACCTCGTGTATTTATTAATTATTCAGAGTTGATAACATTCATCAATACAAAAAAAATTGCCTCTACAATTGAAGTAGAGAAAACATAAAAAGAATTAAATAGTAGGTTTTTTGAGAGAATGCTACTAAGCAAATGACAGAATTAGGCCGCTCACATTTTATCTTAGAAATAAAGAGATATCAATTCTTTCATAAATTTAAAAAGCCAATATTAGGATAGAAGTACTATTCTAATTGATCATTTAGATTATATCCGAAAGTTGCTCGACTTCTAAAACCTAAAAAATGCCATGCTATTTATCTACCTCTCTTTAACTTTGGGGGGAGATGCAAAATTTTGGTTTTATAAGTTAAAGATCAATTTAAATTTAATCTTTTTACTAACAGGCAGACTAACTTTTATCTCAATTTGCTTCCAATTAGAGGAAAAAAAAGTAGCTCTAATACCTTGTAAAGATCCAAGAGGCTCCTCATGAAACCCTAAAGCTTTTTTTAATCAAATTTAATGTCAAAATTAGAGTTATTTCGAGACTCACTGACGCTGTGAAGTTGAATATTTTTACAATTATAAGACAACTAAATAAATTTATTAAATATTTAGTTTAATAGGATCTTAAAATATTCTTAGAGATAAAAACTATGACTCGAGTCTGCATTACTGTAAAAGCGACCAGTGAAGCAAAGCTGTCGGGATACTTGAATTATAAACACCGTTCAGGATTAAAAGATACTAAGAAAAAGAAAAACAGCGATAATTTATTAACCTTAAAATCAAAAAAAAAAAAAAAAAACACATAATCGAATATATACTTTTGCAAATATTAAATTTCGAGCGACGCTAAAATATAACTTTTAAAAGAGAAAATTTAGGCTACGTGGACACTGACTTTATTAATCGCCAATAATCTTGTTAAATCTAATATATTTCTTTAAGGAAGGAGCGCTTTTTTTCGAGATAATCACCAGAAAATAATAAAAGAATTGTAGAGAAGTCGATCCGGCGACTGTGGTTGCGGCATCGTGGCAGCGGGCGATACGTTTCAGCTATTGAAGTTTTTGAACAAGACAATAGAAAAATCCATCAAAAATTCTAAAAAATTAAATTGTAAAAATATATTAAAATTTTTTATTTTGTTTATAAATAGAAAATTATGAAAAATAAAAACCACATTATAAAATTTTCAAGATTTATTACTTATGATATAATTACTTTAAAAAATTAGTAAAAATTCACATTCAATTATGCAATACTAAAAATCTTATAGGATAGTTCAGAGATATTTGTTATCATTAGAAAGAAATAAAACGATAGATTTAAGAAAATTTAAATTAATTTGATAAAAAAATTTAAATATAATGATAATAACATATTCATAATACCATCATCTCAATTAAATTTAAAGCTTTATTATCGTAATGATTATCGATATTATAAATATTATTTAATTCATAATTTTTTATCTAATTAAAAAAATATAAATGATATTTAATGGGTTTTTCTTTTTAGTGCACCATCCCCAAAATAAAAAATTCAGAAGCCACTAATTGACAAGTTACACGCTCAATCATCCGTCCTTCAGGATAGAAAGTACCCAGTAAGCTCGCAACGAATTTCCTAATTAATCTCTCAAGAAGACGACTTCTCACTGCCTTCCTGGTCAGAGCGAAATCACAGGGCGATCATCTTCATCCTCACCGTATCTCTCCCGTATATGGAGGCGCCGTCGATTCGTCAGCCCTCATCGGAGATTCTACCATTACAGACGCCGGAGAAGAAACACCCACAAACCATTGTCATACACAACGGCATTAATTGCAATTCCGACGACGGGAATTACCCACTGTCGTTAATATCAGATTTCGGGATTGTCGACGTACAAGCATCCGCCTACACGAGCCTCAAGGACATCATTCCGCCATACCCTCCGTCGCCTCCGGCTGCGGTAACGCCGCCGTGGAGCCGGAAAGATAGCTTGGAGGGAATACCTATAAAGAATCCGCTGGTGAAACAGGCCGCTTTAGCCTACTTGCAGCCCATGTCGACCCCGACGGAGATCGAAGACCGCAGCTGGTTTGTGCAGTTGAAGGACAAGTGTTGTCTTCTCCATCGAGGCGATGCCGATCGGTCGACGTGCTTTGACTTTCTAAACGACATCGTTTTATCGCCAGCTGTGCAGGCTTTCCGTAGAATTTTTGGGATTAGCTCGACGGAGAACAAACACGTAGATTGAAATTTCCGGTGGTGATTCATCTGTGTCGATGCCGCTGACAAAATTTCGCCCCCCAATTCGTTTTTTTTTCTTTTAATTTTGCAGCAAGTTCTGTTTTGACTGGTAGGTGATACTGACTGGTACAAAGCGTTTGATTTGGTGAAAAAATACAGAATTTTTTTTTTCTGTATTTTATTTTATTTTTTATGTGATTTGATTTGTGTAAATACATATTTGTTTATCCAAACAAAATTTTTCATTGGACTGAAAAAAATTTAATGAGCTAAATACTGTCGAAATAACACAATTCCTTTTCAATCTCACTACAATGGTTAATTGATAAGACGTTGAATATGAAATTTGATAATTCACTAAGTTTTAATATCGATAATTATTTCTGTCATCGTAAAAAAATTGCATATAAAATTTTAAAAGTTATAGAAAGTATATTTATGCCCATGAAAAGGTAACAAATTTGATATCTTACAAATAAAGTACTAATTAGTAAGTCGTTTAGATTCATTTAAATACCAGAACAATAATTGATCTGACATTCATAATTCTAAATTTAGATCTTATATATTATGAAAAGTTAAATTAGAGGCGAGAGGTATAAAAAATTTATTTTTCGATATATCTTTTGACGTTTAAGTTAGTGATTTTTTTATTTTAATTTAAAAGATATGAAAAAAAAAAGATGTTAGAATTTTGAGTGAATGGGGATGAGTGAGTATTTAGAGGGTTATACTTATTATTGTGCACTCGTTCAATTGAGTAGCTTTTTTTTCTTCTCGCACTCTCTCTTTTTGTTTATTTGGAAGAAATTGTATTTATAATTAGAGGTAATATTTAATTGAACGATGTTTAAAATCAAATGCATGTGAATAATATCGGTTCAAATTAATAGTGAGAAATATTACTTATAATGTGTAATGACCGTTCCCATTCAATAATAGGGTCATCTGGCTCTCAATTATAGAATCGTTTTGACCTCTCTAAGCGTCAAATAATGCCTTTTAGTTCATACATTCGAATACCACTATTCGATAGGCTTTGTAATTTATCTTATTAGGTCGTTCATACATTCTTTTGTTAGGTCCGTCTCATATCATACTCATCAAATTTTATTATTTTTAATTTTTTTATAAAACATCGAATGCAAAATTTAAAAGTTATGAAATAGATAAATTTAACCAAAACATCCGATTTCTTCATTTTTAAAATATAATATAAGATTTTTGCAATTATTAGATTTTAGGAATTTGCAATTATTTCATTGAATTTGGGGGAGCTTCATATTTTACTCAGATAAAAGTGCTCTTTTTAAAAAAATATTTTTATAATTTTTAAATAAATAATTATAATTTAATTATTTAAAAGAATAAAAAATTAATAAAATTAATTATTTTAAAATAATTAAATAATAATAATCTATTTAAAAAATAAATAATTTAAATTAAAAAATAATTATATCTATTTTTTTAAAAAAATGAAACCTATCGCAACCTTTTTTTATTCTCACATTTTAATAAAATCTTATTATGTTGGTTTTAAATGTAAAGCTCTATCATTTTTTTTAATAATATAATATATTTAATAAGTAATAAAAAAAGAATATGATATTATTTTAATATATTATTTTAATTTTAATATTTTATATTATAAGTGCACATCTCAATCAAAATGTTTGAAATGACTTCGATAAAATTCTTTCATTTGTCCTTATTTTAATACCACTTAAAACCCTCAAGAGTATCCAACTAACCATTTCTTAGCGACGAAGTTTTCCATCCTCACTCAACTTAGGCCAAGGTTTCGTTGTTGAATATGGTTTCAACAGGGTTGATTCAATTAATTAATATATGGAATTGAAGAATAGTAAATCTAGCAAAAAGAAAGCATTAATTAATTTATTAGATTCAAGATCGAAGAATAAAATTTTACATGAACCCACCCAATTTTGATTCAAATTAAACAGATGATTAAGTCATTGAGTGATCAAATGATTGATGAACAAATTAGGCTATAGGTTCAATAATTAAATATCCGAATGTCTAACCGGGTTAACTCAATTGAATTGTTAACTCAACTAAAAAGTTAAACTTAGCAGAACGGTTAACCAAATCGAGCAATTAACTTGCCCTGTAACGACCCGAGTCTAAGTCCTTGAACTTATCCCGGACTGTTCAAGTAAAAATTTTGAATCATTCGAAATCATCAATTACACATCATAAATTATAACATCAATCAATATAAATAAATTTAAAATCATTGAACCACTAAATTTATAACACTATAAATGATTATCACAATTTAATCATTAAATATACATCCATAATACTAATAGTATATTTTTTAAAATAGAAATAGTATCAATGTCTATAATGTCAAGTCTTTAGAATGTAATCCCGATAAATATCTAAAACCGAATGAACCAATAAATAATCTCGAATCTCTTATCATGAAAACCTCAATTTTTGAGATCACCTTTTTTTAGAATCTACACTGCAATATGCTATTTCCTTTAGCTTGACATCAACATATCAATTTTAAATTCAATAAAATATAATAGTGAGTCAAATGTTCAACAAATAAATACAATCCACAATATAGGAATACAAATAAGTATGTCGGATAATAAGATTAATTATATAAAATTAATAATAACATGTAATATATCAGCCACTGTCTAAGACTCAATAACATGTCGTGTCCACAACTCAAAAGTTATATGAACGATTGGATATGAAGAATGTAATATGGATTACATCGAATCTGATCATTAGCTCAATACGATATCACAACTGTACGAAATAATAATAATCTTCACGATACGAGATAATAGTCATCTCTATGGACCTTATTCTGCCTTAGTAAACCAAAAGCCGCATATTTATATCTCTAATGGTTGGGTAAGTATCACGAGGTTACCCGGTATCCATAATATTTTCACTACTCCTACAGTCATCTTAAAGGTTGTATGCGTAACATTCTCATACCATCTCCGATTTTCTCACCAATGATATCCTTGATATCATATTCTACGATAGCCATTAGGCTATAAGCATCTCTCATCAATATCAACAACCTTCACCTTCGAAATGGAATACTTTAAAGTCTCACGAACTCCCATTCATCCAGATATCGTAGAATTTTTGTACACTCTCATTTGCTTATCCATAGAATACCAATAAAATATACGCATACGATCAAATCTGATATGAAGGGTTATTTATCACAAGAATGAGGGAATGTGTCATGAATCCGAACCAAACAGGTCAACTAAAATAATTCATTATAATTTCTAAAATTTAAAATTTCAAATAAATTCAATAAATAATACTAAGTCCCAAAATTCGGGTATGATAAACCAAATAAATAGAATCTGACAAATCAAAATCTATAGAGGATCTCATCAGACAACCGTTCAGACCAAAAATAAATATGACCTGCTCTATAATTTTCGTAAAAGAGGTAACAATTTTAACTATTTTTCAAGTATATTCATCGAACTATATCCAATAAATTCCATAATACAATTATATCAAATACCAATTTAAATCATATTAAAACTCAAACTCACCAAATCGGACGAATAGATGACAGATCACGTCCATACTCCTGCATCGCATCCAAATCTTCAACTCTGAAGGGATGAAATAGAAAAATCGAGTCTAATACTCTGCAAGTATCATTTTTAAATAAAAGTAGTTCAGTAAATTAGAGAAAATGTCAAATGAATAAAAATCCATTCAAATGACGTAATAGATCCAAATCGTCGATAAAATAAATCCAATGAAGAATCCTAGATTTAAGATCCAAAATTCAACGATAGTCTCGTACTCAAATCAAATATCTAAATCCAAAATAAATGTTCAAATTGAAAAAAATAATCATTATCAGGACGTATATATATATAATATATATATATGCAAAATAAAAGTAATTTGGACCGATTCCAGTAGGTAAATAGCTGATTCCAAGTCTAATTCAAGTCTAAGTCCAAGTTCAAATCTGAGTTCAAATCCGAGGCCCGATCAACTTGTAATTTGGGACAAAATTTGATAGCCGGATAATCCAATAGTGTATGCAGAAATCGAAGCAGCGTCGCAACAGATAGTTCAAAGTCCAAATTAAAACATATAGTCTAAAATCATCGTATGAGACATACTAAGGCCCAAATGAGGACAAAATCGGCGAATCACAAATTCAAGTCCGAAATCCAAATCCAAACCAAAATCTAATACAAATCAATACAAATATACAAATCATGTATCAAATTTGAGTTCCGATTATTTGAAAACTAACTTGAGGAAGGGTTACACATAAACCCGATAACCTTAGACAAAATCAAATGTAAATTAGGCTAATATGTATGACTACCCATATACTCTGTACCCAATGGTAAGGTTGCTCACTATTATTTGCCACCCGTGACTTTGGATGCAATCCTCAAACTTGTCAAATATATTAGAACGTCCAAATGTATTCTAAGGTTAAATCAAATTATCCAAATGGGAATGGTCACTACTTCAAACCTTTCTTGCAAGCGGAAGGAATTTTCAAATAAATCTCTCCGCCGGGAGTTGGCTAGAATATCCAATAATCCAATTCTAAATGTAGTGATCACAATCCTACATACGCATGTAACTGCATGGCCAATGTAAAGTTTTATATTTATTTTCATACAAATATAGTAATACAAAAAATATATAATATTTTATAAATTATTCGAACTTTCAGAAAAATATTAAACCATCCAAAAATCATAAAACTCAGTCCAAAAACACCTAAATCATCCAATAAACTATACATGCATGTCCAAAATAAATACATTAGGTATATAAAAATACATGTATATTGTAAAAATTCTAAACAGTCTCCAAAATAAATCAGATGCTAGATCAGATCAAAGAGAAGTTTTACAAATACTTACCTAGATTTCATACTTTGTAAATCTAAAAAAAGGATGTCCTGAAGTACCGAAATCAGGCGATTCTCTCTCCTTTGCTGCGACCTCTCCCTCCTCCGTGCGCGGCCCTCTGCCGGCGTGCTCCACCACTACGCCGCTACCTCCCGCAACCACCGCTGCCTTGTGTGGCCGTCGTCGGCCTCCCTGGCATCACCCCGCCGACGTTGGCATCATTGCGCTGCCGCCGTTGCTCTCCTCACACAGCTACGCCGTCGTGGCTTCTCCTGGCGCGAAACTCTCCAACTGTTGCCAGCACGACCCACCATTGTCGCGTACAGCTGCCATCGACATCCAGCTCGTCTCCTCAGAACATCTGCCAACCTTCTCAGTGCCGAAACTCTAGCCGGCAGCCTCCGCTGCTTTCTTGCGTCGGCCTTTTCTCTCTCCACTCTTCTCCCCTCCTCTCTTCCTCTCCCCGATCCTTATTTCGTTTCTATTTTTGTTTCTTTTCTCTCTTTTTTTTCTATATATATAAATTATTATTTAAATTTTTTTATTCCAAAATTTAAACAGATATCTAGACAATAGTACGGGCGCATCTCAGACGCCAACTTGATTGATCCAAATATCCTTCAAATTTTATAATATTTAATTAATTTCGTCACGTCTAATTTATTCAAAATCATAATTAATATTAAATTAATCCGAACAAATATTCGGTATATTACAGAAGGTCTAAAAAAAATCCGAATATTCGACCAAATGCCATGATATTTAATTTAACCCATATGTGTATACCTATTTATATATACACGTTGTCATACCCTACATATATATATATATTTAATTATATATGTGCCCTATATATACATATATAATTATATATATGTCATATATAATTATATATACGTATTTTTATATATTTAAATATACACAGCCATGCCAGGTGTATATACACCTAGTATACACACCACCCACAGCATACGGTAGCAGCACCGCCCCCTTCACTGCCGACTCACACTACGATTCCCTCTCTCACAGCCACTTCACGGCCGGCTCACACAGCGACTCCCTCTCTCACACCCATTTCACTGCCGGCTCACACTGCGATAGACAACACTCAAGCCACGCACACACAAGCATTGCACAGCTCTGTCAGTTTCTCCTTAACAGAATTGAAGCCCAAATCCCACAATTTCTAGACAATAATATTCCACGAGGGAGGAGGAGATTGGTTGCATGAGGGAACAAAAATATAATAATTTAATAATACATAGATTTTCTTACGCAGAACCCTAACAATTCACAATCCCACGACCGTGGCATTGTTTTCCCCAATTCCTCACCTTACCACAAAATTTGGACCGATTGGTACAAAATCCATACATGAAAGCAAATAATCAACATCATGTAATGAGAAGGTAAGGATTTACTTGCGAAATAACAAGGTTTAATTTCTCTTGCTACCTCCGGGTCACTGGACCAGGCTGGAATCTGGAAACAGAGCACAGTGCTCTGTTTTCACGACTGCGCCGAAATTTCCAAAATCAGGGGGGTATAACATGTAAAATCGATACTTTATAGCTCCAATACACAATTTACGAAACCCCACTTCATCATTAATCCCAACATGTCGGTCGTTTCCTCACAGAGCTGCGGCTCTGCATTTGGGTTCCCAAGTTTGTAACCCATTTTCACCGGTTTCCCGCCAAATCAAGGCATAAAATCAGAGATTCGACATTAAAAAAAATGAAGGAAGAGTTTATTTTGACAGGTAGGAAATTTACTTGCCTCGATTTCGTGATCCTCTTCCAACGACGGCGACGACTCTGCTTCGCTGCTGCGGCTCGCGTTCTTCCCCTTCGGTTCATCCTCCCCTCTTCTCCTAACCCTACTGTCTATTATATAATGAAGGGTAGGTCTAGGGTTTCACTAGTTCCCATTTGAGCAACGATTTCCTTCTTCGCTTCCCTTCTCCTCCTCTGCTCCCGCGCCTCTCTCTCCCTCTTCTTCCTTCCTTCTTCCCCTTCTTTCTTTTCTCCCTTTCTTTCCTTTTTCCTTCCTTCTTTTCTTTTATTTCTTTCTTTCCATTTTCTTTACCATCATCATCATCATCATCATCATCATCATCATATATATATATATATATATATATATATATATATATATATATGTATTGTATATATATATTTATTTATTTTTAATTAAAATATTAATTAATTAATTAATTTTATAATAATAATTAAAATTTTAATATTAATTTTTAAAATTTTGATCCCTCTTTAAATTTAATTTTATAATTATATTTTAAGTTAATAAATTATAATATACAAATGTTTATATAATTTAAACATACGATGGTTTACTTAATTGATTAGACCTATAATTAAACTAACTCCATCAAGTATATTAATTATTTTAAATTAAATTCAATGGTCGAAATACTCAACCTCCAACTATTAATTTAAATTAATGGGTCAAATATTTAAGTTTGATTTAACGGTTCCAATACTCTATACTCATATTTTAAGCTCAATTATAAAATTTTGTATCTAAATAATTATTAAAAATAGTTAAATATTTATTACAATTAATCAGATAATTTATTTTTGTCAAATAATATAATTAGGACTATTTGAGATGTTACATGGCCAAACAGTGAAATCAAGTATGGCTTATATACTTTACAATTAGTTCAAACAACGGTCGCTTGACCAGTGTCAACTGCTATTCATTATTATTAGTCGAACTACTTTCAGAAAATCCTACAATTAGAAGTACAAAATAATTATTAAACTAATCAATTTTTAATTAATCTAAATACTTAAATTATGATTAGTTATTCTTATTCAAAAAATTACCATTAGCTGGTGGCATAATTATAAACATGTCAATTTCTCTTGAAAAAAAGGGCAAAAGTTAAAAAGTAATAATAGAATAAAGTCCTATAATAAACTTACTATTTTGTACAATACATAACCAAGTCCTTGATCTATCTCCCTCTTTTTTTTCAACAATCTCTTATATATTTTAGATATTTAAAATTATTTATTAATTTAAATGTCAAAAAATATATCAAAAAGTGATTATCATATTATTTAAACTCTTATTTATTATTATTATGTATATGATTCAGATAATAGATTTGACAGTTTAACTCATATTCATTCAAATTATAATCCAAATTTTACGTACACATCATTAAATATGGTAAAGCGTACTCTATAATCTAAAAACCAATTCTTTCATAATCAAGTTTTCATAATCACTAATAAATATAAATTATTGAAAAAATTACTTGTAATTTTAGTTGATTTATCTCTCACATATATTATCTAAAATGATTTATAAATAATACATTTTTACACATTTTTAATTGTTATACATAATTATTTTTCCATATTAGTGCATAAAATGGTAAATTTCGATTGGCAAAATTAATCAAGGAAAGCCGACGACGAATTCATATTTAAGAGGTAAAACCTCACTATAAGAAAAAATAGTTTTAATGACCCAATTTTCGGTCCTTAAAAGCATAATTTCGACCCCTAATTTTTTGAACAATAAACATTTTTTGTCGTTATTTTTTTTATAATTAAAAGTATTTAATGACGAAATTTTTTCTTATTATTAATAGCAAACTAATCTTTTAATAACGGTATTCTTTTTATTGTCAAAAATTAACAATTATCAGAATAAATATCATCATTAATACTAAAACTGACGACAATATTTATCCTATTATTAAATCTTAACAATTGCAAAAATAAATATTATCGTAAATCGACATTTCAATTAATCTTAATAATTATGAGAACAAATATCATCATTAATTATAAATTAACCTTTTAATAACCGGATTCACCCAATCATAAACTATGAAAGTGATTCTTGTCATTGAATAAACTCCACCAAGAGAGCACTGCCCATCGTTAAATGTCTAGAATTGTTAGACTAGTTTACTATTGTTAACTAATGATGGGCTACCACAATAACATTACCCGTTGTTAAATACATGCAATTGAAATAAACTTTAATTTATCATCTTTAAATGCACTTACAATGGACTAGTCTTTATCTTAAGGTCGAAGTTCTTTCATCTAAATATAAAAGATAAAAACTTAAATTGCATTGATTATGTTGAAAATTTTAAAATATATTTAAAAACTTACCTTTGTTTATAATAAAGATTATTAATTTAAAATGTGACAGTTAAAGATTGTTAATTTATAATGATTTTTTAGCTTTGATTTTCTTTCCAAAAAGCCTCTTTATTTTTTCTTTCTATTTTTATGGCCTATGGTTTTTTTTCTTGCTCTTTACCAATCAAAGTTTTAAGGTTTTCATTCTTTATATTTTTTCTAGCATCATGACCTTTTCTCCATATTTCACTTGCATGGCTAAATGCATGACTGTATTTTTATAGTTCAAAGCATTTCTCAATTATCTCTAATTTAATAATGACAGATCGGATTAAATTATTGTATAAATTTTACTATACAAAATATAACTTTTAGGTTATTAAATATTAATATACATATACAAAAATATAACATAACTATGTCAACAATAATAATAAGGATTCAAACATCATGGCATTCATATTTTTGTTGGGCTTTTTTACCAATCAAGTCATGCTTCTCCTTTCTAACAGAACAATTGGCATCACTTTCTAGAAGCTTCCATTTACAATCTTTAAAGAAATTTTTTCTATGACATCCTTTTAATCTTTTTCTATGATAATACCGAAAGGCATACTCTCATATTATTTCATGAATTATTAAATGCCTTTCAATCAATTAAGGATATGTATTCATTTACTTGGCACAGGGACAATGATTTTTATTTGTTTCTCATTTTATAACATGAAATATAAGTTCATCCATGAGGCAGTTATTAACAAGATTTATCTATTTTTGTTAGGAGCCATGTATAATTCTATAAAATGAATTCGATTAGCTGCAAGAAGGGAAATATCAAAGCCGGCAGCATTACACTGTCCAAGTGAGAAATTATGGCACATTGAGAAATATGCTAGCATCTAGGGCCTGTTTTTAGTAGTTCAATACATGTATTCTCTTTTCTTTTTTCATTCCTCTCTCAAATTGAAAATTGTAACGCAATGATAGGGTGCAGTTGTGCAACAGTGTCGACATCAGTGTAGAAAGAGAGAAAATTATTGAGTTTACAAATATAACAGTGGCAATCTGGACCTGATTGATGACCCTGGTCTAAACTTCACACACAGAATCTCTAAATACATAATCATCATAAAATAAGAAACCTTATAATATAAGACATCACTTAAAAATATTAAACCTCATTGCAAGCTTTGCGGTACTATTGTTCATAATATACTCAGAAGGCTAAGGGACATAACCCCAAAATTGAAGTCTATAAAAATATTGTTTAAAAATATAAATAGTTCTACAACTTTAAAATAAAAGCGTGTAGACTCCGAGACCCTTAACTTGAAAGCACTCCCCCTAAAAGTACAATCTTAGGCTATCGCTACAAAATCTTTTCTAATTTAGCTTTAATAAAAATGTAAAAATGAGTCAATTATTCAGTAAATAATAATATCTGTAATATAATCATAACGACAACCGTATCGGGTAAATAAATATTAACCCATAAGAATGGCATCAACAATATAACTCAACAATCATCTTTGTCCAAGAGTTTACAACACGTCATAGTATGACCTAATAATTACTACAATGATCATTAACAAGCAGGTCCTATTAAATCATGATGCTATGAAGACAAACACGGATCCCACCTAATCCAAATTTCAATAGTAACACCATTGAACCTAGTCCTAAAGAGTCACTAGAATTTGTCCATGGGAAAAACCATCGATTTCTTATTATCATCAAGAAACATTATACTATTAAAAGATAACTAAGACCTCTTGGATAAAAAATGTAGGCACATTCAAAATTCAAGAAGAAAAATATAGCCTTGAAACCAACATCATAGTATAAGTTGTATTTGTATATATCTTATAACAATAATATAAAATTAATCTTCAACAATGCTATCTAGAACGCTAAGTCCATAACTCATCCACTAATTATAAAACTAGTCATCGTCAACATATGTGTTATTTTGAGAGAAAGAAATAGTAATTGTGAGTATATATGTCCCAATCAGCTGCATATTTATCACAAGGTTTCCAACATTTAGAACATGTAATTATCCTATATTCTTTAAGAGGTTATACCCGTAACAATGCTATATGCCACCTTTGGTAACCCCTGCATGTAATATTCTTGGTACTATCTAATATGATAATTATAAGGTTATAAGTACCCCAATTTAATATCAACTGACTTCAACCACAGAAAATGGATTGAGTATAAAAAAATTTAGATTACCCTAGAATTTTATAGACTCTAATTCGTTCAGTTACCTTAAAATTTTTGTACGACTTTCTTTACTTAGCTATTTAATTCATATATAGCATGTTCACATGGACTAAAAGATAGTACAGAAAACTCAAAGATAATAAGAAATCGAAATGAATCCAAGTATTTAAGTACATCGCGTGGTGATCTCTCATTAAGGTCTATAGCATCTTCGAACTCAACATCACTATAGAAATCAAGTTCTTAGTTCTCAAAACTTATAATTTAACTCTCGTCCCTAAAATTGCCCCTTGAATCTAGAAAGTAAAATAGGTGAAGAATTAATCATTTTCACCCTTGTCAAGAGCAAGTGTACAAGTTAGTCATTGAGTCTAATATAATGTTATAGTGAAAATTTATAGGGACAAAAAGAAGTTTCCCTTATCATTTATGCACCAGTTCGCTCCTTAAGTGGAAGTAACCAAATGTTTAACATCTTAAATGTATTCACGACACCCCAACACTGAACATTCAATGCTATGAATATGATGCTAAATCCCAACAAAAGTATTATTCCTGTCCTTAGGATTTTATAACAATTTATCAAACTATTAATCTCTAAGAAAAGTGATCTAGATCTCCTTGAACCATGAAATCTCCTGTGCCATTGCTTGGCAATCAAATGCCAACAAAAAGGTACCTTTAGCTACATTCAAATGGTAGGTCCATAAGCATGCATGTAACATGAACCCGAGGCTATACTATTATCAATAAGTCTATTACTCATCCTACCTTTGGAATATACTTCCTATCACCACGAAACCAATCGGTATCCTTCAAATCTATGACACTATGTCATTCACTGTTTGACATTTAAATATTGCCTTACATGATAGTTAAGTGTTAGATATAAATCTATATTTTTAAATTTATATTCGCACATAAGACATGAATATAACTTCATATAAGTATATAACTTATTATTTCGTATATCTAAAATAAGTAAAATATTAATGTATAATTAAGATACCATCACAAAATTAAGCAAACAACATGTATTTAACAAAAACATGGTCCAGAGTTCAAATAATGGTCAAACAAATTTTTTTTTTTGGTAAGTAAATAATGGTCAAACACCACAACCATAAAATAGTGGCCTTTGAATATTAACTCAAACATTATTTAAATGTTGCGCTAATTTTAAATATTTTGTTCAAAAACAATTATTCTAACAAGTCAACAACATTTGGTCTAGATTTCATTATGTTTGAATTAAAAAAAAAAACACACACACACACACAAGAAGAATTATTTAAAATGATGAAAGAGAAGTTCACAAGTAAATTTGCCATAATTTTCATTCTTCTTTCATTCATTCTTCTTTTCTTTTGGCTATTGTCGAAGATACTCACGATGCCTTTTAAGATTTTTGACTAACCTCATCTCTTGAGACTATAATGATATTTTTATAAGAATGGGAAAAACCCTAAACCACACTTTAGGGTTTTCCCTCATTTATTCGTTTACTTTTTCAAAAATAGCCCCCCCAAAAAAATTTGCTGACCACCCTCCTAATACAGCCGAGATAAAGCCCTCAAGAAAGCAAAGTTTTATAGTTTACAATTAGGTCAAGTGGGTGGCAGCAAGGGTTTCAAGAAAATTAGGGTTTTAGTTAAATTTCTCTCCTAATTTAATTGGCACAAGATGCTAGCCCCACCCTCATATAATGTATGTATTTTCTTCCTCCAAAAATTATGCAGTTTATTTATTCTCAAATAGGTCCCACTGGTTATAAGAATTAGGTTCCAGAAAAACCCTAACCCTAAATCCCCATTGCCCAACCATTACGTTATTCCAGCCAGATCAATTGTCTTTTTAATTAAAATTTGGTCTACAAATCTTAATATATTGAGATACATCTAGTCAGCTAAGTTTAGAATTAATTTAGTACAATAAGTTTCACAATTAGTTTAAGTCCAATTCTAAATCCAAAGTAATAAACTTCAGTCCCAACACAAATAATGAATATAATAATTCACAAAACTATAACGTAAATTCACAAAAGTTATACACATAATGAGTATGCATTAAATTTGCTTAACAAAAAAAAAAAAAAAAAATCGTGATGTTATAATATCCTAGAAGTGCCGAATGGTATCTTTAACTATTTCTTTGAACGGCTTTATTTCATAGACGAGATTTTGGTACCTATTTTTTAAAATATAAATTATTTTCTAATGACCGTATTAATATCATCGTTATAAATCAAATTCCATAAGTATATGCATGCAAATATTGCAAATAGCGAGCATAATATTTTTACCGTCATTAATTGATTTCTAACAGTGGGAGCATTTAACATCTCATCATTAACTATATACGAATGATGTCATTAGTGACGAATTTATACCATTGCTAATTTCTTGTCATTAATGGTAATATTTATTATAGTCTTATCATATTTGTGGGGGATAAACTAATTCTAATTTAACATTAACATGGAAAAAATTGACATTTTTATAATACTTTTGAATTTTTTATATAATTTGATCAATTAATAAGATATATGTTGGTTATACTGAGAGATAATACTGTTATTATATCGTCAGAAAATATAGTATTTTTAAATTTCTTGTATAATTTGATTGATTATTAATACATATATTGGTTATATTGTGAGAGAATACTGTAATTAAATCGTCAATGAACAAATCAATACCATATCGCCTGGTTGAATACATGTAACAGTTGCGCTTTTATTATAGGCCAAGATTTAGGACTTTTATCAAATACAAATAAATCAAATAACGAATTTTGTTATTGAAATATGTGTTTGTTTTGTCTGGGTAGAACACGGGGGGCTAAAACTTTAAGCAAATGAGTCAATACCACATTGCTTGGAAATGTACATAGGTTATATTTGATTGGTTATTGATACATGTGTTGTTATTTTGAAAGAACACTGGGGGGTTGAATCATCAACCAAATGAGTTAGCACGGCAACACCTATTTGAACATGTGTAGCTACGAGGCTCCTTTGGAGGCCCAAGGGGTCCATAACTTTTATTTGATGCTTAAAAGTGAGGAAGAATTTTGACTGTAACGAACTTTTTAACTTTCCAAACTTCATATCAACGTGTCGGTATGTAAATACTTATAGGTTTGTTGATATCTATTGAATACCATTTACACCCAAATGTCTAAACTATTGGATTATAAATCAATCCATACCCTATTCTTCCCAATATTCAATATAAGATACTTTTATTAATACCATACTTAAGTATTCTGAGTGGGCAATATGTTGTTAATAACTTGTTTGTTAATATTTTCAGAATATATTAACATGCTAATATTTTCTTATATGATGTTAATTTCTAAATCTGTGATTATTTTTTTCATATATTTTAATCTTGCTGATATCGTAGTTATTTTTTAAAATATTCTAATTGTACCATTTTTGAAATTTTGTTTGCAGTAGAATGGTGATCTTCGCAAATACCATAATTAAAAATACCATAATAATTAAAAAAATAAATTCAGACAAAAACATTGTTTGTGCATGATAATAGCATATTCTCTTTTAACTTTATCCTTTTCCTATCTCCCTTTTGTGTTGTCACTGAAAAGTAATAATAACAACAACAACAACAACAATAATAATAATAATAATAATAATAATAATGCATTCTTAATTTTCAATTGTGATACGAAGTAGAGAACCTTCAAATATTTCACGACGAATCGATCTGGATCGAGTCTGGTCTTCATCACTGTAAATTTAAAACGTACGCACTACAAATTACAAATAAGAGGTTAGAGAATGGATGAAAGTTAATCTACCGTAAACACTCCGACGTTCAAGTCAGATATCTTTTGTAATAAACGGAGGAATGCACGCTTAAATATAAATGTGACAATAGTGCAAGGATGCAGGGATGAGGGGAGTGTAAGTGGGATGTATTTGGAGGTCTGAGCTTGTTGGTGCGCTTGGCAGAGAGGCTGCTCACTAGATGGAGGATTGAGCTCCGAGGGTTTGTCCGACTGAGGGGCGGCTCATTAGGAAGAGGACTAAACTTCGAAGGTGTGTCTGATTGAGGGGCGGCTCACTAGATGGAGGATTAAGTTTCGAGGGTGTGCCCGACTGAGGGGCGGCTCACTAGGCGAAGGACTGAACTCTGAGGGTGCGTCCGATTGAGGGGAAGCTCACTAGACAGAGAATTGAGCTCCAAGGGCGTGCTTGGCTGAGGGGCGGCTTACTAGGTAGAAGATTAGGTTTCGAAGGTACGCCTGACTGAGAGGCGGCTCACTAGACGAAGGACTAAGCTTCAAGAGTGTGCCCGGTTGAGGGGTGGCTTGCAAAATGGAGGACTGAATTTCGATGGTGTGCCCGGTCTAGGGACGGCTCATTAAGTGGAGGATTAAGCTCTTGGGGTGTGCCCGACTGAGAGGAGGCTCACTAGGCGGAGGGCTAAGCTCCAAGAGTGTGCTCGATTGAGGGGTGACTTGTTAGATGGAGGATTGAACTCTAAGGGTGCGCCTAACTGAGAGACGGCTCACTAAGTAAAGGATTAATCCCCTAAGGTGTGCCCGATTAAGGGGAGGCTCATTAGGCAGAGGACTAAACTCCAATGGTGCACCCGGTTGAGAGGCGGCTTGTTAGATGGAGGATTGAATTCTGAGGGTGCGCGCGATTGAGGGGTGACTCACTAAGGGAAGACTAAGCTCTTGGGGTGTGCCTGGCTGAGGTGCGGCTCACTAAACAAAAAACTAAACTTCGAGGATGCACCCGGTTGAGGTGCGGCTTGTTAGATGGAGGATTGAGTTTTGAGAATGTGTCCGACTGAAGGGCAGCTCACTAAGTAAATGATTGAGCTCCGATTGTGCGCTCGATAAAAGGGCGACTTAAAGGAGCACCCGTTGGGGGTGGCTCAGGGTTGAACTCTGTTGATGGAGGACTGGCCTTCTAGGTAGAGGGTAACCTCAAGGATGGTGCCCTAGACGAAGAGCTAGAAACGCTTGGCCTATTGGAAGAGTTGATGCTGTTGGCCGGAGTGTTGCTACAGGCTGGGGTGCTACCACAGGCCGGGGTGCCGCTACAGGCCGGAGTGGATTAGCCCGAAGTGGACCAGGCTGGGGTGCTGCTGTGGCTGGAGTGGCTCTGGGCGCCGGAGTGCTTCTGAGTCCAGCTTAGTGAGAGATCGAGCACTGGAGTTGACATAGACCAATTAAGCAGGAGATGGGGGCTAGAGTCGATCTAAACCGCTAAAGAGAACCCAAGTCGGACTGGACAACCGTGGCTAGTGGATGGCCCTTGTGGCTTGTTTCTCTACCTTGGTAGTTCTTCTCCCCCTTCCCCTCTAATTTGAGGTGATTTTTATATTAAGTGAACAGGACACCGTGAATACAGAAGACGCTGGACGGCAACTTCTGGGGGAGCTTCGTACTCTGTTCTGATTAGGGGCGCTAAGCTCCATTAATGAAGGTCTCGCAGGGCCTCTTGCTTCCTCGATTCGAAGATGGGGGAGCAAGGCGACCCTATTAGGGAGCTCAATGGTCCCGTGTCCAGCCATGGGTTTCAGGAAACCCTGGGCACCTTCAGTGAAGAGTTTTGTGTCCTCTTTCAAACAGAGTTGAGGGAGGACGGATGAGCGTCTTCTGAGGAGTACACCCTCTTGTCCGGATCTGCTGAAAGACTTTGGGCTCGCTTTTAGCAGAGCTTTGTCAAGTGTCGTTAAAGGAGTTCTAGGCTCTGTTCAGCGAGGACATATGGGGCCATTGAAGAGAGATTTTCGTGCTCTGTTTGGCCCGTGAGCAACTGAGAGGAGATGGTCACCGTTTGAGGAGAGCTTTGTGTTCTGTTCGGTGAGCACATTTAAGCGCCATTGTGGAAGGACTTCGAGCCCTATTTCAGGGACAGAGGAGCCGGAGCTTAGTTTGTGCCTCCGTTTGCTGACGGACGGAGAACTTGGGTAAGGAAGCAAAAGTGCCACTTTTGGGTCTCTCCCCCTTGCCCTCTCTGCTGCTCTCCATTTTATTGAGGAAAGTAATGAAAATTTTTTCGCCAAAAGGAGTTCGATTTTCTTGCCAAGGGAAATTTCTCCCACCATGACGAAACTTCTTTGCTACTCTTTGAGTTTTGGATCAACTCGTGATATTGGACCTATCAATAATAATAATAATAATAAATCGTACCAAAAATATATAATTACATTCAATATGTATGGATGATAGTAGAGGAAGTGGGGAACTTGATTCTTTCAAAGAAAAGTAGGGCCCTATTTTTACAATCTACATTGTTGATTTAAAAAAAAAAATTTAACAGTTTAAATTTTAATATTAAAATAATATTACCTAAAGAAGTATTTTTATTAAATTTTTTATATGTTAGATTTAATATTGATATTATAAAAAATTTAAAAAATAATTATTTTTATTATTTAAATCATATTTATTAAATTTTAATTCAGAGAAGCACAGTGAAAAGGACTAGAAACCCCAGCCACGACAGCAGAGGCAAAATCTACCATCATTGGGCTTGGTCCCCTTTGCTTCTCTTTTCGGAAAGCAATCCCATAAAATGTCATTTTAGCAATTGCCAAACAAACTTCTTGTGAATAAGGGTATTTATATAGATAATTCACGTGTTTATATTAATTTGTACTTTTAAAATGGACCCACTCTGAGATTATCATTGTAGATCTGAACTAAAGAATCATACAATATATATACTGTAAATATACATAAAATTATTTTCACAGAGTTCTTATTGACGTTCAAGTGAGTCGTACACTAAATAAATAGACTGTATCGGAATAGAATAATTGATGCCTGTTTTTGAAGGTATCAAATATGTTGTATCGTTCATAACACGACATGATCTAGCTAATGGTCATTTATATCTCCCTCCCTCACATATATGCAAACTCAACACTCTCTCTTTCTACTCTCTACTCTCTTGTAGTATAAAAGTTAATATTAGTATAATCTTTACTGATATATTTATAATTATTTTATTAATTTTATCTATAATTTTCATATTAATATTGTTATTTTTTATATTAATTATTATTTATAGAATATAATTTTTAAATTTTAATAGTAAATAGATATGAAAAAGTTATTTCGATACTCCCGTAACGGTTACATTGTATATATATACTGATAAAAATTTTAAAATATAAGAATTACAATCTTATTCTAGTCCAAATATTACTGCTATTCCTAATTTTGGCAATCTCCTAAAAACATTTCAATAATGTATAGTAACTTTTTCAAATTAAAATAATTAACGGTTAGAAACATGATGTTTATAAAAAAATATATAAAAAAAATTATACATATAAAAGTTTTAAAGGTATAAACACTTGTAAGGGCATATAAAAAATATAAAAGATAATAATTATATTTAATTTAAACTGAATTAATATTTTCAACTGGTGTAATGTTAAAAATATTTCAATATGACAAGTGACTAAATCGAGAGGGACTAATAAAATATATAATTCAATCGGACAATAGTTGTGTGACGGAACATATTTTTTTTTGTTCTCTCACATATTCCGTCAAATTAGGTGATAATGCCAACTTGTAAGCCACCTCCTCGATCCTCTCCAGAATCTCCAAAGGGCCTACGAACCGTGGCTTTAAGTTTCCTTTCACTCCAAATCTGAACGTTCCCTTAAGCGGTGACACATTCAAAAAGACATAATCTCCCTCCTCAAATTTCAACGCCAATCTTCGCTTATCTGCATAACTTTTTTGCCTACTTTGAGTAATATTTAAATTCTCATGAATCAGTCTAATCTTCTCCGCTATTTCCTTAACAATTTTAGGACCCAAAATTTATTTGTCTCTGCTCTCCTCTAAATGAATCGATGATCTGCACTTTCTCCCATACAGCGCCTCAAAAGATTTCATGCCTATGCTTGCCTGATAACTGTTATTGGTGGCGAATTCTACCAATGCCAAATAATTATTCCAAGTCCCCTTCATATCTAACACTAAGGCCCTCAATATATCCTCTAGGATCTGAATCGTATACTTTGATTGGCCATCAGTTTGGGGGTAATATATAGTATTGAACTTTAATTCCGTCTTCAACTCCTTATGCAAACTCTTCCAAAATCTCGAAACAAAACGGGAATCCCTATCAGACACAATCGAAGCAAGCACACCATAAAGTTTAACAATTTCGTTTACATACAATTGGGCGAATTTGTCACGGGAGTACGTTGTCCTGATCGGTAAGAAATGAGCTAATTTTGTCAGTCGATCGATGATAACCCAAATGGCGTTATGGTTCTTGGGAGTTCTAGGCAAAACCCGACACAAAATCCATGGTGATGTCTTCCCATTTTTAACTCGGGATCGGCATCGATTGTAATAATCTAGATGGCTTTCTCCTTTCAACCTTCAGTTGTTGACGTACAAAACATTTCTCCACATAAGTCATAATATCTCATTTCATATTTCTCCACAAAAATATTTTTCTCAAATCCTGATATATTTTAGTCATTCCCGGATGGATCGTGAACCAGGATTGGTGAGCTTCATTCAAGATTTTCTCCTTCAACTCCTTATCATTCGGCACATGGAAAATCTCAATACTCAATCAGTTCGGATATTAAAATCGATCATGGAGTATTTATTCAGATCCCCTACAATATCCATAAGGAAAGAATCATTTATCTGCTTCTCCTTAACCTCATTAATCACCTCCGATTGGATCTGAATGTATGATAAAATCATCCGATCGCCCTGAGTATACCGCTGAATATCACATTGTTTCAGATAATCTAACATTTTTCTCTGTTTTATCTGAAGGCTTGCCACAAAATTTGATCGACGACTCAAAGTATCGGCAACTACATTAGCCTTTTCAAGTTTATATTGAATCTTACAGTCATACTCCTTTAGAAAATCAAACCATCTCATTTACCTCATGTTAAACACTTTCTGTAAGAACAAATATTTTAAACTTCTATGGTTCGAATAGATAAGGAATTTCTCACCATAAAGATAGTATCTCTAAATCTTTAGGCCAAAAACCACCGCAGCTAACTCCAAATCATGAGTTGGATAGTTTTTCTCATACACATTTAGTTATCTAGACCCATAAGTTACTACTTTGCCATATTGTATCAATACACAACCCAAACCCGCTTTGGATGCGACACAATATACCTCAAAACCACCCGATCCCTCCGAAATAGCCAACACTGGAGCAGTCGTTAGGCGATGCTCTAATTCCTAAAAACTTTGATCACATTCTTCAGTCCAATCAAAGTTTACTTCTTTCTTTGTTAATCGAGTTAAGGGTATAGCTATCTGGAGAGAAATTCTCACAGATCTCCCATAATATCCTACCATGTCGAGAAAACTCATAACTTCAGTCACCGAGGTAGGTCTACTCCAACTAGTAACCGCCTCTACCTTCTTTGGATCTATGACCATGCCTTCGTTTGAAATCACATATCCCAAAAATATCACATCCTCCAACTAAAACTCACGTTTCTTCAATTTAGCATATATTTTCTCCTCACGAAACACTTAGAATACAATGCTTAAGTAAGTCTCATTCCCTCATGACTTTTAGAATATATCGAAATGTCATCAATAACTGCCACCATAAATTTATCTAAATACAGTCTAAATACCCGATTCATCAGATCCATAAAAGTAATAAGAGCATTTGGAATACCAAATGGCACAACAAGGAATTCATAATGGTCGTACCTCATCTGAAAAGCAGTTTTGGCCACATTTTCTGGCTTAATACTCAATTGGTGATATTCGGACCTCAAATTAATCTTCGAAAATATCCGTGATCCTTGTAACTAGTCAAACAAATCACCAATACGCGGCAACGGATATTTGTTCTTAATTATAATTTTATTTAGTTCACGATAATCCACACACAATCAAAAGGACCAATCTTTCTTCCTGACAAATAATACCGGTGCATCCCACGGAGATACACTGTGAAATAATACGCGGCATCTTGAACATGGTAGGCAGTGGATGGCTCAGGATCTCCACTGTGAAAGGAGATCGTTCCAAATCGATGGCGCGCTCCTTATCTTGGAACACACAGTTCCAGATTTTGTCCACTCGCGGGTCTGCGCGAGCGGCGTTTGCTGATCTCTTGGAATTGAGGTAAGCCCTCAACTCCATTCTGTCCCTGGAGGGTTCAGCAGCTGGTTGGCAACTGCCTCCAACGGATCTGACAGTCTTGGAGGCTCGCACCTGAACTGCGTTCCCGTCTTCGGCCCGAGAGTATCGGAGATTTCTTTTCTCCGAACTTTTTTGCGGAGACGTGCTCCCGGAGCGTTCTTTAGGCCTGTTCTGTCCAAGAACGCGGGAGGAGGCTGGAATTGGATTGGTCCGGGATCTCTCAGGCCGCTTGGTCAGCTTCTTTTTCCTTTGGCCACCTTTCTTGGTGGCCGGTGTGGGGACGGCTGCCGGAGGAGCCACTTACAGTTGCTGCTCATTCTGAATGTAAAATATTTCGAGTTGACAATTGTTGGCTTACATCTACTCTATCAGCCACTGGAAGTAGGGCGGTGGCACTCTGCCCATTGTCCCGTTGACCGTGGCACCAGCAGCTTGGTCCTGGTCGGGATTGGTGATGTCTCTAGCGGGATCGCTAGCTTGGGTTCTCATGTTCACCATTGCCAATGTAGAATCAGACGGTGAAAAAGAGAGCGATGTGCGAATTTGTGGTTGGCTTTTGTAAGCGGTTCCCACAGACGGCGCTAATGATGCGTCCTTAGATCCGAACTTCGAACAGATTCAGACTAATCCGTTTATCCTGGTTCCGGCTCTATTTACTGAGTTTGGATCCTGCACACCATTAAAAAGAATAGGAGGTCAGCGTGTCGGCGGGAAGTTGTCCCACCGAAAACACTCCGACGCTCAAGTCAGTAAACAACCTTCGAAATATGAGGTCACTGAAACTGCGAATTGAGAAAAAGAGAGAGAGAGTGTGTGTGTATCTTCAGATGAAAGAGAGACAAAACTGTCTTCTTGAATCTGGAAGGTGGGGAGGCAGTAAACGGCTGTCAGAAGCGCGTTTGTGTGCCTTCGGATTTTTGAGTGACAGTAAAGAATTGTAAGTCTCTATTGTCGTTGTGAGCGTTGTGTGAGTAAAAGCTTGCGTGGGTAGCAGGTAGCCTTAGTAAAAGTTTGCATAACAGAAAGTGTGCCTGAAATGAGAATTCCATGACTTATTTATGGTTTAGAGGGTGAACTTCCTTCTTTGGAAAGAGCGATCCCCTGCGTGATTCTTGGTTGGCCTGCCTTTCAAAGCTGATGCCAGTTGCCCAATGGATTAAGATAGTTTCCTTCCACGGCGGTTAGCGGCTTCCCAAATTGCTTACCTTCCTACTGTATTTTTTACCGTTGGAGTGCCCCAATTGGCAGGAGATTGAAAAAATCTGGCACATTCCTTACAAGAAAGGGGTCAATTTTGTCAATATCCGTTTTGGAAGCCAGCAGAGATCATGGAAATCGCTAGGAGAACCGTTGCTGACTGTCTGATGGATCGTGGGTTTAAGTGGGCCAGGCCCGTAAAAAGCCTTTTATTTTTGGCCTGTTGCTACAATGATTCCGGTCAACGCTCGAGTTGATCGTCCACGCACGCGTTAGCCACCTGCTGGAGTCCAGACGGTCAACGATGGCGTTGACCGTCTTAGACCTTTTAAGCTTTGGGCCTTCGCGCCCTATTGGTCCGTTTTTAAGTTGACTGTCTGGTATGCCGTTTTGGGCCTCTGTTGACCATGGGCCAGCCCATATTCCGGTGTACCCATCAATTTTGAATTTACTATATGTATTTTGAGCATGCATGTCAATTTTTCAAATTTTTACCAAACAATTTCATGAAAACTCATATTAAGGCAAGTGAAGTGTTTATATATACTGAAATTCATATTCTAACTTCATGCATTTTTTTGATTTTAAGTTATAATACTCTTCAATGCCTAAATATTGTATATAAGTCTTTGCATGTCCAAAAATTTAAATTAAACCCTCTGCATACTCTGCAATTTAGTAAAATACTCTACATATTTATTAAAATCTGCACTTAAGTCTCCTGAATTTCATTTTGTATGAGCAATTGTAGGTTTTTGTACTAAGTCATACTAAAATTGTTGCCAAAAACTCTAATTATGGTTCTGAATTATATTTATACAAACTGAAAATTTCAACATTAATTAAATATAGCTAATTCTTGCACTAAATTTATGCACAAGTTGATTTCTTGTACAAAAATGATGCACTAGCTAATTTTCTTATTTTTGGTTGCTCAATTCATAACTAAAGTGTTTATTTCATGCCATAATTTTGTACATACACTTCCATATGATTTAAACAATCAATTATATATTGAATACAAGCTAAAAAATGCACACAAATTTCCTGCAAGTGAAGTATATGAACTGAATTGCATAAATTCTTACAACTTGCCAATTTTGCTGAATTTTTGCCATGTTTACGCCCTACTATGTTTTAAATTTGTATAGAAGCACATATACCGTTTAAATTACTATATATATGTCTTATATAAACTAGTAAATATATGAAATATAGCCTACATAACCTATAAATCAGTACATTTATTGAATTTATATACTGTTGCTGAACTTCCTTCATCTAACTTCAAATTCGGCAATTTATGCTTTTAAATTGAATATGACTAAGTTTTTTTTTTATAAAAGTATGTGCTTGAAAATATAGAATTACAAAAAGGGACTTTATAATTATGTTAAAAAACGGTAAATTGTTCTTCAAAAGGATAAGAATTAAGAATTATGAAATTAGGTGTAGAATTTTTCAAAATTGAATATTGGACCAAGGATCATGTTAGCAGATAGTATATTTTGATATGCCTTGATATATTATAATGGTATATCAATACCTAACCATACGTAACCACAAGGTTAAGAGGTAGTATTTGGCATTATCTATAATGTGTTATAAAGACGGCTCACCTCTAAGTTTTAAAAAGGAGCGTATGGCCTTTAATTGTATAAAAATATACATAATAATATTTTTAATTATCTGCTCATTTAATTAATAATACCTATTAACCCTACTCTCTAAAGAAAATAAAGTATTAAGCATGTTTTAATGGCTAAAATAAAGAAATGAGGATATAACAAATTTGAAAAAATATATCATATAATTTTTCCTGCGCATGTTCCTGATATTGCATTTAATCATGATCTCTATTCCTTTCGACATATTTTTAAGGAAGAAAGTATGCATATTCTTTGATATATGTATATATATATATAGTGTCTTGCTTAGTATTTGGCTCCCTTCATTACTATTTGCTAACTCTTCAAATGAGCATGAAATGTAAGATTATTTGTCGGATAAGTAGGAATGAAGATTGAAGAGCTTAATTTATGTTTCTTTAGATGATTTCTGTAAGATCATGTTTTGCTTGAATAATATTTAATGGCTGTAATTTAGTTTCATATATTGGTTTGTAATGTATTTGGCTTTCAGTTAATGTTTAAAGGGTTAAAGTGTTGTATTATGGCTTCCGGTATCGATTTATATGTTATGGTAAATTTGGACAGATTTAGATTGTGATGGTGATGTATTTTAAGAGATGTGTAAATTTAGACAGCAGATTGTATCGATTTAAGAGCCACTGTAGTCTGATATTATAAATTGGATATCGTATGTTAATGGTCTAATATTGTTGATGACTTTAATTTTATTCAGTCAAGTTTATTGATATTTATTTACTTTCACATATTATTATATATCAATTATTGTATTGTGCAGGCATCATTTCTTACTAAATGTCCAAGTAGTGTTGAATGGTTAAAGTATTGACGTAAAGTACACATTCAAAAATTATTTCACTATTGTTTAGTTAATTAATATTGATTAAATGTTTATATTGGGTTATGGGACATAACAAGATACATGAAACTGCATATCATTTTTATTTTATTTTAACTACTTTTTACAATAAAAATATTTTAACAGTCGAGTTTATTACAAATGTTATTAGAAAGATAATTATAACAATTAAATATTATTTAAAAATATTTAATTTTATTACTAATGAATTTATAGATACCTATTAAACCACTCAAAATTTATCATTAAGTAAATTATCGTCATTTACTGATATGATTCATTTGTTTTGGAAAGATTATAATTTTTGCCATGTAAAGCTAGTGACAAAGATAAATATATTATATAAATTTGAAACAAATAATTTTAATTAATTATTAAAATTATTATAAATAATATATTTACTAATATTATATTTAACTATATTTTTTAAGAAAAAATTTAAAATTTCAAAAACTTCTATAATGTTATCTTACCTTGCTATGGTTATAGATACTCATATAAGTTTAGGTGAAGTGTGTATATAATTTGAAGAATTTTATAATAATATAGAGATGACTAACAATACCAAAAAAAAAAAAATTCGTATTTATTATAATTTGCGTACAATGTACTGTTGTATGCTCCATAATTAATACCGAAATTATCCACTTTAGCAGTAGAAACAACCATTAATAGAGTTGGCCAGCAACATTTATTTTCGTTAGTACAAGCTTGACGTGGAACAAAATCAATTAGTGAAAGTATAACACCGGCTAAATTTATTTACTACTTACAGTCGAACTCACGTTTCCAACATCACAAGTAGTAACTTATTGTTTCAGATTTTGAATTGGTGAAAAGTTAATGAGTACACATTATTATACTCGTATCAATAGTATAAAACCTCTTAATCTCACCAGCAAGTATAATATCCTCAAAATTAGCCTTCAATATCGAGATCGAGCAATTAATGAAAAAATAGGATGACCGCGAAGACCGTGCAAATGTGTATTATTTTCAAGAATTAATTGGACGTATAAAATCATATAAAAAAATTTAACAATTTTTAATTCTAATGAAAATGAGGACTCAAAAGGAATGTAAATTATGTCTAAAAAAAACTGAGTTATTAGATGTATTTTTTTTTACTCTTTTAAATTATAATGTAAAAAATACTCAATGAATTAAATAAAATATGATATATTTTTATAATATTTTCTATAGTTTTATTTTTAAATGTATATTTTTTTTACAATTTTAGATATGGGTTGTGCCATGCCATGGCATGCCCAGCACAGTGTAGCGCAAGCCATGTGTTGTACTAACGCAGAGCATTTAACGCTAAGAATTGTATTGGTTAAGGTTGTGAAGGTAAAATGCTATACTCTCTATAAGGGATCGTGATAACCTACTTTTTATAATGGACAAAAAGGATTGCTAAAGTATAATTGCTTAAACCCTAAGTTCCTCCTGACATTTCAAAATCCTTTTTGTTTGTAAAAAGCCTAGATTTCTATGTAGATTTGTGAACCTCGTATGCAGATTTGTAGTGGTCGTAGGAATCAGAAGTCATGATAGGGGTGTAATTTCATTTATACATATGTAAAATTATATTATCAATCACTGAATTAATTATGTATCCATATCTAAGACTTCAATTCTCATTGATTCTGTATATCAGCGTAATAATGTAGGTATAGGGTTGAAGTGAAGATTCCACTAGTACGCCTTAATGTTTTAGAGGTGATGGGTACAGCAATCTATGAGTCGATCCAGAACTCAATTGGCAAAAGAAAAAAATGCTCAAATAGCGACGGTTCAATAGAAGGCTCTCTAGACCCAAGAACCAAAATGTGTGACAGTTGACTTAAACGGTTTGATCCGAAATAGTCTACTAATAAATAGGTATTTATGGATAATTAATAAACTGTTTCGATGGTTACAATACCAAATTCAACGGTTGAAAATTGTATCAACCCAACCAATAAATACAGACGACGGTTACAAGCGTAACGCCCCTCAAAATTATCAAAACATTCAGCATAGGCGATAGTTAAATGAGTAATACCCCTCATTATCGTAGAGCCGTAACATCCAATGATGGCTAAATTGACACCTACACTATAAATATACCATTTTTCTGTAGAAAAATGGGACTCTTTTGGACATACAAATGTTGAAACAAGCAAGAGCCACTTTAACACACAAGTGCATTTTTTTCAAAGCCATTTTTCCTTATAAGTGCAATTTCTCAAAAGCCGCTCACTCTTCGGGCGCACCCAGAGAGCCCTATTCTCCACTATACACTTAAATTCCAAACACTATTACATCAACACAGTCTCATCCTCCTAGCATTCTTTTCGGTATAAAAAGATTACTGACTTAAACGTTGAATAATATATCAGGGAGCGAGTCCTATATTTTTTTTACCTTTTGTTTGTCTATTGTGATCCATATTATCAAATTTTAGAATAACGAAGATCAGCTCCGTTACCGATCAAACTCCTGAATAAGGTAACATCATAATTCGTTCGATAATTCAAATCTAAAGACGCATCAAGATCATAGGCTTTTTAGAACAGAATTTTTGACTGGGCCTTAGGCTAAGATTTTCATTGAGGCTGACTTATTTTTTATTCATGATATATTATTTTATCAGGTTTTATCGTATATGTTAATAGGATAATTAAAGTAATTTTTCAACAATCACTAGTTAATATCAACGGCTAATCTCTTGCCATTATCTAATTATATTCGGAAGGCAATCGGATAGCTAGTGTAGCAGTGCCAATACCAACTGCAATCAACTATGTTATCATCTCATATTGAAAAAATAAATTGATTTAAAATAAATCAATAAAGGGAAGAGGGTATAGGGCAAGAGAGTCTACATATTTTAAAAAGATTAAGAAATTATTTTTATATTTAGATTATTTATTTTTAAATAAATAATTATAATTTAATAATTAATTTTATTTTTTTAAAAAATAATTAAATTAAAATTAAATATTTTAAAAATAAATAATTAAAATATAAAAAAATAATCATCGAGATGGGGCGTCGTTGGGACCACCTTCCCACCACTGAAAACGTCAAATCACTGATGGCTCAGATCATTTACTTAAACACGTGTCGGCCGAAAACAGCCGACAAGCAATCCTCCTCCACGTTTGCAGACACGTGGTATCAGTTTGTGGGATTTGAAAAAATATAAATTTAATAGAATATAATCAACATAATATCTATATTATAAATACATACAATTAAAAATATTAAGTCGAATTAAATTTTAAATTGGTACCACCAAAAATAAAAAAGGGCTCAATTTGAATTTTTAATTTTTTGTGGATATAAAATAAAATGTTTCAGATGAACACTTAAAAAATCATATCTTTATATAAAATATAATAAAAAAAACAAATTTATTAGTCGATATTATTTTTTAAAAAATATTTTGGTAGTATTTTGATTCTTAATGTCAAACAAATCATGTTGTTATATTTTTATATTTTTTTTATAAAATAATTAAAAATTAAAGTTTATATAAGACTATTCCATCCTATCTTTTTATGTTGGCTATGATCTAAATAAAATTAATCCAATCTATATAAATACAAGTCCTACAAATTATAAAATTGTAAATGACAATCAAACAACCCAATTACCTTACTTGAAATGAAAGTCAGTCAAAAATTTAACTATAGTGTTAAATAATATATCAAAAAATGAGTCTCTATTCTCTTATCTTTCATTTATCGTTGTGGTGCAGAGATTCAAATTTAGGAGGCATGCAGATCCAATCAAATGCAATCAGATCATAATTCAAATCCTCAATACGTATTAATCTATAATAAAAAAATATTACTTATTTTTACCTATTTATAATCTTTCTATTATATATTCTACACAAACATATAATTTATTATAATTTTGTTATTTTTAAAATTTTGATGAACTATATACGATTGGTGTAGTTGTTGACAACTCAAGAAGAAAAGCTTGTTAATACAAAAACGGAGGCTCGGTCGACCTATATTGTCCAAAATTAATTGATGAGCCTATCAATCATATCCGAGCTATTACTTCTTAAAGAAAAATAGAACCAACTCTAACTAACCGAATCAGCTTCCTTTTCTAATTCAATGAACTCAATTGCTAACCATCAAATGGCGTCTGCTTATTCATTCAACAGTTTCTTAGGCGGTTGAATGGAAAGGTTAACTGTCCCTAACTTCTATATAAATCCCTCATTCTCAATAAAAAAAGAAGATGACAATTAACCAAATAAAAGCTAACCAAAGACAAGTTTAAAACGTTTCAAATGCACTTTCTCTTTCTCATTAAGACGCTATCTGAAAAGCACATATCACAAATAGAAACTATTTTTACAAGACTATACACTTGCATCATCCATTTTATTTCATCAAAGAAAGATAGTTGAGTTAAGTGTCGGAAGATATATCGTGGTGTGAGTCTCATCAATCATTTGACCGTACTTTGTTGTATTGTATATAATCCAGATTAAGTGCGAATAGAGACCAGATACACGTTAGACCGATCGGATAATTTTTACTTTCTAATTTATATAATAATTCAAATTTGATGACGTATCAAAATATATATATATAATAAAATCAGTAAAATATGTAACAAAGTCTATTATTTTAATATAATACACCTTTATAATTCTAATCCGAGCAGTAAAGTCTAATACAAGCCATATTTATTTTTTCAAAGTGCCGTAAATGTTGAAATTGAATTCATTTTGGGACAAAAGGATTTTTTATAATTTTTATAAATATTAGATTTCACGATTTTTGAAAATTAAAAATGTTTTTAAATTTATATGAAATAATATAGAATAACTATTTAATATATTATTAAAGTTTGATATTTAATTTTTAAGAGTATATTTTAATAATTAAAAAGATAAAAGAAAATTTTTTGTTTTAGGGGACTTACTAAGGGAGTCGGCACCTCACGTGCCGTAACACCTCCTAGGTCATCCAATGATGGGTATTTAAATTTTAAAAATATTCACCTACATGATTTTTTTATATTCTTTTATAAATAAATTTAACATTTACTTAAAAAATATATAATTAAAAATAACTATTTTAATAATATTTGTATTATAAAATATTTATTCATTTATAAGGTTATGGTGTTAAAAGTACTGTCACGCTTCACACAGGCTAGTATCCCTCGTGACCTTACTTTATTGAGTGAGCAACTTTATCTCTATACTAAAACAATTATTGATAAAATATTTACATCTAATAAAAAATAAGTTTATTACTTTAATTATCGATTAAAATAAAATTTTCAGAGAAATATAATTCATAAAACTCATCTACAATTTTTTTTTTTAAAGAAAATTTAGTGACAAAAAAAATTGTTTTTATCATATTTACAAAATTTAAAATATTTACAAAGAAAATTATTTTATTTTTCTAATATAGAAATGTTAGATTTTATCTGAATTATTATTTTTATATTATGTATAATATTTTAAATATTATTTTAATTTCTTTATTTATAATAAATATAAATTTTTAAATAAAAATAAGTTGCTTGCAACTTAATAAAAAAAAAACAATTTCGTGCGTACATACTCACAGGGTCCTACAATTTGAATTCGGGGTTCCAGTAACGCGAGCGTCCTATAATTTGAATTCGGGGTTTTTTTATTTTAATTAATTTTCTTAATTCAAATTAAAATAGTTTTAAAAAATAATGCTAAGCCTATGTTCTAGGTTTTAAAGACGGGAGCGGCTGCGACACGTTCAGTGTTGTTGTCCCTCCAACGTTAATAGGAGCCGTCAAATTCATTATTTGATGATTTTAATTTTTTAAAAAAATTATAAAAATAAAAAAATATTAACATTTTTTTAAATTAAATACGAAAAAATATAAAAATAATTAAAAATATTTTTTTAATACATAAAATATAATCATTAAAATTTTCAATCTAACAATCACTGAGGCATCGTAGGAGCTAAGACGCAATAGCAGCCCTCCGAAATTTCCCCGGGTGGGGGAGGGGGGGGCCTACAATTTTCTCATATCCTTCTCCCTTACAAACAATCCGTGAAAGCCGTACGGCACCCGCCGGGGCAGTTTCACTGACGCAACGACGTCCAGCGTCGGCGACTTTGCATCCATGACCAAAAACTTTGACTCTCCTCTCCGTTCATCGTGAACGTACGAAATCAAATATCCATCATCCTCCGCCGCCTCCGGATTCTCCGGCTCCCTCGCCACGAAGAACGGCTCGCCGCCGTAGCAGTCTTGCCCGTACATCCGGCTCGCGACAGTGCATTCCCGCCTCTCTCCCTCCGCGATCGCCACATCCAACTTCACAACCCCCGTTATCTTCGGCATCGGATCCCCCACCGCCGCGTAAACGTACCTGTTCCTCTTTCCCAAATACGCGGGATTAGAGACGGCGAAATCGAGATTTCTCGCCGATAGAGGATGCCTGGAGACGAAACCGGTAGATAAATCCATTTTCACCTTTTCTATGGAGGCGTGGACTAGGTCCATTCTCCCTAGCGCGTGTTCTACTGACAAAATATTTGGCGCTATCATCACTATTGAATCGTTTCCGTTGTCGTCCTTTTCGTCCCACGCGTTGATCGCGTGAATGATGTTGAATCCCGGCGAGTCGAACCATCTCATCTCATTTTCGTCTCCGGCGTACCTTGGAATGACTCCTAGTCTCGGCACTTTTCTATTGTCGGAGGCCACCATTGATCCACCTCCGGCGATGAATTCGACCGGATCCATTCCGATCTGAATGTCGGCGAAGATGGCATACTTCTTCGTGATCGCGAAGTCGTGTAAGAACGAGGGGCGTAGCATAGACAAAATTGGGACGTCCGGCTGTTTTTTTCCGACGCCGTCGAACCGAAAGTAGGTTAGGAACGGCGGCATCGGGGAGTATCGGAAGGCGAAAGTCTCGCCGGTTTCAGGATCCATCTTGGGATGAGCGGTCATGCTCATTAATAGCTTCCCGTCGAAGTCGCGCCGGCCAAGGGTTTCGACGTCGCCGCTTCGAGTGATATATATTTCGTAAGGGAGGTCTGACTCGCCGAGTGCGTAGAGCCGGACGCCGATGAGAGCAAGGCTGGTGTTAGCTAGGCCGAAGCCGTTGGTCGGGTTGAACTGCCCGGCGACCATACGAGCGGCAAAGATGGCGCCGCGGGCAGCTGAAGCAACCAGGCCGTGGAAGCCGGAGAATACATTGGGGATTATCGGGGCCCCAGCTTGCCGCTCCATCGCGTACTTGTAAGTCTTAACGTAACGGCTGCAGAGTGTGACTCTGCCGGCTGAAATTCGGAGGCAGTGAAGCATGCCGTCGCCGTCAAAAAGGTGGTAGGGCCCTCGTGGAAGAAACTGCGGATTGGGCCCATTGCGGATATAAGCGCCGTCCAAGCACGAGGGAAGTACACCTTCTACGACGGAACAGTCCGTCGGAGGAAGCTCGTCCACAGGAGCAAAGTTGTCGGAGAGGACGAACCTTGGGTCGACCGACTGTCTTAGGGGAGGGTCAATGAACTTGTTGATCACGTCGTCGAATGCGTTGAGGATCATCAATGGAAGCGGCGGGTTAGAAACCGGTAGGCCCGCCTCCCTTGGCCTCACCACAATTTTGGGCTTATGCGACGGCGATAGTGTCGGCGGAGTTGGCGATGATGGTTGGGTTTTGGGGGATGGAGCTTTAGGCAATTTTGTAGCAGTTGAAGTTAAACTCTGTGGTTTCTCGTCAATTCTAGCAGAAGACGTTGGATTGATTAGTTTGGGAGGGGACGCTGATGATTTGGTAAGATAGAGAAAAAGGCTTGGCTGTAGCGTTTTGCAGAGGAAGGACGAAGAGGATGCATCCATATTTCTCCCTTAGAAATTGATAATTAATCAGCTATGGAATAAAGCTATTATTTTCTGCAACAACAATGGAGGACAAGGGAGGGAGTGGAGAGGGATATTGGGAAGGGTGGGGGGGAGGGAGGAGAGAGAGATGGACAGTGTAAGCAATTAGTATCCCTGTAGTTTGGGATCAGCGGGGCAGCAAATCATTTTGGCCGATCCAGCTATATAGAGTGGCACGGGACGAGGGAAGCTTCGTGAGATAAATACTATTTTTTTATTTAAATTATTTATTTTTAAATTAATAATTATAATTTAATAAATAATTTTAATTAATTTTTTATATTTAAAATATAATTATTTATTTAAAAATAAACTATTTAAATTAAAAAAATAATTTTTATCCTTTTAGGAGATGTTGTAGCGCTTCAAAAATAATCAACTAACATTTCGTTTTCTTATTTAACATAGCGTCAAAGTAATGTCTTTTAATTGATTAAAAATATATATTTTGACAACTTAATATTTAGTTCACTTACACACACTTTAATATATATGTATATTAATAAATTTATATATAAATAAATTAATTAATAAAATTTTATACCGTCTAAGTTGTTCATCAAACATCCTTAGATATTTCCTCTATTAGTATGAATTATATTTGCAGCCACGTAAATCGGATAGCTGGGAGCGTTATTATTCATTCTCATTATCCACAGTCAGATGGTGACATGCAGAGCAGCTCCGTCCTCCAATTGGAGCCACTAGCATCAATTTGTACTGGGGTGGGAGGACCATTTTCAGCCATTTTACATGGATATAATATATATATAAAAGGAATAAATATGCCCAGATTAGTCTTATTACAAATTACGACAAATGAGTAGCACTTACAAAATTTGCAGTATGCATCTTGCGAAAAAACAATAATAATTATTTGTTCACAAATTAGGATGGGCATTAGTAACCGGTAGGCGGGTAGTAAATTAGCCTAGTCACTCAATAACATGACATAGCCTGACTCATTATAAGATATGCCAAATATAGCTCGTGATAAATAATATTATTCGATAATATATGACATGGTCTAACATTTTAAACCATAGCAAGTTATATGGTAGATGGCTCATATGCCATACTACACGGTTTATTATTTTTTTAAAAACTTTTACCACAACGGGCCAGCAAGGAGGGGAAGACGTCAATCCCCCCGTTGTTATATAAAAAATTTTAATATTTAAATACAAAAAAATTGTAAATATCTCCTCCTTGGTATAGCACACTGAAACACTTTTTTCTCTCCATGCTTACTCTCTATACTATTATAATATAAAATGATATTAGTATAATACTTATTAATATATTTATGATAATTCTATTAATTTTTATCTAAAATTTTATTTATATTTATTATTGAATAAATTAACTACTAATCATTGAACATAATTTTGTTAGTTCCAATAATAAAAAAAATATTAAAAAATTATTTTGATACTCCTATGCTGTTTACCTCACATACATATACTTAATTTAGTTCCAAAATATTAAAATTATAATCGATTTTGGCCAAGATACCATTCTTATTTTTTCTTGTTCAGGTCACCTTATAGAAAATATTGCACTAATCTGTGATAACTTTTTGAAATTGAATGAATTAACAATTAGTAATGGGTCACTCACAAAAATGTAAAATGGGTCACTGTTTCCGACGGGGGTGTTCTCCGCCCGCGAACTTTCTTTTTCCTTCTCCAGAGATTAGCCGAGGCTAATCCGTCCGTTCTGGACGTTTTGCCTCGTTGGCCTCTTCTGCAGCAGCGTAGGCCCTGGCAATGGATTCCGCCTCGGGGAATGTTTGGGGATTTTTGTGGGCCAAGTGCTTGATGAAATCACCGTAAGTCAGTGATGAGATGAAGCTGCCCAACTTCATCTCCTCAGTAATCCTGGGAATCCTTCTGGCCTCAACCACGAAGCGATCCAGGAAGCGCCGTGGGTTCTCTCCCGGTTTCTGCTTTATGTGGGAGAGGTGCCACGGCTATTTCTCTTCTCGTTGGTTCGATGCATAATGAGCCAGGAAAAGGTCCGTGAGTTCATGGGAACTGCTGACAGTGCCTGTGGGGAGATGGTAAAACCAGATTCTGGCGTCTCCCTTCAGCGTGGAAAGTAGCGGCACATCGTTGAGTCTTCTAGCCCTTGTAGACTTAAATGGGTGCAGAAGTGATCCAGGTGGTCAACCGGATCACTGCCCCCATCGTATAAGTCAAGGGATGGCATTTTAAACTTGGACGGCAGTAGACGGCTCAAGATTTCCGCAGTGAAAGGAGACTTGTCCAAGTCGATGGTGCGCTAGTCATTCTGGAACACGTGGTTCCAGATTTGGTCCACTCGTGGGTCGGCACGAGTGGCGTTTGCTGATCTCTTGGAGTTAAGAAAATTTCTCAACTCCGTCTTGTTCCCGGCGGGTTCAGCAGCCGGTCAGCTGCTTCCTCCTGTGGATTTGGCAGTCCTGGAGGCTCGCTCGTGGACTGTGTGACGGTCTTCCGTCCGAGAATATCGAGGATTTCTCCTTTCTAGGCTCTCTGTTGAAAACGTACTCCCGGAGCGTTCCATTGGCCTATTCTGACCAGGAACGCGGGAGGACGCCGGAGCCAGATTGTTTCCAACTTTTTCGGGCATCTTTGTCGGCTTCTTCTTCCTCTGGCCACCTTTTTTGGTGGCAGAAGCGGGAATGACTGCTAGTGGAGCCGCTGGTTGTTGTTGTTCTTTCTGCGCACAAAGCAGTTGGAGCAGGCGATTGTTGGCCTGCATCTGCTCCACCAGTTGTTGAATGTAAGGCGGTGGAACTCCGCCTGTTGCCCCGTTGACCAGGACATCAGCAGCATGGTCTTGGTCGAGGTTAATTGCATCTCTAGCGGGGTCGCTAGCCTGTGCTCTCGTGTTCACCATTGTTGAAGCAGAATGTGACAAAGAGAGTTTGTGCAGATTTTTTGTGGTAGGCTTTTCGTAAGTGCTTCCCACAGACGGCGCCAATGATGCGTCACTGATCCGACTTGAATGCATTCGATTCTTCGAATGATGTGAACTGCCCGTTCACCGAGTACGAATCCTGCACACCACTAAAACGAACAAGAGGTCAGCGTTAACCACGGGAGTTAATCCCACCGAAAATACTCCGACGCTCAAGTCAGTAAATAGCATTCAATGGAAGGAACTGAAAAATAGAGAGAGCTATGGGAGTGGGGAAGAGAGTGCTTTGTTCCAGATGTCAGAGAGGCACAAGGCCTTTCTCGTATCTGGATGGTGGGAGGGCAGAGAACGAGTGTGAAGACCCATTTGTTGCCTTGGAATTCGACTGTGTTTGGGCGTTTGGCTGCTGGGAATCAGAGCTTGTTTCTCAGAGTACTTAGGATTTTCTGTATGAGTGAGAGCCTCAAAGAAAGCGTCTAAGAAAGCATGCAAGAAAGCATGCCCTGGATGGTCAATCCAGGGCCTCTTTTATGGTAAAAATGGCGATCTTCTTCATCTGGAAGGAATGATCGTCCCTGTGATCTGCTGCTGGCATTCCTTTTGGAGGCTGATGCTTGTTGCCCAATTGTGTATGATTGTTTCCTTTTGAGGCGGCCAACCACTTTCCAAGTTGGTTTCTTTCATTCCCAGCATGTTACCGTTGGGGTTCCTTGGCTGGCAAGGAGTTGGGAAGATCTGGCACCTTTTTTATTTGAAGGGCGTCAATCTTGCTGATATTCCTTTTGAGATCGTGGAATATCCTTGGAGGATCGTGGTTGACCTTTTTATGATTGGTGGGCCTAAAGGGGTCGGGCCCGTTACTGTTGAAAGGTTTCTTGGGGTCTAACGTGCAAAGCGCTGACGGTCAACGCTCGGGTTGACCGTCTGCGTGCGTGTTGGCCGCCCTTATGAAAGGCGTCCGTCGTTAGCCTCCAGATGGGCTATGGGCCTGAGTGAGTCAGGCCCATTATTGTAGAAATGCCTTATTTGGGCCCAACGTATAGGGAGCGCCGATCAACGTCTCAGAGTTGGACCGCCAAGATATGTCGCCGCGCCGTGGAGAACGGGGAGAGGTGGCGATCAATCGATAGGTGTGGGAATATGCAATGCAGGCCCATCATCACTGCAAAGTTCTAAAGGTCCAATAAAACGGCCAACGTTGAACACCGTTTGTGAGTAAGTTGGCGCGGGCCAGACGGCCAACGCCAACGTTAGCGTCTTGGGCTTTAGTTTTTGGCCCATCTTCTTATCGCCATCGAAATGTTCTGGCCTTTTCGTGTTTGTTGCTGACCTTTATTTCGTGGCCACCATTATTAACAGAACCATCACACTATACTATTACCGGATACTTATAATTTTTATCAAATAATATAAAAAATGGAGATAAATATATTATATAAAAATCTTAAAATAAATAACAGGAACATTAAATTTATTAAAAATAATATTATATTTAACTATAATATGTATAATGTAATATGAAAGACCCTCATGTGAATTTATATAAAATGTACATATATTTTAAAAATTTTATAATAATATGGGATGACTAACCGTATGAAATGACCAACTTTACGAAAGAAATAAATGTTAGTGTTTATCACAATCATATACAATATACAATTTCCATGCATCATAGTCCATACTATGACCTTTTACTCTGACAGTAGAAGTAAAAAACAATAGAGGGGGCCGACAAAAAAAAATTTCATTAGTATAGGCTCCACATGCAACACAATTTGTTAGTAAAAAAATAATATCGGTCGAATATTTTCACCACTTATAATTGAATTACGTTCTAACATTACAAGTAATAATTTGTAATTTTAAGTGTTAGATTGAAAGAAGGTTAACAAATATATACTTTTCATACTTGTATTAATAATACTGCATATTTGAGCCATACTAGCAAGTACGGTGTCATTGAATTCCTCTCTAAGTGTCAAAGGTCAAGTAGTCGATAAAAAAAGACGTAGGATAATGCCAAATGTCATAGAAACGTAGATTCTCTTTAAGGATTAATTCAACATAAGAGATAATGTTAGAAATCTAACTTATTTTTATTTCTAACAAAAAAACAAGATCTAAAAATGTAATGGTAATAAAAATATAAATGAAATAAAAATGAGTTATTAATAGATATATATATATATATATATATATATGTGTGTGTGTGTATATTTTTGACCTTTTTAAATTATAAGATATCAGAAATATTTAATTATGTAACTCCGTAATTAATATATAATTATAGTTTTTTTAAAAAAGTATACTGATTTATAATAATATTTAAATATAATTATTATTTTTTAAATCGGAAAAAGTCACAATAACTAAAGGAAAGTCAAGTCAGAGCCCTAGCCCTCTCTGTATACGTGCAATTCTCAAAAAATTATATACTCAAATCTTTCACTTCCTACTTCCTCATCCTTAACATTTCATTATTTTTCATTTCTTAACGAAAAATTTCTTAATTAAAAAATAAGAGGATATTCTAATAAGTAAATTTTATATCCTTTTATCTTTTTAAATATTATAGTATATAATATTTAAATTAAAATATTTAAAGATTTAACTCAATTTTATTTAAATAATTATCCAAATTTGAGATATATATCGTTCACAACAAACCCAAGCTACTTGATTAGTGGGCCAGGAATGTGGTAGTCACCTTTTTTTTTTTTTTTTCTTGTCAAACATTCTAAATTAGACTATTTTCTTATTAATTAACAAAATTCAATTGAAATTTTTCATAAAAATTGTGATAAGTATATTTATAGTATACGGGAATAAGTTTTAATTAATCTTTTGTGAGAATCATTTAGATCTCATTCAATGTTTATTAAGAAAGTAATTAGCAACATTCTTATAGAAATGAATGTCAAATATTGATAAATCTTGGTCAGTTTGTTGATGCCTTTTTTTTTTTTTGGTAATCAGAAAAGAATTTGATAAAACCAAAATAATTATTATTTAAAAATAAAATAAAGTGATAATAGAGTTTAGAATTAATATTTAATTATTTAATTTATTACACAAAATAGATAAAATTCAGTTAGAAATTAATTCTCTTACATTTAACATATTGTAATAGTAGAAAAAATAATCTAAAAATTAGTATAAAATAACTAGTTTAACTTTATTTAAAGAAATAATATTTTAATATATAATAGAAAGATTGGATAGATTTTATCAAAATCGAACTACATGATCTACTTGCTTTTATTGACTCATAATTTTATAAGATTTGATCAATATATTGTAAGCATATAATGTGACAAAATCAACCACGAAAGTGAAATTAAGGTTCGTGTTTATACCTCCAGCCATTTGCCTCCTCTATTTTTGCCGGATATGATTTCGGGTGTTTTGAGTTTCTGGACCCTCATTCTCACTTCTAGATGGTGTATATGTGAGAATGAGATACATGGACAAAATGAATTACTTCAATTTATAGGCAATTTTATCAATTGTCTCAATCGTTCATTACCACCGAAAAACCTCAACGAGAATAAAGAGGCTCAATAATGAAAAAATTATCAACATTAACATGGGCCACTTAATGCTTCAGCAATGAATGAAAGAATGGGTGAAGGTAATCAGCCGTCGTGTATATGAAAATCAATCGGCTGAGGCGGGTGGCTGATAACGGCTGAAGACTGAAGGCTAAAGTGTCCGCATATATATCATCATTAAAAATGGATACGGTCAGTATAACCCAATTATTTTTTGGATAGGGTATAATTACTGATAAAAATAACCAATTTGGACAGATTCGACCTAAATTATAATTTTTTTATAAATATATTCTTTTGACTCAAACAAATAACAAATCTAAAAAAATATTTTAATAGATTATATTTTTATATAATTAATAATTTTTATATAAAAATTTCTCATATAAATCTACTTAGATATATCTTCATGTAGCTAATAATTTCTATATAAAGATTCTTAATATAAATATATAATTAGGTAATATTTTAATTTAGATATTATAATTTTTAAAAATATTTTATATTTTTACTTATTTTTCATATATCTATAAATTTCTAAAAATACTTAAAAATAAAAAATATATGTCCCGACCCAAACCGACCCTTTCTAGTTATAACCTGTCTGGCCCAATCAAATTAAGTGGTCATAAATTTTTATCAAAACCTAATTCGTACTCAACTAGAACCTGACTTAAATCGAGTTTAGTTTGGTGTGATAGTAAATAGAAAAATATATTAGAATAGTTATCTATTAATAGTTAGGAATAAAAAAATATCAAATAAGAGTTGTGATAGGTACGCCACTAATGGGTTGGCCCAAGAAGATTAAATGACCCAACTCCACAACGATCCATTTGCGCCTAGAGGGTCAAACACCAGTCATTGATCAGACGAAAGGCTAATGAGCTAGTCAAAGTCCAAGAGTAGGACGACCCACTTGGGTTCAAAACGGTCAATATTTCCATTGATAGGAAGTATGACAACTTGACCGACTGAAGATTAGGCCTCACGCGACCCAAACCCAAATTGACCTACGCGTCTGTTCTCGTGCAGCAATGATCTTCTCCCTTGATTTTCACTCTCCAAAGAAGGCAACTTCCATTATATCGGTTGCCCCCAAAATCAATGCACATCCCTGAAGGAATGTGCTAGAATCCTTTTCCTATCTGTTAGAAATCCTAGCGATCACAAAACGTAGAAGAAAAACAATCAATTCAACGACCATTACGCCTATAAATGTAGCACGCTAGAAACCGTAACGGTCCAACAGAGCATAGGTATCAAGCCCTTCTGTACAATGAAAACAATCCAACATAGCGACTATAAAAGGCTATGGAGTTCACACGTCAAGGGAGGTTCGGACTAGCCTGCAAAAAGCTCTATTGTAAAAGCTCTCATGCTTTCAGCGTTCTGGGGCTCTCTCTCATTACTACTACGTTTCCAACGAATACAGTACTCAGTGATTTTGCTCCTCAAGAGCAACCAAAACTTCTCAGCCTACGGGGGCACCCCACGAAACAAACACTCTCAATATTCATATTACACCTCATCGCATCCACTTTCTTATTTTGAAGATCGTCTACTACTTTGAGCGTCGAAATATTTTCGATGGGATAACTTTTCGTCGTCACCTGATCTTTTATTTGTAATTGTAGTGTGCACGATCTAGACTCAATGGACGAAATCGGACTCAAACAAACAATTTGATCCGAATCTATTTGAAACTTGAATTTATAACGCATCAAATTGGTTTTTTTATTTGTTATTTTAAAAGAATAATAATTTATTTAAAATTATTATGTATATCACTAAAATAACTAAATAGTAAAATAATTTTTAAAAAAAAAATAAAGTGAAAAAAAATTATTCTATCTTGCTAAGCGGGTTTTTTAAATTTTGAGTTAGATTGGACAGCAAGGTTGGAAAAAAAAAAGGTGATGAGAAACTATTTTGGAGATTTTTTTAAATTATAATTATAAAATTATTTTAATATAAATGGTAAATTATGCAACATATAAACACTTCAAAGTGAAAAACAAAAGTAAATAATATATATATATATAGCGTTCTTGGATCTGGGTTACTGTTGGGGTTAAAAATCTATTTGGTTTTTTTCATCGTGTCGAATTGAAGCGGATCTGGGACGATAGCTTTGAACCTAGATTCTAGACACCATAATTGAAAATGAGAGGTTACGGGACGGTGAGAATTGTTCCTACCATATATTTTTCAACGCTTAAATTAGAAATATTTTTCAAAGAATAAAAAAATATTAGGAGAATGCGAGGAATGCGTAGATATATATAGTGATAGATTGAACATTTGGATACGTTCGATTGATGGGCCACTTGAGGCACGGCCACTAAGAATGACTTAAAGGTACGCCCGCTGAGAGGCTTTTTAGGAGTGCACTTGATAGAGGAGTGTCTTGAAGACGTAAGACTAAACTCCTAGATGGATGGTGGACCTCCTAGTTGGGCCCCCGGAAGGAGGGCTCGCCTCGTGCTAGATGGAAAGCTATTCTACTTTAGGCTGGACTTTAGAGAGCTAGCCATCTTGGAGGGGTGATCAGCCTATGGGCTGGCTAGAGAGGTGGCTAGCCAATGGCAGACCTGGAGAATTGGGTTTGAATACTTCTCTAGAAGCTTGGGCGTGGCTTACATCATTGTGGTGGAGATTACTCCAATTGGACTTGAAAGGAGTTGGGCTGCTGTATTCGCAGAGCTCTCTCTCTCCTTTTGTCCATTTTCTGATTCTCTACTGGGGTGTGGTTTTTTAGGAGGCATGAGACCTGATCTGATTGTGCCCTCTTTGGGCTCCCCCACTCTCTGAATTCTGAGTCCATCTTCTCTATTGTAGTGAAGGGGTATTTATAACTTGCGAAAGTAGTTGACAATAATTAGGAGTGTTGAACTGTCACGATAATTAAGGGCACCATTTATGGTAACTGTTGTTTATCCACAGAGATCGTTTCGTTTTTTGAAATGATCATAAAAATCGTAGTATAATCGTGTCATCCGAGGGGTGATTCGCTGGATCCTTCTTGCCATCTGGGATGGCGAATAATCTTGCACAAAATCTCATCGGCTTCAGTTGTCATTCCGGGGGTGGGAAAAACGAGCAAAAAATCCTAGTGTATCCTTTGAGATTGGTGTGACTTTGAAAAGATTCCCTACTGAGCTGTACGCTATTGGCATGCAATCTGAAAAAATACCGCGGGGTGAGTCTCTCAGCCCGATTTCTATTTGATGGACTGGACTTGGGCCCATCCGCCCAAGTCACACATCCTAAGGCGGCGTTTCCGTAGTGTGGAGTTATGGGCTGCCGTCTGATTGGGACACTGCACCAGCCCACGAGCCTAGGTCTCGAGCTGACCTACTATAATTGTACCCATCAATATATATATATACTGTGTGTGTGTTTATTTTTGTTTAGATATTAAAAATATATATAAAATAAAAAACTTCTAAACAAACTGTTTTTTATGGTATGAACATAAAATTTAATAATTATTTATTTACTTAATTTGACAATGAAATATTTATGACATTGTTAACAGGTTGTATAAATATTATTATTAGTGTGCCATTAATAGCCACCAATTATTTATTCATCAATAACTATTACATGACAGTTAAATTGAATATCACATTGGTTTATTTTTATTCTATGCGGCTTATTAAAGATATGTGTACATTGATAATAACTAGTATTAAAATTATACATAAAAATGATAAGAATTTTCTTATTAAGATTAATATTTATCAATTATTTACTTTGAATCATTACCTATTTATTTTACTTATGAATAAAATTACTAATAATGTTCAAGATAAAGTTCCTTAAATGCATGTCAATCATATAATAGATTATGTTAATGGATAGAAATCAATAAAATATAGAGATAAAATTAGCACCTTAGATAAAGACACTGAAATATACATGATTTAAGATAATTAGAACTAAAATTGAATATATAACGTGTAATTATATTATTTTTAGAAAAACTAATAAATAAATAAAAATCAATGATTATGATATTCTTAAAAGCTATTTCATTTTCTCGGATTTGTAATTTGAGAAAATTAATGTATCAATAATGATGTTACATGCAGAATCCATATATATTATGATTAAAATAAATAATGGCATGAGTGCGATATGTAATAGAAATATACCGCTCAAAACAAAAGAAAAAATTGATAAGACCATTATCAGACTAGATATATTTTGATAATGTGAATATTGGATAATAAAATAACGTACACATAATTAAAGCATGATAATTATAAAAATATTAAAATAAATAAATAAAATTATATTAAAAAATAAAAATAATAATATTTGTGAATGTTTAAAAATTATATATATAAAAGATAAAAATAATAAAAAGACATTTAAAATGGTTCGTATGCTAAAAATATAGGCTAAAGGAAGAGGAAGTAGAAAAATAAGAGTTAGTTTTGGATGAATGATAAAAAAAGAGTTAAATTTTTTTAAAAATAAAATAATGTAATAAAAATTAATTTATAATTATTTATATTATTATATTATATTATATTAATTGAACTTGTCATTGATAAATTTATATGGTTAATTATCAAAACATAATAAAGACTTATAAATCCTATTTATGAATTCTGAACGTGAACTAAGTGTGAAATATTAAAAAATAAAAAATAAAACTCGAAATTAAATTAAAACTTGACAACTCAATTATCAATTATTTTATTTTATTTATTTTCTGCACAAACTCCGAAAAAACCAGCGGAGCTCCGTTGGTAAAGCAGCTGGCTCGCTATTTGTTTTACATATTCACAGTTTATGGATATACGTAGAAGGTCATTAAAATTAAAAAAATAATTAAATAAACTATATATCAAAAATAAAATATAAATTAATTATATAATTCTATAAAATATTTAATATTTCTAAGATATTTAATATTGGTCTAGATATTCTTCGAAATTTATGGGCGCCCCAAAAATGAGTGGTTTAAAGGCCAAAAATGGGGCCCACTTATCCGCAGGACCACAGGAGATGATAATTTCTTCTGCCAAAGGGCGGGACGAATCAAATCATCATAAATGGATGACCAATCACGATCGGAGAGAGAAAATTGGAAAGCGAAAGGCGAATATGACTCTAGCGAAAATTCCGAAAGTAGGGAAATTTATAGATATATGACAAGCGATACCATATTAATTTCGGAATATTAAAAATTGCATATCAATTTGTAATATTATTTAATAATGAAAAATTAAAAATATCTTAACAATTAGATAAATTTTTAAATATTTTATTTTTAAATTATATTATTTTTAAATACGTATCTATAATTTAGATTTAGTTTAAAGAAATTTAAATTTTCTTTTTGAACTATTTAATTTGGATCTGATATATTACAATTAAAAATAGGTATGAGTATCTTGAATTAAAATATTTTTTAGTTCTTAAGCCAGTATGATTTTTGAAAAAACTAAGATATCACATAGATGAAGGAGATGATATAATGAACATGGAAGGTTTGTCTATGTAAAATAACACAAAAAAGTAAGGGTGTTATACTTTATTTTTATTATTTTTTAAAATTTCATCCCCATTTTAAGAAAAAAAAGTGTATATTTATAATTACAATATTAGTTATTGGTGTTTATAAAGAGAAATAATCGATCACAATTTTAATAGTTAGGCCAATTAAAAACTAATTAGTTAAATTATTATTATATACATTTAGATTGTGAGGTTGTTTGGAGGCAATTGATAGTCGGTAGTTAATATTTATCAGTTTAAAAACCCTCATTTGAGCCAACAATAAAGTCAATGAACAGTATGATTAGACATTTAGATATGCCAAAGTGAACTGACCATTTGATTAGACATTTATATATGTTGCCATTTAAGTATCTAACTTAGATCAGATTAATTTTTATCTATTAACTGCTCGATTATCCCTTAAATCTTACTTTATCTTGATTAGAATTGAATTATAACCGGATGCCTTATTCTTTGGGTTTGAGCCTAATGAGTCAGATGCTGCTCCCTCACTTTTTGCTACCCCAAGCTTGTTAACCATCGGATAATTGGGATGATGGACCGAATTAGCCCAATCGATACTACATCCAACACTAGCCTCCGAGCTCCGAAGTTGAATTCAATCTCTAAGGATACCTAAAAGAAAGAATGACCAGTCAGCTAGCTTTTGAGATTGTTCAAACATTCCTTTCCAAGGGACTCGAGGTCAATGAGTAGTTTTTACTGAGTAATCATGTTAATCGTAGCCTGTTGCACTATTGCTTCAGTAGATATTTTTTTATCCGTTAATCATATATCATTGCTTCAAAACGTTTCATTTTTAGACTCATTTTTGAACTATAAAGGTAATTGATCTCTAACTCCATTTTAGTCATCTGATGTCATTGCCTTGCCATTGATGACGTCAACTAGATTTTTCAATCCTATCATTATTCGGTGGACTTTATGTTCTAAAAGAAGAAAGATGATCCTTACACTGTGGTGTCTCGCTGGCGCTAGTAATAAAGTCCATAATAGGTCTCCTTTTGGAGGGACAGCAGTGTTGGTTTCTCTCATTTGTAAAACATCTTCAGCTAATTGGCTTTTCATATGAGTAATTATTATAGAACCCGTATGTCTTAAGGTGTATCCTATCTCATGTATTTCTCTTTGATGGGTCTTGTATATGAGTAGGATACTCCATATGCTAGCATTCAGATGCCCAACATCATTTCATGGGGGTCATCTAGCTAGGTGTTGTCCTTTTAGTCTCCATTTGAACGGATTCTCGTTGTAACCAGACATGATAATTTTTAACTACCATCAAGGATCACCACTTTGATTTCTTTCATTTCTTAAGAGTTGATCAATTCAATGTTTTAATCTTAAAATGTAACATATACATATTTACCACCAATAATAAATAAAAAAATTGATTCCCTTTATTCTTTGTATTTGGATCATAATTGTCAATTTGCCCTTTTAGTATCTAGACTTGTGCACATATGCACGAAGATGTAAAATTTTGAAAAGTTTTGACTAAGCAACAAATTTAAACATAATTTTTCTAAATCTTGCTTGTAATGCTTGAAAATATATAAAGTAATAACTCAATAACTAATTTTAAATTTTTATAGAATCTAACAACTCAACATTTTGATAAATGAGGATCATTCAACAAATCAAATCAAAATTGAGGCTATGTCAATGTCATGATACCTCCCCTAGCTGAAATAATGTACTAATTGAACATTTATTATTATTTTAGTTGGTATTCTTTTTTTTGGGACATATGACATAACTGCTTGGTATTTCCTTTTGCCAATAATCAATGCAAAGCATTTTAGTCATTTTAAATGGAGCAAGGGGAGTTGTCTTAATGTGAAAAATTTTAAGAAAAGATGCATCATCTAGATCAACATATCATTTTAAAAGTAAAATTTTTAAATATTTTTGATCACCTTTTTAAATCTTTCTCTAATGTTTTCCTTACTTCTGTTTGAATTCAAGTAGACTCTCATTCTTACCTTTGCATTTTTTGAAATAAATCTTTTGAAACCTTAAATTTTTCAGAGCTCTATAATCATGTTTCATGTTGTTTTTGATACCTCCTCAACATGTTGGAGGTTCCATTCTCTGAGGTGTTATTCTTATATTATCCTTACTTGACATTATTGGCATTTATGATAAGTAACACATTCATACTTTAATTTCTTATGTTATTCTTTCACCAAAAGATAAGGTATTGTCGCCTCGTAATGATTTCAAAGCCATTTACATGGCCCATTTGAAGAGTTTAATATAGAGTTTTAGGCCCAATCTTTCATAAATGGTCAAACTATAATAACTCAAGATTCGGATGTGTCTGCTAAAGAATCATTAGGGCCTGGCTCAATACGTTACTAACTAGATGGATCCTCCATATAGATGGAGCCCTTATCAAGCTAGTTGTGAAGCTGAAATAATCTTGATATTTTTCAAAGGATTTGAGGTCAAATATTTAATCACATTCGGATTACTTGCAATTAGTAATGAGGCTAAATATGAAACCTTACTAACTAATCTAAGGTTGAAAAAAAATATTTTGTCAATAATTTAACTATCTACAGTGATTTTAAATTACAAATCAAACAATTCAAAAAAGTATGCATTAACATAAAAATTTTTTATTTGTTTGCAATTGTTGCACTGTGTTACAAATCAAGGGACGGGGGATTAAATAGTTTTCATTTGAACAAGGCTAAGCCCCAGAGGTAGGAGTTTGAAAACCTAACCGAGCATTAAAATCTTTGACTTCTAAAGCCAGCACAATACCGAAGTTCCTTGCACTTAGGCAGCCGAAGGAAAAATAAGAAATCACAAGAGAAGATATCATCCTACAAAGATTAATATCATTATTAAACCGGGCAGCCAATAAAAGTGCCAAGTTCTTCACTTTCACTCTCTCATTTCGTTAATCTCTCTTATTTTTCATTTTTTGGGAATCATACTGACTTATACATTGGATAATATTTCAAAGAATGACTCCCATCACCTTCAAAATTCTTAATTTTGATTATAGTGGATAGGATCCAGATCAAATGGTACGAGTTACACCGAAATTTTAGATTTGTATCAATTTTAATAATTAATAATATTTTAAAATGACAAAATACATGTAATATTTTTTTTGTAAAATTATAATTATTTAATATAATATAAAAATAAATTTAGGATTACATAAAATCGATGAATTTAAATTTCAAAAATATTTTTAATGTAAAATTTAAATCTTGAAACGGTTTGGGACCAACTTTTTCATCCATCTATTTAATTAATCTTCCATATAAAGATACCATTGGTTAAATGTTAGAACTCTTACCACATAACTTAGTTATCAAATGATCTAATAATCTAATATAATCTGTAACACAATATATTTGGGATGTAAATATATATATAAAAAAAAAAACACTCATTTTAGTATTACCCCTCTTTATAGATTGAACTTGAGCTAGATTTTCATTAATAATATCCAATTTATCAAATGATCCTAAATTTTGGAACAAAATTTCATTAAATAATATATAATTTACCATTATATGCTAATTTTTTTTGTATAATGTGTGTGTTTTCCATGAGAGGATATATTGTTAGTTCAATAATAAATATTTCGAGTATGATCTTAGTATTTGTACGAATAATTAAAATTTACGTTTGGGCAAAAAAACATACCTCTTAAAAGTAAATTTCAATTTTTAAAAAATTAGATAGCAATAGATAAAAATATCTGAGCAATCCAGCTTGAAAAATATATATTATGATCAAGATATAAAAAATTTATAGCGTATAACTAAAATATTAGACCTGATTATTTCCTAGGCCAAACATGATCATGGGTAAAAATGTGCGACCAAGCCGGACTATATTTTGTTATATATATATATATATATATTTAAAAAATTATTTTAATAAATTATAATTTTACGTAATTCATAATTTTTTGATAATATTGTTCCTTTAAAAGAGATTTAGTTAATAATTTTTCTAAATATTATGTTTTTTAAAGATATTTTTATATTTTAGTTACCTTTATATAAATATAAATTTTTAAATAAAAAATAAAAATTATCATAGATCGGTCCACTCTTGACTGTTAATGGATACGATTATGGTTTTTAATTTAGATAATTGGATCTAATTTAATCTAACTAGATACAATATTTATAAATTTTTATTTAAATTTAATTTAATTTAAATTTTAATTTGATTAGAGCGACATTTTAAAACCAGAAAAATAATGAAAGGATCGAATTTGAAGCGTGGAAACAACGTTTCTTCTTCTTCCTGATTATCATCGTCGCTATTCGATGAGGATTTTGCATGACAGAATCTGCGATGCGTGGAAGGCACGATTACAATGGTGGTGGCCGTCGATTGGCAAGTCTAATCATTTATATTTAATAGTTTTTTTTTTTTGAAAAAATATTATTAATTTTTAAATTTAATATATTTTTAATTATTTATGTTAAAAATATAAATATTTTAATAAGTTGATGTTTAGCATTAATATCAATTATTAATATATGGTTCAAATTTTTAATTAGATAAATTTATTTAGAATTTGGTTTGAAATTATTCATTGATTTTTTTTAAATTTTAATCGAATAAACTTGTTGCGTCCCGGGTCCGCGGTTACCGTACGAATTAGCGAGCCTTCGGATTCCCTAGCACGTGGCGGCGTCGGGAGAAGGATCCGGTTTCCGTCTCTATGAACCTGGACCTGGTTGTCATTTTGGGGGAGCTTCATGCTCTGTTCTCGATGAGAACAGGAGGAAGAAGGACCGCCATCGTTGGGGACGTGGTTACTGTTGGGAGCTTCGTGTCTCTCGATTAGGGGAAATAGCGATTGAGTGCCATTGTTGGTGAGCACCATGCTCGATCCGGCACAGATTTGTGGAGGAATCGCGAGGCACTGTTGCGGGGAGAACGCCACGTCTTGCTTTGCTGGTGACGGGCGCAGATGAAGAGGTGGAGAGGACTTTGCGCCCTGCTCGGCTGATGTGCAGCCGGAAGGAATAGATTTCCCATGAGATCGAGCTTCGATTCAGGGATCTTGAGTCTCTATCTCGCCAAGAATAGGGCGTTGTAGAGGAATGGCGGTTACAGAGACCGTACGTCCTGTTTGGAAGGGATTCCGGGCACCGCCATAGAGGGCTTTGAGCCCTACGTTGACGGAGGCGGGAAGAGAGGGCCAGGCGCCATTGACAAGGTTTGGTACTGCTCTACTTCACCGGTGAGTTTAGAATCAGGGCAGGGAGGTCAAGGCGCTGCACTTGAAGCTTTCGGGTTCTGATTGGCAAGAGCAAAGCCAAGGCACCAGCCGCCATTTCTAGGCTCTGTTTCCCTGTTTAGGGATTTGTTTTGTTCTCTGCTTTTCCCTCTTTTCCGGCGAGGTCGGAGAGAGGGAGAGATGATGAGTGGGCTGTCCTTCCTCTGCCCAAGACAGAGGCCAGCCTGGAGATGCCTGAGAAGCGTGCCTTCTCTGTCCTTTTATGGGGAAAGGAAGAAACACTTTTCCGCCAAAACGAAAATGTTTCCCGCCAATGCCTTGGGCCTTCCTCCGGGCCGTGTTTTATGGGCTCGTATGTTGGGACCCAACAAAACTCAATTAGTTGATTCCAGCCTATTTTTATGTGAGTTACAGATTTTGGATGAGGCTTTAATTTGTATATTTATGAACTTATAAAATAATATTTTTATAATTATAAAATTTTAAAATATCTGTGTTGCGTTCTTAAATTTCGGCCACCGTACGGGTGAAGATTCGAATGACTCATCGGAACTTCTAGTTGTACTCGAACGAAATCCGTACAACACACAGATAATTTGGTTATTTTCTTGGATTAATGAATGTGATCCGGGAGGTAGGGAGGGAGAAAAAGAAATGAACAACGTATAAAATTTTATGTAAAAAATTCTCTCTTAAATGAGAGAAAAAAATCATGGAACTCAGGGTTCATGAACGATTCCACTATACTGTTGGGTGAGTACAATAGGTGGAGCACATGTGAAGTTCAAGGCTTTCTAAGTGCTCGCTGATTACACTGAGAGCAAGAAAACTCCCTACCTCTCTCTTTGTGTGCCTTAATATCCTAGTAAAAATCAAGATTTTGCCCCCTTATTTGGGGCGCGTTGAATGTTTATATAGGGGGTTAGATGTCCTATGTGGAGTGCCCACGTGGCTTGATGTGTATAGGCTCTCTTGCCACCAAATCTGTTGGTCTACCCTGCTGTGTTAGTGAGGCAGTATGCTTGCAGTCTGACTCTATAAGATATCACATCACGCATACACCGAAAGCCATTATTCCTTAAACAGGTTGCGTGTTACAGAGATCGCGCATACTCTCGCAGAAATCAGCTCTGAGATAGCATCCTCGATTGCACCGTGTTCCCTTTCTGTGCTTGTACTGTCCATGACCTTTCATTGTTCGCGCCCTCGATGAAGCTTCTTGGCCTTTTCCTAATCCGCAGACCTTTTGGTAGCGAATGTACTCGAGCTTCACTTGAAGGCTTGGTCAGCGATGAGTTTTCAGACATTTAGAGTTGTGTCCTCTGTTCCATGTCTTTGGGCCTTTATTAAAAATTTAAGTTAAGTCAGTCTCTCGAACTAATTTAGTTTATTTGGATTTCTTGGAACGCTGGCAAAAGTTCTCGGACCTATAGGGTCAACTTAATCCCTAAGGTTAAAACAGTATCGCGGGTCTCTTTGATCGTAAGCTAAATTTACAAACCCCCTAATAATAGGCGCCTGGGTAGCGGTACCCATCACCGTGTATATTCTATAGATATAGAAAACTATTAAAGTAAGTTTTTGTAAAGAGTTAAAATTACAAAAAACTCTCTTTTTTTTTTTTTTTTTTGATATTTTTAGTTTCCAAATTTAAAAACTAAAAAAATTATGCATTTTAATTTTCTATATCTAAAAAAAAAAAACGTATTAAGCATACTTTTCTTATTTAAAAAAATATTTTAAAAAACGACATCAATTTTCACCACTGAACTAGGAGAAAGAAATTGATTGAGGGGCCCAAATTATTGTATATCACTTACCTCTAATTTTTTAGGCCACATAAAATTAATTTTCTTGATTTATTTTTCATGGATTATATCTTTTTAAGTATTTTCTAACATTAACACAATTATATTCAATTTTAGACAAATAAAATGTTTAGAAAATTACTAGTCAAAGTTAGTTTTGTTTGGCCTAAAAAAGCAGAAGATGACATTTAATATAAAATAAAATAAATATCTTATAAAAATACCACAGCCGCTATTATGAGTCCTTAGTAATAAATAATTAAAATAGTCTAATTATATGAACATTATCGTCGGTGTTCAAGATGATTATATATATATATATATTTTACACGTAACTTTTAAAATATTTTATATTTTGAGTCTATGGTGTCAAAATTCGGCCAAAACATGCACAATTAATACTGCAGAATAAACCTAAACATCCCATCAAACATAAATAATTCAATATTTGAGTATAAAAAATATAATATTATACACTTATTTATAACATAAACAAATCTTACAAATCAAGTAAAAAGTTATGAGATAAAATTTAAATAAATTTATTACAAAATAGTGTCTAACAAAGTAATCTCTTCCAAGAGTTCTTCATTATAACCTGATTGAAGAATAGTTGAACAAAACTACTAACAAATCTAAATACATATAAGAAAAAATATAACGAGAATAACAATAATCAAATGGTAACATATCATAAAAAATATATTAAAATAATATATCAAACTTTGATAATAAAATAAAATTTAAGTCCGATCTTAATCGAATGTGAATATATTTATTTTTTTCTTTTTTTTACTCTTTCTTGTGTAGCGCTTCTTGTATTAAAATTGCTATCAAAACTATAGTGTTACTCACGTTGCTCATATGACTTCTACTTCTGCTAATCCTCAAAAACTTCTACTTACCATAAAATCACATCAAATATAATGTTATAGTAGCATTTGGCGTACATGAGCTTCTCAAGTGTAACAAATGTAGTTCCCATATGAGCAATTCACATACATACCCTTTAGACATTGGTCCCACTTGAATGGCACATAAAAACCCCTTGGCATGAATCAGATATACCCATTTTGTCTTAGAAGTATACAATCGTCTGTTATACTCCCATCAGACACAAATATATCTTATTCATAGCAAATGCCCTTCGCTTAACTGCTCATCACACAAACTTTCAGAATTCTGTCACTCAACTTATCCTTGATTGATCTTTGTATGAACCTCACGCGATCTCTAGTAACCATTGCTACTAGACTAACCGTTAACTAATGCTCGACCGTCTTTTGTATAAATTTCACATAATCTCTGGTGACCCTTGCCAATTAGGTAACCCTTGATTGATGCTCAATCAAGCTTTGCATGAATCTCACCTAACCTCTAGTTACTATTGCCACACAGTTAGTATTCGACTAACACTCAATTGATTACTGCACAAATATCGAGCAACCTTTACTTAACTTCTTTGTCAAAGTGTTTCATGGATAAATATTACATATCTTTCAGATAATTTATCTGTTTGTTATAATATTTATAAAAAATTAACCTAAAACTTGACATATAATCTATAAATACACATGAAAATATTCTTATAGTAACAAATATAATACAAAATCATACCACAAAGTGAAAGCATCCTACAATTGAATCACTATTTCACTCAATTTTTGTACATGTCATTTGATTTTATGAGTTTTCTTTTCATTTTGGGCTCGTTATTAATATGATTCATATTCCATTATGGAGTCTTAGAATTTATAAATAGAAATACCAAACATCAAAAAGGAAATAATTCATATTTTACACCACAATGGACGAACAAAAGGTAAGATAAATATGAGATTTATTCCCCAATACTCAAATCAGTAATCTTTTTAATTAATTGAGAATGACGGGAAAAAAAATGCGTAGAATGTGAGTAGATGTGGATTAAATGTTTGATGGATGAATGGGTTCCATATAGTGCGCTCAAATGAGTGAGTGGTTTTTGAAGTGTTACACTCGTTGAGAGAGAGTGGTTTTAAAAGAGCACACTCGTATAGATTAGTGGCTTTGAAGGTGTTTAGACTCGCTTATTTGTTTGAGCATTTGACTGAATGTTTTTCGAATGCCCATTCGACCTCCCCTTCTCCCGTGGGGATAGAGTATATTTATAGTGTGGGGTGCTGGTTGGCAGACTTCTGAGCGTTATGCCTCTACAATTATGAGAGGAGTTGCTCGTATAATTGTTACTTGTATTTATCGGTTAGGCTGTTATGATTTTTTATCATTAATATAGTATAGTAACCGTCCATAATAATTTATTAATTATCTATTAATATTTATTTGTTGTCGGATGGATTAGGTTACACTGGGTCAATTGCCGCACCTTTTGATTCTTGAACTCAAAATGTCTTCTACTAGGCTTCCACTATTTAGACATTTTTTCTTTCTGTGCACTAGGTTTTGGGCCAACTTGTATAACCAAATCAATTGCCTTTAAACAAATAAATATTAATATTATAAAAAATATTATATATAATTTTTTATATATCTTAAAATTTAATTTAAAATTTTAACCATTAAATTTTAATTATCATATGCATAAAGTAAATGACTGATCACGTCAGAAGGGTGGAGAAGTTAATTTCACAAATGTTATAAGAAATATTCTCTTATTTTTTTATTATTAAGTTATACTCATGTAAAGTAATATTATAAATGTATTATAATTAGGTGTCATGTGTACCACTTATGCGATGTGAAAGACTCTAAAATAATTTATTTTTTATTTTGATTTTTTTTTCAAATTACTTAAATATGGCTCTAAAAACTAAAAATAATCATTTTTTTTTTTTTTTTTGAATTTACACTGATGTAACACGAAGGCTTTACATCCACTCAAAACATCGAGGCTGAAGCCATTTTGCCTCACCCATATGTTTGCATATTAAAAGATAAATGATAAGAAGATCCCATTAATTAGTTTTTAAATATTAATAAATAATATAATATTTATTTATTTATTTTAAAATATTTTTAAATGATATGATATTTATTTATTTATTTATTTTTAAAAATATTTATAGATAATATTTATTCATTCATTTATTTTTAAAATATTTATTAATATATTAATTATTTATTTATCTATTTTTATATAACTTGTTAGAGTTAATGAATAAATAAAATACTACTTTTTATCAAGAAGGCATTAAAAATAATTGAAAAGGAACCAAGAGCTCACTTTTCAACAAGCACTCATCAGAGCCCTACATGAAGCAAGGGGTGTTTACAAAAAACGTTAATCCGATAAATCAAATCCAAACTGATAAAATGAAATTTAAAAATAAGGTAATTAAATCGTTCGATTTGATTTCTGGTCGATATGTTACAAATTTATTGGGTCATGGTTCAATTTTGGGTGATGATTTTTCAACTAGTAAGTACTTGCACCAATGATATGTAAATATATATAATTGTTTGTGATTAAATAAAACTTATATCATTTAAAATTTGTTACCAAATTACTAGTAAAGTTATAATTTACACATTAAAATATTATTTTTCATATTTTATAATTTTAAAAATTTGTTATTATATATTTATAATTTGAATAAAAATATTATAATATTTTAAATAGATTAATCGATGTAACTAAACTGATTTAATTTTGATTTTTGAAATATCAAATACTAGAAGAGGTGATATAATTGACTGTCACAATTGGGGATTAAATATTTCCAATTCCGAAACGACTACTATCGGCCAATCGTCCAAGCATTGCTAATTTCAAATTCAAATAACTTAATATTTATTTTTGCTTATACTAAGTAATTTCATACACGAAGGTGAGAATGAAAATAATGAAAAATAATACCACTAATGGGACTTAAATATTATGGGGCTAAGATTAATTGAGGCTTTGTCGGGATCAAAGAAGGGACAAGTCACCTAAGGTGCCAATTACTGGATCCTATAATACATCAGTGTAACAGTTGAATCAAAAGAACAGTTAAAGAGTATATATTATAGTATTTATATTTGTGATCATATCTTGATTCTTTGCCATAATCAAAGCCACCATCAATCATAAGGCTTAAATGTCATAAGACTCAAGGTCTTTTATAAAAGAATGAAATGACAAACAAAAAATGGATTTAAGACTTTTAAACTTTTAATTCTTATAACTTTTGCTAATATGCTTTCTTTAGATTATATTGTTGCCCATCTAGAGATAATCTCATTCAAACTATTTAAATTTATCCCACACTGTAATTAACTAAGGACTTGTATCAGTTACTACAGTCATCTTTAGGTCATCCAAAGGACCAACCAAAATGCATAAATTTTTCCCAGATAACCCTTTCACTCTAATCAAGGAGGGACCTTACAGCCTTCTCTTATAGAAAGCATAGTTTATTTAGACTCGATTTTTTGGGTCAAATTGTTATTTCATGTAGGTATCAACTACCTAAAAAAGAGCAATAGAAAGCAGTCTAAAAAATTAATACCGAGTTTCAATATTTCCAAATCAACAAGGTAGGTGCTATTAGAACAACTTTGTGATGGCTAAGAACATAGATCCTCCGATCTCATCTCGTGTATCGATTTAGCCTTGCATGACTCTTGTTAAAGAACATACGAATTATCACGGGTGGATGCAATTCAAATGATTTTAAAGTAGATTTCCTCTTCTTTCGATAGAAAAGATCATCAAAATTTCATGATTCGTTGACGGACTAATTCCAATGTCAAGATCTTGAATCAAATTGGTACTGATTTACCAATTCAATTCCGGGTCTCTCATTAAATTGGCCATTCTCAACACTAGGCCTTAAAAATGACTTGAACGTCTATGCACATTCACAAGAGATTTACTACCCCTTTTTCGTCATCTCTATATGATTTTTCTTTTGCTGATTTTAATTTTATATTGTTGACCTCCTTTTATAGAAATTCTTGAATTTTTCAATTACCACTTTTCGCGTTTATTTAATTGACCACCCACATAAATTTTCCAGTAAAAAGAAAATAAAAACTCAGCATTTTACCTCTAGTTGTTTTATTGAACTGACTGAATTATCAGTGAAAAAGGAATCAATCCTTCTGCCGCAGAGGAATAACAGAGATTTCTGATTTTATAATGCCAAATTGCTTGAAAATTGTGTAATACCAAATAATTTTATGAGACAGCTAAGAGCCTAAGACATATAATTATCTTTTAACAACATATTAAATTCAACTAGTTGCTATGATTATAATAATTACATCCCTGTTAACAATTATTTAATATAACAAATAGCATAATTCCCTTCCTATAATTTGTAATTATTTAATATAGCAAATAAACAAATTTTTTCTGAAAGGATGTGTTGGGAATTGCCATTTGGGAGAAGAAATTCTTTCCTTCACACGGGCATATTCCAAAGTACAATTTTTTTTTTGGGGGATCTGGGCTGCTTTTTCGAATTGGGTTTCGGTGTTTTCTAAAATAGTAATGTTTGCTGAGTTCATTTTTTCTAGTTTATTTAACCTTCAATTATTTACCAAAAACCGGAGCATTTGCTAGGATATTTTCGTAAACTAACTCATGTTAACAACGGTTCAATTTTATCCGGCTTTGAAGCTGAAGCATTGGTAGCCCATATTTATTGCTGATAATGCTCCACAATCACTCTCTATTATTCTTAATCAATTTGCATGGTAACACCTTATTAACTGATAATTGATAAAATTATTAGTTAAATAGGAGGTGAATTTAGTTTTATCCCTTAACCTCCTCTCTGAAAACACACCATCGACGTAGAGATTGAAGATTTGAAAGTTTCAAAATCGTGAAAACAGAGGAGCCGAAAACAGAGCAGGCAAATGGCGAGAGGTTGGTGATCTTTTGTTTTAATTCCGCATTTTTGATCTTTTATGGTTGTTTAGGCCGATTAAATTTCTAACAACTTATCCACAGCACATAGCACAATCAAAATAACAAAAGCACAATTTAATCAAACGTTGCACAGGACAAAAATAAACTCATACGATAAATGAATCAGGCACAACAAGTAGATGCAATAGTCCCATGTCCTAAGCCACCCTTTTAACTACATGGACCACATAGAAGAAATAAGGACTATGACGTGCATTTTAGGTGTAAGTCTATATCGATATCTTTTAAAATTATCTTTGTACCAGTTCTCCTCCATGTATCAATATCACTTTCCAATGGCAAAGGTCCACATACAATGACTTACCAGACTAGCACACTAAGCAGTGTTGAGCATTGCTCAGAGTTTCCTGTTTTTTCATTTTTCTTTTTTTTTTTTTTTTGGGGGATGTGGTGGTGGGAACCAAGTTAACTTTAGAAGACACCGAGGAAAGCAGCTGGGGTTGCTGGAGGCTTGTACAAACAATTGTATGGTATATACAAGGACGCCCTTCTTGCAGCAATGTCTGTTGCATCAATGGCCGGCTGGTTCAAATATGCGTATTTGCTCTTTGTCCACCTGCCCAAGGGAATCATAAAGGCTAGAGTATAAGACACGTCCTTGGGGATAAATTTGAATTTATTGTCAACTTTTTATAGGGGGCGGGGGGGGGGTGGTTTCAATATCAATCTGCATTATCTTCTTGCGGGGCTCAGATTGAGCTTTGCAGTCTTGTTCCCTTTAATTACTGGACACAAGGAAAAGGTAGCAATCTTCATTCGTTGATTGGAGAGGCCAAAGTGCGTATTTGTTTGCTGAATGCCGATTTTCTAGGCTTTTCCCACTTGTGAATTCTCAAAGCCCACGTTGCAAAATAGGAAAGTAAACAATATGAACAGCTTGTGAGATATTTGAGATCAGCTCGGCTAAAACGTGAGCACAAACTTGACTTGATATGAGGTGAGTAGGTCACGAGTTGAGCACAAGATTTTAGATGCTCATGACCTTGAGTCTTATTGGGTTTTTAGTTTTTTCATCAACTTTCTATAATTTATGCAAAATTATAAAGCTAATTCCATGTACCCCTCAAGCTCAATTTGCCTTAAAGATTATCGGGTTGAAAAAGGGCATGGCATAATGGTATATTAATAATAACAAAAGAAAATTCAGTTTTTTTGTTTTCATTCCCAAGGGGTAGAACTCAAATATTCAAATTCTACTCGATTTTCAGCTTAGGGCAATCTTAAACTCCATTGGAGGTCAAAGGCATTATGCCTTAGCAAAATTTTGCCATACTAGACTCGGCTTTATGCTCATTTACTCACACTTCTATCATATTTCTCAAAAAATAAATGAAGTGCTAGAGATGAATACATGTTGGCAAAAACTTTACTGTGGAGTACAAACTTATATAGTTGTAGCACTGTGTGTTGGGTTTTGGTCACTCTCTTATCAGTATCATAGCAAACGGAAGGCCATTAGAAAATCGCACGAGGTTCGTTCGAAGATCAAGGTGTTCAGACGCGCTACATGCACACGACAAGCAGCCAAGAGGCAGAGACCGAGTCGGGTGCTCAAGACTCGTTCGAGTAGAGCTCGAGCGTCAATTCCAGATTACCTGCCAGGGAGACTGTACTTGAGTCTCGCTTGAACTCGAGCGGTTTTCGAGCATGGATTCTAGAGTCACCAGCACTAGAGTTGCGCTTACTTGACACTCGAGCACAGGCCTAGACTATAAAATTACGCAAACGCAATTTAGGGTTAAGGATTCTGAAATCAATCTCCACAAGGGACGTCGCAAGTAGATAGAGGAGAGAAGAAGAGAGAATATGAAGAGGTTCGGTATTTGGTTGATATCCGATTTGAGTTCTATTCTTCGTTAAGGTCGAGTACGTCGTTTTAGAGGTAATTTCTAAAAGCGTATTTTTGTTTAGTTACTCTTATTTTAATTGTATTTCTCTTGTGGGTTGCCGAGTGTGTTGAAAGAGGTTGTTATTGCCCATTCTACACTTGGGTTTGTAGTGAAAGAATTTTGGAGGGAGTTCTTGTAATCTGCATTTTTATAATAGATTATTTTAGAATTTGTCTCGTGATTTTTCCTTGGTTAAAAAAGATTTTTCATGTTAAAAGTCGTTATACATTTTCTTAGACTCACAATTTTGATAGTTAATGGTTGACGGGAAGTTCGGATTTTGTTTTGCTGCATCGGGTTATCTATAGTCAGGTTGAACCCTAGTATTGTGATCACTAATGTGTATCCCGGTTGACCCGATGTGTATCTAGGTCGAACCTGGACATTATGATTGTTGGGGTCGCTCCCTTTGTGGTATTTTTGTCCGCGGACTCAAAGGGGAAAATGGACGCAGATTTTTGGAGTGGTCCGAGAAGCCTGTCAAGACAGACGAGGACTCGTTGAAGGAGACATGTCCGAGAGGTAGCTGAGGACATGGATGAGGACTCTGAAAGCCTAGGCGTTGACTCTCTCTCTCCGTAGGCATGGTGTAGTCGTGTTTTATAAGTGGACAGTTGACCCACTCTGAATGGAGGTTGAGGCAGCTACAACTTCCAAGGGTGTCAAGCCTACTACTCTGACACGCCGGACGTATGCCTGCCGTGGCAGGCCTAGGAGGCGTGGTTCTGCCACCCTACTACTAAGGTAGCTGGCCGACCACTAGGCCTCATGTGTATATATAGGCTTGTGCCCTTGTTGGAGAGGTGTGCTGTGAAGTGTGAGGGACAATCACTTGGAGCATGCTCGAGAGAGTTGTTGGGCAAGCCTTATTATAAAGATAGAGAGAGAGAGACATTTTTAGAGAGAGATTGAGTGATATACACTTGTGGTAATTTTTCTTTATTTGGGCTTTGTATAGCTAACATTCTTATAAACAATCAATTCTTTATAGTGCATTCTTTGGTGGTTTTTTTCTTTGGTTGAGAAGGGTCTTTCCACGTTAAAATCTCATGTGTTTTCTCGTTTTTTATCTCTACTTTTGGCCGTTCGTCCGAGAGCCCTGATCTGTTGCTGTCCGAGTGATCCGTTCGCTCAGTCGCAGTGTCTTTCGTTTTGCGTCAATAAGTGGTATAAAAAACGTGGTTCTTTGAAGGGTAACCTTGTTGCCGGCTGCTATGGAGGTAGGAAGTAAAAAGACGTGCTTGAACGGAACCAAATTTGACACTTGGCAAAGCAAGATGTCGGACTTGCTCTTTGTGAAGTCCATGCACAATCCGATTTTTGCCACACAAAAGCTAGCGGCAAAAACGGACGAGGAGTGGGTGTTGGAGCACAAGCAAGTGTGCGGTTACATCTAGCAGTTCGTGGACGATAACGTGTACAACCACGTTCAGGGAGAGACGAATGCCAAGGAGCTTTGGGAAAAATTGTAAAAGCTCTACGCCTCTAAGATCGGCAATAATAAAATCTTCCACTTGATGAGGCTAATGCAGATTCAGTACAAGGACGGCTCATCTGTCGCCGACCACCTGAACGAATTCAGGGCTGTGTGGACCGGCTGGATGGCATGGGGATCAAGTTTGAGGATAAAGTACTCAGACTCTGGCTCCTGGCAATCCTCCCGGACTCATGGGAGGTCATGAAGATCACAATTGCCAACACGGCTTCTAACGGCATGGTGACTTTTGAGATGGCCAAAGGAGCTGTGCTGAATGAGAAAGTGAGACAGCGGTCTCAGGGTACGTCCACCTCTCAGCACTTCGAGGTTCTCGTCACCAAATTTAGGGGAAGGAGCTGAGGACGTGGCCCGAAGTCTGAAGACAAAGGGCGGAGTTAGTCACGTTCTCGGTATCAAAACATGGAGTGCCATCATTGTGGCAAAAAGGGCCATATCAAGAGATTTTGTTACATGTGGAAGCGTGAAAACGTTAGAAAAGAAAGAGGCGAAAAGAGACGTGGCGAGGAAGAGTCCTCGGTCTCTAGTGCCACAGGAGGTGACCTCCTTTTGGCCTGCGAGTCTAAGGACTCTATGAGCGTGGCTGAGCAGGCCTCTGATTGGGTGGTGGATTCTGGCGCATCTATACACGTCACCTCCAGAAGATAGCTGTTCTCCACTTACACTTCAAGTGTCCCAGGAGTGTTGAAGATGGACAACATAGAGACGTCCGAGATCATTGGACACGGCAACGTCTCCTTGATGACAAACAATGGAGCCCGACTGATTTTGAGGGACGTCCGACATATCCCTGATATTAGCATGAATATTATTTTAGTAGGACGGTTTGATGATGAAGGCTACTGCAGCATCTTTTGTGACGGCAATTTCAAGCTAAAGAAGGGATCTATGGTGGTTGCCCGAGGAGGAAATACCTCTGGCCTTTACGCGCTGAAAGCCACAGCTGAGGTGGGTGAGGTGAATGCCACAAGATGTGTGGAGTACTCGGGCCTATGGCATAAAAGGCTCGGACACATGAGTAAGAGAGGCATGAGTCATCTGGCCAAAAAGGATCTCATCCCAAAGTTGGATGAAGAAAGGCCAAGGACTTGCTCTCATTGCATGGTGGGGAAGCAACGGAGAGTCTCCTTCCAGGGAGACACATCTTCCAAAAGGTTCAAGGTCCTAGAGCTCGTCCACACAAATGTGTGTGGTCCCCTCCCGAAAAGGTCTTTTAGAGAAACACAATATTTTGTCTCCTTCATTGACGATTGCCCAAGGAAGTTGTTGGTGTTCCCGCTCAAAACCAAGGATCAAGTTGCAGGAATCTTTGAGTAGTTTCATGTTCTCATTGAGCGGAGATCGGGAGGAAGTTGAAGGCCGTCCGGGAGCGACAACATGGAGAGTACATTGGGACTTTTGACGCCTATTGCAAAGCTCATGGCATCAAACATCAAAGAACTCCACCGAAGACGCCACAATTAAACGGCGTGGCCGAGAGGATGAATCGCATCCTGATGGAAAGGGTCAGGTGCTTGTTGTCCGAGGCTAGGCTTCTAGGATCTTTTTTGGCCGAGGCCTTGAAGGCGGCTGCCCACGTGATCAACCGGTCGCCCAGTAAGCCTTCGGACGGGGAAGTCCCAGAAAAGATTTGGACCAGGAAGGAATCGGCTTATAACCATCTTCGAACATTTGGCTGCAAGGCTTTTGTTTATATTTCGAGAAATGAGAGGAGAAGCCAGAGCCAAAGACGAAGCAATGTGTCTTTCTGGGCTATGATGAGGACGAACTTAGGTATAAGTTCTATGATCCAATAGAAAGAAAGCTGGTCCAATCTCGAGATGTGGTCTTTGTTGAGGAAGAGATCATTGAGGACATTGGGAAAGAGAAGAAGTCTCAACCCAATACTTCTCGGACGGACAGGGTTGATATTGAAGTTGTCCGTCCAGTGCCTCTTGAGTCCGATGTCGGCGGACCAAGAGTGGCCGGCAACCATGATGAGGTGGTTCCAACGCCTCAGGAAGATCAGGTTGAAGATTTGGCCCCTCAACAGGCCGAGGTGGCCCCCGTGAGATGGTCGTTCAGGGAGAGACGTCCATCCGTCCGCCTGCCAGCAAGTGAGTACGTCCTCCTCACAGATGCTGGAGAACCTAAAGATTTTGGTAAGGTCATGTGTAGCGCTCAGAAAGATAAATGGTTTGAGGCCATGAAGGAAGAAATGACCTCTCTTCATGAGAACCATACCTTTGAGCTGGCTAAACTGCCCACGGGGAAGAAGGCCCTAAAGAACAAATCAGTCTTCCAACTGAAGACGAACGAGGACGCGTGCAAGCCAAGACACAAGGCGCGGCTTGTGGTGAAGGGTTTCAGTCAGCGCAAAGGTGTTAACTTTGATGAAATTTTCACACCTGTTGTAAAGATATTCTCGGTCCGTGTGGTGCTCGGACTGGCAGCAGCTTTAGATCTAGAGATTGAACAACTGGACGTCCGAACAGCATTTCTTCATGGAGATCTTGAAGAAGAGATCTACATGGAGCAACCAGAAGGGTTCGAAGTCAAGGGGAAGGAAGGACTGGTCTATCGTTTGAAGAAGAGCTTGTACGGGTTGAAGGAAGCTCCGAGACAGTGGTACCGCAAGTTTGAGTCTGTCATGGTCGGACGAGGATACCATAAGACTACTTCCGACCACTGTGTCTTTGTCCAGAGATTTTCGGAAAGCAACTTCGTCATCCTCCTCCTTTATATGGACGACATGCTAGTTGTCAGACGAACAGTGCTCGGATTAAGGAGTTGAAAGAGCAACTGGGGCAGTCTTTTGCCATGAAAGACCTTGGACCGGCGAAGCATATTTTGGGGATCAGAATATTTTACGACCGAGGGGACAAGAAGCTCTGACTGTCCCAGGAAGGTTATGTTGAAAAGTTGCTTCAGCGATTCAACATAGAAAGCTCCAAGCCTGTCAGTACCCCTTTGGCCAACCATTTTAAGCTGAGCAAGCAGCAGTGTCCGTCCTCGGACACTGAGAAGGCACACATGAGTAAGATACCTTACTCCTCGGCCGTTGGTAGTCTAATGTACGCGGCCGTGTGTACACGGCCAGACATTGCTCATGCGGTTGGTCTGGTGAGCCGTTTTCTCTCAAACCCAGGGATGGAGTATTGGTCCGTGGTAAAGTGGATTATCAGATATCTCCGTGTAACTTCGAAGATGGGTTTGTAGTTTGGAGGAGAGAAGCTTCAGCTGGTTGGGTACACGAACATCGATATGGCCGGGGACGTTGATTCTCAAAAATCAACGTCCGGACACTTGGTGAAATTTGCGGGAGGGACGATCTCCTGGCAGTCCAAGTTGTAGAAGTGCGTCGCTCTCTCGATTACGGAGGCAGAGTTTATTGCTTTGACCGAGGCCTGCCAAGAAATGCTTTGGATGAAAAGGTTCATCCAAGAGTTGGGTTTAATGCAAGAAATGTACAAGGTCCTCTGTGATAGCCAAAGTGCCATTCACTTGTGTAAAAATTTCTCATTCCATTCCAGGTCAAAGCACATTGACGTGCGATATCATTGGGTGACAGACGTTTTTTATGATGGGCAACTATCAATTGGAAAGGTCGGGTCGGATGATAATGGCTCGGACATGTTGATTAAAATTTTGCCAAAAGAAAAGTTTGAAGCTTGTTGTGACATTGCCGGTCTAACTAACTTCACTCCCACTCTGTCGTGAGGAAAAGTTTGTCGGGGTCACTCCCTTCGTGATATTTTTGTCTGCGGACTCAAAGGGAAAAATGGATGTTGACTTTTGGAGTGGTCCAAGAAGCCTGTCAAGACAGACGAGGACTCGTTGAAGGAGACATGTCCGAGAGGTAGCTGAGGACATGGACGATAACTCTAAAAGCCTAAGCGTTGACTCTCTCTCTCTTCGTAGGCCTGCTGTAGCCGCGTTTTACAGGTGGGCAGTTGACCCACTCTGATTGGAGGTTGAGGCGGCTACAACTTTTAAGGGTGTCAGGCCTGCCACTCTGGCACGCCCGGCGTGCGCCTGCCGTGGCAGGCCTAGGAGGCGTGGTTCTGCCACCCTACTGATAGGGTGGCTGGCCGACCACTAGGCCTCATGTGTATATATAGGCTTGTACCCTTGCTGAAGAGGTGTGCTGTGAAGTGTGAGGGACAATCACTTAGAGCATGCTCTGAGAGAGCTGTGGGTAAGCCTTATTATAAAGATATAGAGATATATATATTTTTAGAGAGAGATTGAGTGATATACATTTGTAATTGTTTTTCTTTGTTTGGACTTTATGTAGCTAACATTCTTATAAACAATTAATTATTTATAGTGTATTCTTTGGTGGTTTTTTCTTTGGTTGAGAAAAGTCTTTCCACGTTAAAATCTCGTATGTATTTCTCTCGTTTTTCTATCTCTACTTTTGACCGTCCGTCCGAGAGCTCTACTCTGTTGCTGTCCGAGTGATCCATCCGCTCGGTCGTCGTGTTTTCCGTTTTACGTCAACAATGATCACTGATTTGGAATCAGTAAAGCATACTAAAATAAAAGGAGAACTAACCAGTCCTTGATGCCGATGCGTATCTCTTTGTTGTTATCATTCTTGTCAATATTGCTACTGTCGTAGTCTTCTTTGATCTTTTCTTCCTTGATTGAGTGTTCAAATTGCCTGTACTCGTCCTCCTGCACATAGCATTTTCCATAATCAGACTTCAACAATTAATTAAATCAAGCTAATCCCACCAATGTATATATATATATCTACATGAGGGTCATTCTGAATTACAGTGAGATTATGTGCTCTGATCCGAGCAGCAGCCTTGACCGCAGCAAGAAGATGATCCTCCTCCACCACGCGCTTCCTTTTCCAGAAATTCTCGATCTCTTGCTTCGTCGCACTCCATGTGGTGCACTTCAGGAGCGGCTTCGCTGCTGCCCAACATTTTGGTGGTGATGGTGGTGGCGGTGGAGGCGGCGGGCATGGCAATTTTGCATTTGATTCTCCTCCCATTTGCTTCATCTTTGAAGTCGCTCACTGCCGTATTTCCTTCTTGTAGTTTAGCCCCAGAGAGTTGGATGAATCAAATTGACGGGTCAATAAATACGAGACGGAACAATTTCTAAACCACCAGCATCTCCATGTCTTATGCAGCTACTCATCCAACCTAACTTTCAAATGCTGGTCATTGGCTTTACAACATAAAGTCTTCTCTGTTTTTCAGTTTTTTTTTTTAATCAAGTTACCTTCTAAATACACGTTATTTGGAAGGTTAAGTAAGGACAGAAGAACAAACAAAACTGACTAGTTAAAAAAAGAAAAATATTTTCTAAATTTTCAAAAACTCATTTATTAACCAAAACCTATGAAGCACGGACACTAATATAAACACCACATCGGCACTCTATTTTTTAAAAATTAAAAGCACATGCTAAAAACACATAAACTACAATTATAATTTATAATTTTTTAATTGATAAAGATTATTTTTAATTAATAAACACTGCTTTTAATTTACTTTTTTTCTAAAAATTATTTTATAATATATATATTTTTTATTTTTTATTGTTTAAATAATTTTTTAGATCCTATTAATATAATAATATTTAAAAAATATATTATTATAAAATTATTATTTTATAATTTATAAAATATAATCATCCTTTCATAATAATATTTTAATATACAATTATAAATTATTATTTCACAAATTTATAAAATATAATCCTACTTATATAATACTATTTTAAAATATATAATTATAAATTTATTATTTTATAAATTTAGAAAATATACATATAAATATAACTATTTAATAAATAATAAAAAATTAATTTATTTTATAAATAAATTTATTTATATATTTAATTTTCATAAGAGCTTATATTTTATAAGGATAATTAAAATATATATAAATAATAAATATAAAAAAAAGAGTTAAACAAATTAAATTAAGAGAGAAAAAAAAGGATAAAAAGGGGATAACCCCGTAGTCCGCTTAAATCACCTTAAAAGATAAAGAAAAAAATGAAAAAAGGGCACACGCATCTCTTAAATCACTTTTGGCCGTCATACAAAAACCCTAACAATTTCCATTCAAATTCGTTTTTCTCCCTCTTACTCCCTGTGCAAGACTGCAAACTTCCCCTTAAATCACCTTCAGCCGTCATCCTTTTTCTCCATAGAAGACAAAAACCCTAAAATTACAGCTTTTATCCAAATTCATTTCCTTCTCTCTAACTCTCTCTTGCTCTCCGCACAAGATGGCATCTTTCGGAAACATGACCATAACATGTTGGACATGTCCAAACACGTTTCAGCATGTTCAAAATGTGTCCAAAATATAACGGGATATGTTTAAAGCATGTCTAAAACATATTTAAAAAAATAAATAAATTAACACATGTCAGACACGTCCCAATATGTTTGGGACATGTCAGACAGTGGCAAAATACTCATTAATAGATAGATATTTTCACCGGCTGGCGGTGCCAGCAGCCACCATATCCAGCCAACGACCCCACTTATCACTGCTGCTGATGGCCAGTGGCAAAACTGAATACTGATTCTGATCATCGGCTGCTGATGCCACCAACTTCCATGTTTGGACGCTAATCACCGATGTCACTGACCAGCGCCACAAATTGTTGGCCCAACATATCAACGTCAATGATCAACCAGTGATGACTGAAAATATTTTCCTGTTAGTGAAATATCACCTGACCAGAATCTATGCAACTGACGATATTCAGAATCTATGCAAGCAAGCATCACATCCTTGAACAAGAACCAAAAATTACAAAACAGGAATTATGCATATTAAAACACCATTGCCTCGATGCATGCCAGATCCCAACTTCTGACTAATGATCTAATTAACTGTGGAACATTCCCAAATAAATTTCAAATATAAATATACCAAGGCATACAATGGACATAATCACATACATGGGAATTTACATACTGTATCCAAGAAGACTTAAGACTTGTGACGTTGAGGGCGTTGCCTCAAGAGTTTTTGACTTGTTACGTTGAGGGTGTTGCTTCACCATCATTTACATTCCGCTATTCAAAACCAAGATTTTCTTCATGATTTCTACAGCTGAAACTGGGATATAGCATTTAATGTCATGGAATGAATTCAGATTATCGACAAGCTTTTGATATGCATTGCTACTGCAAGACTGCATAACAGAGGTAAACAACACGAGTTACAAAGTTTCCAGCCCCGTATGGCGTAGGGGATGTGCTTGGTGATCAAGTGATGGGACGTACGTGCTACCTGTCCCAAGTCACTCCAGCGGCGTCGGACCGCATAGACGGAGACTTGGACCTCCATGATGAAGCCACGCTACAGCAAGCCTAATTCGAAGAGGCAATCGAAGCGATACCTCTGGACCCTGCTGAGCCTAAAGTGCGTACATATCGGAAACTCTCACTGCAGCCAACCGTGATCGGCTGATTAGCTTTCTCCAGAAGAACTCCGCCGTGTTCGCGTGACTCCCTATAGACATGCCCGGGATACAGACCGAAGTAATGGTCCACAAGTTGGGTTTCGATCCCGATCATAAACCCGTCACGTAGAAGTGTAGAAATCACTCCGTCAAGAAACTAATAGCCGTAAGAGAGGAAGTGAAGAGACTGCTGGACGCTGAATTCATTAGAGGGGCCCAATATCCGAACTAGTTATCCAACGTCGTGCTCTTGAAGAAGCACTATAGAGTGGCTGAGTTGAGAAATATAGAGAAGAGGGATAGGACAACAACAAAAACAGATGGAGAGAGCACCGGATCTTTCAGCTTTTTCCAAAGACATTTACATTGAAGTGTCAAGATATGTTGCTTTATGGGTTTGAAAATTGCCCCAACAAAAGCAAGGGAAAAAAACAGAGGAAGGAAATTAGGCAGGGTCAAATGTACATATCATTGGCTATTCATTGCCGAGAGACTATGTCCAAGGTTGATTAATATATTTTAACAGGTGCTTGTCTAAAGAAGGAAAGAGAAGAGAGAGGGAACAACCTGATCTGCAAAGCCTGATTCATTCTTTGAATTTCAACACTCACCCCAAAATAAGAAAAGAAAAAACCAAAGAAACGATAATAGGAGGCCTATCCACTTTCAGAGCCCTGTTAGTAGCAGAGAACTATACATACGGTAATAGAAGTGGGAAAACTTCCACAGAAAAGCAAAAAATCACCTGAATAAAGATGGTGCCATCAGTGCAAGCATATATTTATATATATGCAGAAATATATTCATCAACCTTTAACGCTCAGGTTAAAACCCTAAGACATTGCACAAAAATAAAGTTGTTTCTTATTCAGAATACTACTAGTAAGTTGCGGCCTATCTTGATTTTTATCAACATGCTCAATACCTCAACGTTAGAACCCACTCAGTATAATACTGCATCGAGAGCACTTGGTGTTAAAATGATTTAAAGGCACTTATGCATCTCTACTGTGACCACCTTATTCTGTCCTCTCACTTATTGATAAATCTTCAACCAACAAAAGAAAAACTGGCAGTAAAATCCAGGATCATTTCCTTCATCTTATCCACGTCGCTGAATCTTTAATATTTAAAGTGCTTAAGACCAAAGTTTCAAGTACCGAAAAGCAATCAAAAGCTCATCTGAATGCATCTTTTGATACACCACCGTAATAAGATAGCATAAAAATCTTCTAGCATAGAGATCTAAACAAATCAAAAAGTTATATACATCAAAAGGATTTGTGACTATGCAGATAAATTACTCATTACGGGAGCTTTAAATTAAATAATTTGCAAAAGTGAAATTCAAGGGATTTTCAGGCCATAATTTTAGGACCCTAAATACACAACTTTTCCCATATATATGAATTTCAGGGCATCATAAAAGCGTAATAATATACTACATTAGCTGTGAATTATCTAACAAAAAATAAAATGAAATCTCAGATGCAATGAGTTGCAAACCTTAGAAGGCAGAATTGCATAAAACTGGGACCAAGCTCCAAGGAGGACGGGCACGAGTTTCCTCATCCGAAATGGAAGTCCATTCATCCAGAAAAGGCTGTGTGATATAAGTTTTTCCAATTCTAGGGAACAGAATTCTCTTCAACTCTCCAACTTAAGTACACCAGAAAACACTGACAAAGCATCAAAACTTCTGTAGTTTTATCTATCATTTTTCAGAAGTACGGCTAAAATAAACTTCTATTTCATACCAAAATGATGAAAAATTGAGATGAGAGAATTTTAAAAAAAAAAATTTATAGAGTTTTCTGTTCTTTCTCATAATTTTGCCATTCCCATAATTTTTCTTTATTTTGCCTTTAACCTGCAATGTGAAAATCACTTTGAGCACCATTCTGATGAATAATGGACCACTATATGCTTCTATGTTTTTATAATCCATAGCTTCAATTTGCATTGAGTGTAGGGATTGGAAAAATGGCAATCTCTTTGCAACCAACTCAGAGGCTCATTTCGATAATGCTCATATGAACTTATTTTTTTTATATAAATTTTGAAGCCCTTTGGATAAACAAATCAAACCTAACTTTCATTCATTGATACTCATTTAGGGAATTAATAATAAGCCACTTATTGGTTCATTAACAAGTTCTCAAATGATCACATTAATAATCACATAATGTTTGTTGTGTAAGACTCTTTTAAGGGCTAATTTATGAAGTTGACTGCATGAATTTTTATGAAGTTGAACTCAGCTAAATTTATTCATGAGCAAGCTCAAGCGTAATATAAAAACAACCAAGCTGAGCTCAAATTAAACTCAAGCAAAATATAAAAAACAGCTAAGCCAAACTCAAATTAAACTCAAGCTCGGTATAAAAGAGCCAAGCCAAGCTTGAACATGTCTAAGCTTGACTTGGCTCATTGGAATGCCTAGTTATTGGATAGAACAATTTAAATTGATCTTTTCCCTTTTTTTTCTTTGGGGGCAGGGAAGAGGGAAGGGAGGTTAGATGGATGGAGGTGGCTTTGGGTAGATGAGCCACAGGACTTCAGAAATTGTCCAACCCATGGAGCCACTGTAACATTCTCGGCCTACAAGACGACTGTCCAAAAAAGCTGCAAAAGTTCCTCATTTCCCCCCCTTTCCTATGCACATAATGGAGTTATTTGGCCACTGTCCCATGGCGTTAGCAGTAAACATTGTTTGCTACATTTTCATGTTTATCCAGTCAATTTAACCATCCTCCTGTCCCTGATGCAAATTGCTAAAAACCGTGCTCTGTGCAAATATAATCTGAATTTACTTGCCACCAAACAATAGAAAAAAATTAACCTCAAGCTGCATAGTAACAAGAAATTAGATCCAGGAGTTATACCTGATTTCCCATTCCAAGCAACTGTAGTTAATCATCATGAAATGCAGAATATGACATGTATAAGGCTTCACCCTCCCTCCATGCCTCCATCAATAAATCCCACTGCACCCTAGCAGTAGCAAACGGTTCAGCCCATCGTCGATTGCTCAAAATACTAGCTAGCAATTCAGAAATTGATTGTATGTTGATCCTTCCACAACTACTGTTCCGCATCAAAAACAGGTGCAGCTTTGCAGCTAGCTATTTCAATGATCACAGGATGAAAGTAGCATGCGTCAAGTCCAGGCCAGAATCCCAGTTGAACAGAAGCTGAGGATTCATGTCATGAGTTTGCCAGCTCAGTTTTTTAGGCCAGAGGAATTGATCTCCTCACAATTACAAAACAGCAAACACCGTTCCAATTCAATAAATCAGAATTTTCATCACATTCTTCTAACAAAATTACGAGCAAGACATCAATTTAAGCAGACCACCCAGAAAATCATTTAAATCCAGGAGAGCACATCAAGATTCAGATGATTGACTTCTTTGATATTTGAAGAGCAAGTTTGATTGCTACAATGCCTGTCAAACAAGGGTAATCTGTCTCATCGTTTTTAGGAAGAAATTCTCTCCAGCTTAAGGCATCTGCCTCACCACTCCATCACTAACCATCTTCATAAAAATTAGATATTACTTATGGTAGAGGTCTCCCACAACAGTGCATTTTCCTGAAAACTTCATATTACCTCATTACAGTAATATATCCAGTAAATAAGACTAGATCAAGACATGAATCCTCTTTGCAGTCTCCACTGTTCCATGCGCTTAAAGTAACAAGGCAGTGCCCTAAATGGAGACAATTATTCTTCATATATGACAAATAGCAAGACAACAATTGAAAGTCCAAATTGTTATTCTAAGAAGAGATGAAAAAACAATTCCATTGTAGTTGGCCCAGCACTGTTTAACAATTCACCAAGAAGGGAAACTAAAGAAGTACAAACAAATATACAAACACCACCCCCTCCAAAAGAAAATGGCATGGTGCACAAGGATTCGACATTGTGGGTCTGGGAGGAATACATGAACATAACATTCCCCGAAATTACAATGAGGTTGAGTCAGTTGTCTGAACCTGTCACCTCCGGTTTACAATGGAATAATCTTACTGTTGCTCTATTGCTTTCCCAGGAAAAGGAAAAAAAAAAAGATAAAGAAAGAGTACTGCTGAGCAGGAAGAAAAACAAAAACATAGCCAGTTCTTTGTGTATCCAAAGCAGGCCGAGAAAAGCAAGATATTCCACAACTCTGCTGAACTCATGTTAACTTAAGAACTCATCAGCATAAACATTGACATTACAGAAATATTACCATGAAAAGGTGGAGAGATGTAGAATGGAAGAGCCAGATAGTCCACAACTCTGCTGAACTCATATTAACTTAAAAACACATTACTAGCACAAACACTGACATTACAGCAGAAATATTACCATGAAAAGGTGAAGAAATGTAGAATGGAAGAGCAGACCTGTGGAATACAGCATGGGGCCCATCAGCTTTTAATAACTTTCAAAACCATGGCATCCACCATATATACATCTTCCCAAGATTCTTATGAGAAACTGCCTCAGCAATCAAGCGACGAGCTTGGCCCTCAACAGCCAAAGGCAAAGATGGTGCTGCGGCAACACCAACAACAACTCCTTGCAACCTTGCTTCAATATTACTAATGGCACGCTGCAATGCAGAAGGCACAATGTTTGAGTTATACAAGATCTTAAAAAGTTTTGTTGCACTGATCTCTTTAGACCAAGTTAAAAAACTTTCAAGGGCTCTCATTTCATATAAATATTACATGCATATGGCATACTTTGTGAGATCAGAGTGTTAATTAACAATATCAACTGTTAATTGCCAATTAGCATAAGAAAAGGACAGACTTTGTGCAATGTAGGGCAAGATTGCATAAATTTGATCCTCCCAGGACCCCATGATATACGAGGCCTCGTGCATTAGGGTGCCAAAAGGTGGAATAATAGCAAATTTAATAAAAAAAAAGCATAGTCAAATTTGCAGTGAAAGTATGGTTGGTGTAGCCAATAAATAATCAATGGAAGGGGGCATTCAGGAAAGACAAGTATCTTTTTGCTGCCACGACAAAATAACTTCTATGACAGTCAGCTTCTGTGACATTTCAACTGCAACAGCATCCCCTATTTAATACCATGATTTCTATAGCTCATTATATGAATGTTTAGTCTTTGAACACCAAGGATGAACAAATTAGCAGGAACTTAATGAGGAATACTAAACCTGTGCATGGGGGTTCTGAACTTCCACCCCACTTGACTTGTGAGATTTTGTCCATTCTACAAGAGGATCATGTATGAAGGTTTCAAGAACACTCATCAAAGTCTCTCTGTGGGTCCTCAACACTGAAAGAGTGATCTCACAGACCCTCAAGAAAATACCCTCATATCCAGTAATGCCCAATCCATCGATCATGTTCTGCAGATCCCAACACAAATCTTGTATGAGAACAGGGACTTGGAACTGTGAGATGCATAATCCATGAAACCAAACTTTGAGGAAAGAACAAAATATCCAGGGCAAAAAGCATTGTGATTTTTTTCTTAAATTACCATAATGAAAAATTGAAAATTGCAAGAACAATCACAGAAACAAAACTTTCAATTTGCCAGAACAAATATGGTGCACAGATGGCATGCTACCGAAGACCAGATGTCATATAGTGTTCCAAGGTAGAAGCTACTTGGTAGTGGGCAGTTCCTAAGAATTCAGCAACCTAGCAAATTAATCAGAGTATTATGTATAACATAACTATGATATTAAAGCTAAATGTTAGTAAGATTCATAATTTTGAAATGTAAAATGGGTCAGGTTAACTTTTAAACATTGGTTATGCCTTACTTGGGTTAGCCTAAAAGGCACCAACTCCGGCTTCTCCAACTGCAAGCCTTTGTCAAATAAGCAGCTAAAATCAACATGAACACAGTCACCCGTTGTAGAATCGAAGAGAATATTTTCACCATGTCGATCCCCAAGGCCCACAATATGTCCAACCATGGACCACACTGCAGTGGTTTGTGCATAAGCAACTCTAGCCCTAAACCAAGCAGCTGGCTCAGAAAAAATATTTAAGAACCATTTGTGGAAAACTGGGGGGAACATTGGAAGAATTTTTGTCTTCAGCAGCTCATCTTCAGGAATTTTACCTTGGCATTGATCGTAAATCTTTTTAATTTGAGGATTTGTTTTATGCCTATCAAATTTCCCACAAGTTATATATATGTCTTGGAGAATATGCCGGAGTCCACAGGTGTAGGGAACCCATTCCACCATACCACAATCCTCAGTCAGTGGAATTACTGCAAAAGTGCGAATGTAGAGCTTCCTGTGACGGCTTTCAGGGCATTTAGATAAGAGGCGGTTTATCATGCCATTGAATTCCATCATACGGGCATCTTTTCGGAGGTCATCCTTGGGTTTGCAAAGGAATGGACGCTCAACGCCATCACTTCCCAAAAGAATAATCTGCACACGTAAAAATACTTGAAATATTGTAAGAAGGTACATGGGACACCATGCACCACATTGATAAAATTATTAGTAGACAAATATTAAACCTAAGAAACAGTGAGCTCCTGTAAAGAGATGCCTACTACAAAACATAGTCATATTCCAAATCCATCAATAAGTGACAACCACAACCAGCAATTCCTTAAAGATTTACATTTTATTATTTTCAGAAAAGGATAAACTAGAAGGTTATGAAATGTAGACATCCAATCAAGGCATTTATCCAATGTGTGTGTGTGTATCTAATCAGGCCAACTTCAATATGCTCACAAGGCTTGAACAGTCAATCCTACTTTAAACTTATAGTGAAAACAACTTGTGCGTCCTCCCAGATTGTTCTTCCAAGCCTGAGCAACATATCCAAGAAAATTAAATTATATTTGGCAAATTATCTGGAATATTATGGAACACATCACGCACTACAGTTAACACCCCATCCATCCTAGACATTGACTCACTGAAAATGGAATCAAATACTGCAGCCATATAATCAGCACCAGGAAGGTGTGTAATTAGACAGATAAAGTTAACTGCTCAAAAGACAGTAGTGCTACAAGAAGATACCTTCTTTGGTCGCTGAAGGGACGAAAGGATCTCAGCTTCATCAGCAATTCCTGATATCGTTGGAAGATCAGCAGCAGAAAAGGTAACAGAGCTTGATGGATTCAATGAACTGATATCACAGATTGGTAGGTTAACATTAAGGGATTGTTGGATGGGCATTATAATTCCTAATGGCATCATTCTCTTTAGGGCACTGAATTCAGTCAAAATATTGATTGTTCTTGCCTTTGGCTGGCCAGCATGGAAACACAGCCTGATTAGATGATCAATCAGGCTAGTGAACTCAGAAACTAGGGCGCTGCAACCATTTCCCTGATTGGACCCTTTGCGTGCAGCTTGTATAATCTCTGCAGCAGCTTCCCTCCTAGAAGGAACAGTGGATTTAGAAACTGCTGCCATTATCCAAAGGGATTGCTGGGGATATTGACGGAGAACAGAGGTGATTATGTGTTTGACCAATCGAACAATCTCTTCATTTTGGTGGCAGATTCTAGAGACTAACTGTGGAAGAACTGTTAACCATTGATATGTTGGCAAGTCCTTTAAACAGCCGCGCATTATGCTCATTACCTGCAGCACAAGCACAAGAACAAGGACATGAAGCAATAGTTGTTGGGAAAGAAACAAGGTCCTAATTTCTTTTCTAAAGTGCTACCTTTCCATTAACACTTTTTAAATCTTTATTTGATGATGTGCCACTTCTTTGATATAAGCTCCCGAAGTCAAACCAGAGGGTCAAAAGTCTAGGGAGGGCTTGGAAAAGATTCTTGTGACCCCTGTGAAGCCCTTTAGCATAAAATAATAGTACATCAGGGAGGTGAGACCACCAATGCTTCTCAGCAGTTAAACTATTTGGGACAGTAATAGCAGAAGAAGGTATCCTCGAACTGAGCTCCAAGCTCTCTTCTTGGCGTTTTCTTGCATCAACAAGAACTTCATCACAATATTTAGCCACATAGAAGTATCCCTTCTCCCATTTAGGTTGCAATTCCCTTACCCTGGAGTAAAGACTCATCACATCCTCTTTCTGCTTTTGCCCAGTGTAATGAATCCATCTTGAATATAGTAAGAGAGTCTTTGCAGTATCGCGACTTTCATTCAAAGTTTGAGTATCATCATGGCAGGGAGGTGGGTTCAGTGGACCCAATGCTAAGCTAGTTATAGATGATAATGCAGCAGAACCAACAACCTCGATGGGCATGTTCAGAAGACACTGTTGCAACTCTGCAATTGCACCATCAGACCGCTTCATATTCCAAAGAAGCTTAGCCTTTTCTATGTGAACATTAGTTGCACCAGAAGATTGGGCTTCCAAAATTGCTCGATTAGCAGTTTCATAATGGCCAGCTGAACGACAGAGCTTGGCATATTGAATCCAGCAGCCTCCAACTGGAGCACCTAGTCCACTGGCACCAAAAACTAATCTATGGAAAGCTAAAAGTGGCTCCCTTGTCCATAGAGAAGGCTGTGTGAATCTTAACCGATTTTCCCAATTTTCAATTACATTTGAGAACAATGTGTCATCCTGGTTAAATGACTTCTCTAGGAAAGATTCACCAACAAGAAGAATATGGAAATCCTCAAGCTCCCTAAGCATATGAAGCTTTACAATAAATGGATAAGCCCGCATATACGAGTCCATGCCAGCAGCAGCCAGTGGAGCAATTAGAGTCTGCTTGGACAGTGCAATTTTCTCAGCCACAGAGAATTGGTCCTTTTTCATCATTGCCTGGAGGATTTTCGCAACATCCATGTCAAATGAAGCATTACTCTCAGAACTGCTGCAAATTAAGCCTTCTTTATCAGCACCTTCAAGGTACTCATCCATCAAGTCCCACCTACCAAGCCTCCAAGCTGCCTGCACTCCTTGCATGCACCAAGTTTTTCTGTATTGGGGAATCCGAGATATCAACCCGTCCACATGGGTTACCATGGCCTGTAGATGGCACATGTTCAACAAGCAGTTAAGGACATCAGAGTGCCTCTGAACTGAGGTAGGTTCCATCTGCAAGGCCTGTTCACAGAGAGTCAAGACTTCTGCCCAGTTTCCTGATTTCTTATTTATTAACAGCTGATCTTTTAAGCTTACTGATTTACGTAGGCATGCCAAGCCAGACAGACCGTCAGGTTCATCCAATCCACTGTAAATTTCCATTAGGAAAGATATATCTTCATCTTCAAATATGCCACTCCTCTCGGCAGCTGGATTAAAAGAACCTGACTTTTCTCGCACATGTGACTCAAAGTACATCAAAGATCTAGCATAAGCAAGACACCTAAAAGACGCTCTTGCAAGGGTTACCTTAGGAATTGCAGCCAAAAGTTCAGAAACATATTTACACTGAGCGAGGTGTTGATCTGAATCTGATGAAGTAATTGAAGTTTGATTGCTAGGCTTAGATGTTTGTTTTGAAGTTGATGGCTGAAGAGACTGGGAAAGGGCTACCTCTTGTTGAACATCATCAGCCCATTGTTCCAGATTATCAAGAAGCGTAAATATGGCCTGGATGCAAACCTCACTTTGCCCACCACCAATTCCATGGACAGCTGCCCCGCTGTTTTCTGAGACAGCTGCATCAAGGACAGATAGGATCTCTTCGGTTATGCCAGAGCGTGCCTCCTGTGTACCATGGCAGACAGCAGCAAGGACTAAATATGGCAGGAGATATATGGCTGTTTGCATATCATGACGGACTATACCCCGGCAAGCATTGAAAATGCTGGCACGAGAGCCAGTGGCATGTAAAGTGAGTTTCTTAATCCATAAAAAAATCCACCTCCTAAAAGACATGGAAGGACGGTAAAAAGGACCAGAAGATGCAGAATCTACCATGTTTGGAAGTTGAAATCTTGAGGTTAAACAAGGTGCTATAATTTCCTTGACGTAGTTAGAGAAACGGCCCCACAACCTTTGACCCCTTCCATTCATCGGGTCACAGTTATCTGAGACTTTAGTCCTGGATGCAGGGACCTTGACATGTTCATTATCCTTCAACATCTCTGATGCAGAACCTGCAGCATTCTCATCAAGGGATGCTTCACAACCTGCAATCTTCAGAAGTTCTTGTATGGCCAGTGCAGCAGAATCTTGGATAACAGTATCAGGTGCAGCTCTGAATGCTCTGGCCAGATGCTTGTGTATCAATTCAAATATAAGGTCATCATCAGAGCAATGAATTTTGAATCTTTGACATGCTAATCCCTTTATCATGGCAGGATCTACAGCACCAAGTGCTCCAAGACAATCGGCACAAACAATTTTTAGCCGCTGTCCAACTGAAGTCCTGGATTCTTCTGCACATCCTCTGAGTAAAGATGTAACCAAAGCACTTAAAACATTTATATCTGAATCTGCTTCTCCACTAATCACTGCAACCACATCCTTCCTCCTCATGGACAGCAGCTTGCTGAGCTCAGAAGCAACCATATATCTAACATTTAAGTTCTCGTGATTCAAGCCATCGACAGCATCTCGCATTTGATCCTTCAAAGTCATTGACCACCCCCTTGCTTCTTGTATCACTTGATTGACCTTGGTTAAAGCTGGAATACTAGGCAACAGAGGAAACTCACGGATGTGCTGCCTTAGTATCACCTTATTCTCACAAACAAGCTCTTCCAATATATCAACAATCTTATGCAAATGCACAGAAGGTTTATCTTTTTCTTTTTCTAAGAATGGAATTAGAGCAGCAAACACTTGAAATATCACATGCTTAGCACTAGAAGTTGATAACTTTCCCAATTGCTTAATGAAAAAATGCAAGACAGACAGGCCCTCGCTACACAGCAAGTCTTTTTCAACAGCATGCATGAGAAGTACCATTAGTTTTGGTACATATGTGCTGAGGTGAGAACCCATCAGTTTAATCAACATTTCTATTCGCTTAATGGCATGTTTCTGTCGGAAGACATCCTCAGTGTGGAGCATTTTTCTATCAATACTGTTGAGAAGACCAACAAAGTGGTTCCTCAAAAATCCTGGAAGATCTTCCCCTCCTGTCAGAATTCTAGCAACTTCTTCTATCATACATGGTACTCTTTCTAACCTATAGACAAAATTATACATATTATTATTATAACAATTCCAGGAATGACAGCATGGTCAGCTATATTCGGTTCAAGGAGCTCATGAATCATAGTATGCAATAAAACTTTGGCATCAAGAACTAATTGATCAATAAGTATTTCTTTTCATCAAAAAACAAGTATGAGAGCAATTACAATGGTGCAACATTAGCCGATTTATATAGGTATGGGTGCCCCCAATACTGATATTTCCTAAGACCACAATGGTATCGCGATATATTTCCGCATCTACCGATATAGTCAATGTATTGGCTGATACAACTTTAATAGCTTATAATTTTCAGAAATTTTTTCTTTCTAATATATTCAATACCGATACGTATTATCTAATAAATGGAACCGATATTGATACCAATACCGGTATTTTCATCCACAGAGCTATACAACACTATGCAATATGTATAAAGCTACACCTGATGATATTTCTCAAGATGCATGCATGACATTTTACATCAGTAAAGTACACTGATATCTAACATACAATCTATCATCTGCTTTAAGTAATCAAAATTTGTACCTTTGGCTGATTTCCCCCGGATCGCTATCATCCATAAAGCATACAAGCTCTTCCAGTAGTGCAGGTAGTGCTGCTGCAAAGATCTCTTGGTTGCAAGATCCAGTCTGCGTATGGTAAAACTGCAATGCCGAGAGTAATGCTTGTCCATTGGGTTGATGGAGGGCGTAAGCTAACACTTTGGGTAGCCAATTAACTATCAGTTGGACCATGTCTGTGTTTAAGCATTTAGACAACTCGTATAGTGTGGCAACTGATTGATCATCATCCTGTTGAGAGACCACTAGCTTTGGCAGAATAACAGGAATCATTTTTAGGATGAGTTCCTCTGCTTTAATACCAATAACACTCTCTGCAAATTCTGTCATCATTTTTGGACGGCTTGCAAGCCTTTGGCATAGATAATCAAATAACTCATTTTGGATATGAGAAACTTTTGAAAGGACAAGTTCTAATCCTCCCTTGAAATGGAAATAGCAAGTTCTATCTATTAACCTTGCAGCAGTCACTCTTACTGTCGCATGAGGATTATCAAGCTGATCAACTAGCAAAATTAAAGAAATTAAGAAAATCTGACTTTGAATATCAACTGTAATCATGACTTCTGATGTAGAAGCCAACAATGTTTCAATAGTTTGGGGATCTTCAGTAGCTGACAAAGCATGTTTTATCTTATGGAGTAACTTTTCTTCCCTGCTTTCATTTTGATTCTCTCCATTTGGAAATAAACAACTCAACACCGATTTATCTAAGAGAAAGCTAATCTGAGTGCAAAATGCTTCCCTTACAGCCCTCTTTCTATGCAAGAGCAGGACTTCAACATAGTTAATCCATTCCAATCTTGTGCTTTGAAGAATATCTCTGGGAGAATGGATGATTATTCGTCGAAGTACTTCAACACTGGCAACTTGGACCTCTTCAGAGGACTCATCACAGAGAAAATTGAAAAACACAGACTGTAGATGCAGAAAATCGCAACTAGAAAGAATCTTCATGCAGTTCTGGTCAGGTGGATGCATAGTTACATAATGGAGATCACTAGTGTGAACGACCCTTCTATCACACTTTGAGCACCAAAATCCTTGCAATAGATGATTAATCATCATATCATGTTTTACATTTCCATTAGTCAAGTAGATCTTGCATTCACTTTCATAAGAACTATCACAAGATCCATAGAGGCAAGATAAATAACCAAGAACAAGAGGCAATATTGCTTTGACTTTCCCATGCTTCTCTTTCTCTAGTAACCTACAGCATCAAAGGGGGAGGGGGAAGTTAGGAGAACACCATCATTCTTTTTTTTCTTTTTTTTTTTTTGACTAGGCATTATAAACTAAAATAGTATTCATTTAGAAGTACTTGTTGTCAACACATCTATCTGCATTACTTTTAGTGCAATCAATCAAATTTGAATAAATATACATTTTCTGTGACATAAAGATGATTTTGCACCCAAAACTTCACACACAAAGCATTCTCATTAAAAATGGCCTCCATACTATAAATAAATCATGAGAAAACATTCCAATCCAAGATACTCTTCACTTACTCAAGCCTTCTAAAAACATGAGGAAGTGCATGGAAGCCAGACCATAAGACAATAACTGGGATAGAAATAACAGCTTCAGTCCTGACATCTTCCACTTCATCCTGAAGGCCAAAATCTAGAACATCAAGTTGAAATCCTGAACTGAAAGAAATCTTAGACAAAACTTGGATGCAGAGGCATTTTGGTCTCCAAGGGCAATGCTTTTCTTTAAATTCAAGAGAGTGGGTCCATGGAAGCTTGAGCATTGTATATATAGGATCTGCATTCTCACCATCACTGCTGAAAAGCTTAATTTCTGTAGAACAGGAAGCAAATAATAAGTCAACTTAGGAACAAGTCCCCCAGTGATACATGTCATCAGACAAACATAACAAATTCTCTTAGGCATTTGTATGTAAAGATGGATAAATCAAAGGGTTAGGAAGTTACAAGAATGGAAATCTCTATTATGATTCTCACGAGTGAAATAAAGTCAAAACAAAAAATAAAAACCGACAACTAGTGAAAGAAACTATCTCCATAAACCAGTTGTTAGTTTGTTACAATTAGAGTTTTTATATTTCTCGGCAAGAATAAGAGGGAAGGCAGGAAGAACAGCTCAAAAATTTTTAAATATAAGAAGAAAATAGTTCAAACTAAAATTGGGGGAAATGAATAAATCAGTAGCAAACCCACAAAATAAAAGAAAAGAGAAAAAGAACAGCAATACAAACATGGATGAAAATACCGATATCGTAATCAGACATAATCATATCGGTATCGGACATATCAGACAATATATATTGGGGTCAGTTATATCGAAAGAAAAAAATTCTAAAAATCAAAAACTAATAAGGCTATATCAAATATTTGCCAATGTATCGGCCAAATATCAATATATTGTCCAATATATTAAATATATTGCCGATATTGTCACAGTATGAGGGAGCCAATACCGATATTTGCATCTATGCAAACAGCTCAACTATTGCCTCATCTACTCACACAAAGGACTGAAGATATGAAGAAAAATCATATATTAGTGCCCCTTTTATCTTAATTGGGATAAGATGCTCATTGATATTAAATTGTAATTTAGATATATTTACTTACCTGGCAATAATAATGTGCTGTGAATTGCTTCCAGATAGATAGAAAGATCAAATCTAATAGAGCTCCCTTGTTTTGCCTACAAGAAACAATTGCCCATCAGAAGCAAGATCAAAAAGGTAATTTAAAGATCCATTTACCACCTCCATCCTACATCCCACCTGCTCAGATATCCAAGGAATCCACAAATGCATCTGTTGAAAGATGTTGGCCGCCATACTGGTATTTGGGTGTTTACAGAAGACCATACAAAGCATGCTAAGAGCTGTCAATGCAACCTCTGGTCTCAACATATTACGATTGACATCATGAGGTTCTAAAAGAGCCATTACCGAAAGAAGTGAAGTGCGCATATAAAAAGCATATTTTTCTTTCGGCTCAGATATGAGTTCACAAGAAACTTTGTCAGCATCAGATACCATTATACTTCTATTTAGCTTCTGACGCTTGGTCAAGGAGGTTTTTAGATCCCCAGCTGGTCTTTTGTCTCCGACTCTCAAACTCTCAAAGTCTTGACCCTGTACTACTGATTGGCCCATAATATTATTATTAATTGTTCCTCCGACACGATCAGGACCGAGCACTGATAGAGCCACTTCGAGGCAATCTTGTAACATAAAACAAACTTCTGAGGAACAAAGCATACTAATAAGAGATTCTGGCCTCCAGACATGAGAAGGACAAGTCCTAGCAATTCGACCATAAGCACTACACAGAGCAACCTGACAAGGATTATACAATCAATAACTTCATATGAATTTCACTAAAAGATTGAATATACTATTTATAATTCTAAAATTACTTTTACATATATAATACATTAATTAATTTACATATATAATACATAAATTAAACAGAATATCTATTTCTAAAAAATATAACATGAAAATAAAAAATCAGTTTCTCCCCAACAAATAAATGCTTGGGCCATTAAATCCTACCACCAATGAAGAGATAGTTGGAGATGACCAAAGCCTATACTTCATCACAGACCAATAAACAGGGAAACAATGGATCAACTAGTGCTTGTGGAAATTGTAGAGCAATAGTATAAGAGCAAGAAGACCCAAAATTTCCTAAACAATGCTGAGTCTCATCAACAAAAGGACCCTTCAAAAAAAGTAAACATGTATTCTAATTTCCCTTTTTCAAAGAAAAAGAAGTGAGCTTCCGAAATCCAAAGTTACCTTTAATTCAGAACTTTGAGTTCCTAGGACAGATTGATAGAAAACAGAAACTATTTCTGTAGCTGTTGATTTAACCACATCATCAGGACAGCTAGAATGCACAGCATGAAGGCAAGTACCAATGGAGTTGTCATAAATCTTGTTTCTGCATTTAAAAATATCAAATAGAAATATAAACAACTAGATTTTAAAGAGGAGCATACAATGGATCATATAATATCATTTGAGGTTCTAGGTGGAGATATTGCTCAGTAACTTTACAGAAAAACCATTACACTCTTATCAACTCTATCATCACAGGTTTTTGGACAATTTGCTCCATGGCAAGTGACACAAGGCAGACAGAGATAGAGAGAGATGAAGAGAAATTGCATGATAAGTAGGAGAGAAGTCTATTGAGAAAAACGGCCCAATTAAGCCTCATTGACTGGTATCTGAGCAATTTCTCATGTTGCTTTAAATTAGGGACAACATGTAAAACAAATAAAATATCTATTACCACCAAAAAATAACTTCAGAACAGCATTTTTAATCTAGTGGAGAAAAGCGTGCCCAAGCTACAAACTTCTAGAGACAAACCTGAATGCAGGAGTACCATCTTCATCTTCATATAGTATAGTGGATATGGAGAGAATTAGTTTCTCACATGGAACAATGCCAAAATTCATAGCTGTTCCAATGATGCGGGCAAAGTCAAAACATGCCTTGCACAGAATGTGACGACAACAATATCATTAAATTGAGCTTTATGCGGTAAATTAGCATTGAATAAAATATCATATCACATGTCTGGTGGCTACTTAATCTCCTAGAATTAAACAAGTAGAAAATTTTTCTTCATTCATATTCAGATGCTACCAACCATATGTAAATCAGAATCTCCGTAACACAACAAGGAACATGAAGCCCAGACAAAAGATGGATTCACAAGTCCTTCAACATACAACGTTCCCTCAGTAAAGCACTTAATGAGAAGCCGAACGATCCATGTTGAAAATGATCGCCACCTGCATTTGCCTGAAAGGTCAACTGAAATACCATAACCTTCAACAGGCTTGTTACATTCTGGGATGTCACTAAGAAGTGCTTTGGTGTTGGAAATTCCAGAAAATGACTCAGAAAAGCATCTCAAAGACACCTTAGAGGATTCTGATGTCCTTGACTTGTCAAAGCATAATGATGCTAAGTACAGAAGATCTGTATCAAGAGATAGGCAAATTAGGATGTGAAAGATAATTGTAATATTAGACTCCTATACCTTTAGTTTCACTATTTGGTGCTATCTTACGTATACCTTTTTTCCCACCAATTAACTCAATACAAAACATATCCTCAGCACATAGATGAAAATATCAGTATTAGTCGTAGTCATATCAATATTGGACATATCGAACAATACGTAACGGCATTGGATATATTAAATGGGAAAAGAACTCTAAAAATTATAAGTTAACAGGCCGTATCGGCAAAACATCAGCTGTAACGGCTAATATTTTAAATATCGACCAATACGAAAATATATCACGATATTGTCACAATTTTGAGAAATGTTAACACCAGGAAGCCCCGATACCAACACATATTGACTTATACGTATCGTATGGGCCGATACTTCCATCAATGTCAGCAATTAAATCCTTCCACTGCTTCACTCAACGTCTTTTTAACCCTGCCCAACCCCTCTTATAGCATTCAATTTTCAATTATGTCCTTCTTTCAGACTGGTGTACTATTTGGTGAGATTGACGCCGGACCATAAGATAAATTATCTGCTTTTAGAGACCAAAAATATCAACTCCCCCAACCAAATCCTGAAAACAAGGAATGGAAAAAAAGAAAATTCTGTACCTTCAGCGACTAACATGGCATCCATGAAAAATAGTCGATATGCATCTCGTTCCCCAGTTCGGAGCAATGATATAAGGGACCCAACAGTTTCAAAAATCACTCCATGCCGAGCACTGAAGGAGCATAGATCAAGTTTTAGCTCAGAGGGCATAAAAACTGCACTATGCCAAGGCACCAGAGAGTAAAGTAAGGAAAATGAATTCAGGACGTAAGATTAAAGTGACACTTGATACTTTAGTCACTATAACAGGGGAATTCATTGCATTAAAAATTGCAATGTTCGAAAATGTATACCCTACATTTGTATCCACCAATGTCTGACTAGTTTTGAGTTATTGAATTGTGTGCAGTCAAGACTACAAATTAAGTGTCAGATTTATGGATGAAAATATCAATATCAATATTGGTCGCAATTATGTCGATATCGGACATATAGGAAGCAAAAACTTTCCTACTAATTGTAACCTAGTTGGGAAATATTGGCCAATATTTTGAATATCGATCAATATGTTATAATACCCCAATATTTCTGATCAAATGTTTAGACTAATATTAGTAGAGATCGTCAATCGTGGAAGTTTAAATTGAACAGATAAGTCCTTTTAAAACTAGTATTGTGTAGTCAAGTTTAGATAGATTTTCAATGGGCCGGAACGTATCACAAATGTATATTCTTTTGAATGGCAGGTGGGTAATTCGAACTAACCAACTAATTCGACATTTAATTAATAGGAAGGAGAACCCTATTAGCTACGAGTGTTATATTTTGGATGAAACTTGAATGTCTTATTTAAAATAGTATATACAATATATATACATAAATTTTCAGAATCCTCTACCTCTAATTATACCATCAGAATAATAATAATAATAATAATAACACCATTAAGAAAAAATAAAAGATAGAGAAACAGGCACACCCAACTCCAAATCCTCGTCTTCTTTCCCCCTGTTCCCTCCTCTGCCAAACCTTCCCAAATCACAGCCCTTGACTCCCTCCCATTTTCCCTCAGCAGTCAACTGCGCTCCACACCAAACCCTGGCCGTTCTCCCAACCAATTCTTCCTCATCTGCCAAATGCCCCTCAGACAAACCCTCAGCTTGTCTTTCAATTGAACCTTCCATTTTGTTGCCCTAACTAATTGGCATATTCTGCAACCACATGCTAGTCGGTCAATTCCCTCCCATAACAAATTTTGCCTCCCGAATTTCTTCCCCATTAGTCTATTTAAGCGCCCTTGTGATAGGAAATTGAGGAGGAGGAAGGCTAGAGGAAGAAAGGGAGAGAGTGGAGAGAAATCAGGGTGGGAGAAAGGGAGGTGAAGCTCTTTTGTTGGGGATTTCGAAGGTCTAGGAATTGTAACGGCCGTTGTTGAAGCAGCTGCTGGAGGTACTGTGGGCCATCATACCATGTTCTTGCCACTTTGTTTTGTGCCAGGATTTCAACCAGGCAAGTGACTTTTCATGTTATACATATTCTAACAGTTTTGCAAGTGATACTCCTCAAATGATTGACCTTCGTCTACTTCCAATTTTTTTCTTCACTTGCAAACTCTCATGCTACTCGTCCATTTGAATTTCATTTAAGATTAAGTGGATTTCTACCAGTTACTGTAAATTCCTTCGGCTGAAAGAGAAAACAGAGACCAGTTCATATTTTTGAACCAACCTGGAAACAAGCCTTAACGTTAATAATTGATTAAGCTAATTGAAAACAGTGGGTGATGTTCATTTTTCCTTCGATGGATATGTTTTAAGGCCAAGTCTCATTTTGCTGCCATGGATAACAGTAGTGGTGATTGAAGAAGAATATATATATATATATATAAGGAAATGAAATTGGTGCTAATATCGTGTAGAAATTTTAGGAAGACATAAATTACCCTATAAATACTTAAATTAGATGATGAAGTTTTGGGCAAGAAACTCCACCAGAATTGAAGCCACTGTAACAGAAATGTGAAGTTTCAAATCATTGGATGCAGAGTAGTGCCTTTGGCTGTGGGAAGTTTCCGGATAAATAAAGTAATATGTGTGTGATATGTAATTTATTTTATTTTGTTTTATATATAGTTTAAGTTTTTGATGTACATATATATGTATATATATATGCTTGAAGTGGTATGATGTTGGGATTCAATTCAATGTGGTATTTCTTGACTTTCATTCGGTGGTGATAAATTTGCGAGAAACATGTTATTTTATAGCCTTAGAAGTAAATCACTAGGGTCAGTATTATTTGGAGTAAAATCTGACAAGATCATGTGTGTGGCGACTTACGAGCAAACGCTCTAATATTAGAGGAACCGAGTTAGTCTAATAGAGAAATCGGGTGTTTAGTGGCATTGTGAGCCAATGGGATAATAGTAGTTGAATATTTACCACGTACAAGGATTATTCTCAGATTCCCCTTGATGACTTTCTTTATATTAGTCTTGATAACGTGAATACGGTCCCTATCAACACCAAACGACATTTCTATCATTATAGTTACGAAATTCCTCTATGTTGTACTCGATTGTGTAATGTATATTATTGACTTCCTACAATCAAAATAAAAGAAATTATATAAAAATACTACAATATCAACGAATAAGGAATTTGCGGCACCTTGATGTAATCAATAGTCATCAAATACTGATTTCTATATCATGGTGGTGTTGAAATATATTACTTAGTATGAAGGAATATTTATAACCATGTAACAATCGTATAATATAATATTGAGAGATATTACGGTGGGAATACTAAATTTGACATGTTGAGATAATTCCCGATACTTTTTTGGGTAGATGAAATGCACACTGGTAAGACGTCTGTACTTTGTTTGGCAAAATCTCGATAAACCATTAATTTAGTCGCATGTCAAACTTTTAAGTATCGGTTATCTCATGAAATGTATCCAACTGTCGAGGGCAAACATATATGGCCTTGGATTTGCAGTAGTAAAATAAGATTCGGAAGATTTTTCATATTATCTCATTATTATTAATACCTCTTGAGTTTGAAATTTAGTAAAATCTATAAGTTTCATTTACTAGAATCCATGTGCTAGATTCAATCAAATTCAAATTCAGCGTAATCGATAATGTTTATTGTTATTTGGTATCCAGGTCATTTATACTGATATTCGAACCAAGGAATTCCTATTTTTCCTGTAATGCTGGATTCCGGGGAAATTCCCACTTGTTATTGATAAGATCCGAATTCTATAGAATTATTTTATCTTTATGATACAAGGGTTCAAAGAGACCTATCCATGCAATTGATTTTGAGTCGTAGTTACGAAGAGTTATAGATTCTCAAATAAAATTTATTGTTAGATTTTATATTATTGTTGTGATTTTGTATATTTCATTATTATATATTCGATATATTTATTATTTATTATGTATTGTTGATTATTATCACTTATTGGACATTTGATTCACCTTTACTTTTTATTGGCCCCAAATTATAATTGATTATATAACACTAGCAAGGGATCCTACAATTGCTATAAAACTTTCAAGTAGAGAGGATCCCAGAAATTAGTTGCTTTTGATAATCAAGTGATATTTTGATAGAAGATTGGTAGTTTTTTTTTATCTGCGGCCCATGAATTGCAGTAATTTTTATTTCTTGAATAGTTGTTTGATGTTTAACGAGATAATGCTTTTACAGCATAAAAATGTTGAGAATTATGATGAATGATTAATGGTTTTATGTTTTAAGATTTTTTAGCGTAAGCAGTTAAGGACAGATCTAATGATTAGAGCTCAGGTCGCTACATTCGAAGTAGCACTAGGCTAGAGTTATCAGGATGACAGATCAGTATCTATCAATTCATTTGTGTGTAAATGTGAAGCTTACAGGTTGCTAGTGGAAGAAGATTATACATCTTTTTTATTGGTTGGGGGGGTGGGAGGAAAACCGATGAGGAGAAGGTATGGGGGGAGGGCAGACGGCCGAGGAGAAAGTATAGCAGGGTCTGTATATAGAGGAACAAATGTTGATCAATTGCATTCTCTATGCGAACAATCAATTACGTTATCTAGTCATCAATTAATGTTTATTCGACACAATGAAATGCAACTACGGTTTATAATTACTAATTACCAAATTATTCAAAATGACAAAACCAAATAAACAAGATAGTGATTCCATGTGTCAGCATAAAAGAGTGTGCCAATGAAAGGCAAACGCAATATGGACCCATAACCACAGATGACATTTTCTGGCATGATTTGACCATGAAGAGTTCAATAGGACTCGATTGCATTTTCCAAAATCGAATTGACATATTTAGAGACAAAACCTACGAAATGTAGACTCATTTACAAACATACCTAGCTAATTGATATATAAACAGTGCTATATTTTATTAAATAAATAAACAAAAGCTATCCAAACAGCATGAAGGGATTCAAAATGACAGAGGAAGCAAAAATAAAAGGAACAACATGTAATTTGGACAAAAAAATCAACAGAAAACAAACTAAACGTCCACAGAGTTACTCACTGGAAAGATGGTTCCGCAAAGAAAGGGACAATGCGACCAATGATAGGTAAGACAGCATTGGCTTTACCACGGTAGAACACTCCAGGGAAGTACTTAGCGGTGTGAGTCAGAAGCTTTAACACTGCTATCACTTCTCTCTCATTGGCTGTGCAGTATCCAAGATTCAAACCATATGCACATGCAGTAAATACTTAACGCGACAGAGAGAGGGAGAGGATTGAGACCTGAAGTAGAAGGGATGACATAAGCGTTGAGGAGATTCGGAAGAACCGCGCGAAATCTGTTCTCTAACGCGACGTCGTCTCCCTTGTTCGGAGGTGTCGATGATGAAGCGGCTATGCGTTCTCGGAGCTCGTGTACGAGGCTCGACAGAGTCGCCATGACGCGCCCTCTCTCTCTCTCTCTCTCTCGCTCGCTCGCTCCCTCCCTCCCTCCCCTACGCGTGCCCGCCTCCTCGCTTCTTGTCCTTTCCCTCCCTCCTTGAAAATGCCACGCTACTGGCTGATCGAGCTGTCAGCCCGTAATTTTATACGGGATTTCTCGGTTCGGGTGACCCACACCCGTTCACCCGAAACAGATAACACGGGCCTGACCGGACAGGACACTGCCTGAGAGGCATATTTTTTTTTTCCTGCTTTTGTTTCAGTGGGTTTGCACAATTTAGAAATATTTGTAAATTTTTATTATTTTAAAATGTATTTTTAATTAAATTTTAGTTTTTAATATGTAAATTATTAAGTACGAGAATATTAATTACTTTTTTAAACACATCAAAATACCCTACAAATTAGGGCATGTTTCCACCATAAATTACAAATGGCAACATGCTTCCCATCATCTTATTCAATTAGGCCACGTGACAACAATATTCTTAGCTCGTTAAGTAATGGAATTTACTTGTTACCCATGAAAACAATTAGACAACATCATACTCAACAAGTCAATTTGAATTCAATTTTTTTAAACTTATTTATTAATATAACATAGTTCATAATAACTTAAGATTTTTATATAATTATCATAGTATGATCCGACAATTATTCTTCTCATAGAATTTAGCAAAACATAGATCATAATAGCTTATACGTTGGGTGGCACATTAAAAATTTATCTATTCAAAATCAAAAATAAATATTTATAAGAATATTATGTAGTCATAAGTTTAAAAATAATTTAAAACTTATATTAAATTATTTATTTTACAAAAAAAATTATTCATCTTTAATAATAAAGTTAAAAAAAACCGCTCACATTAATATTGATGATTATTTAACAACAAAAAGACTTGCTACTATTCTATCGAGGAGATTAACTCATTTAAATCACGCATTCTAGCATTAAGAAAGTACAAATGTGCATGGGGTTTCCTTATTCTTTAGTTGAATTGTGAGTAGTTAATATAATAACTTATATATATAAATTAAATCACACAATAAGAAACATAAGAGTTTTTATTAAAAATTCATTTTAAAAATAAAGAAAAAATAATAAAATTTTACGTTTAAAACATATTAATTATATACGAGTTTAATTATAACAAATCCAAAAAAAATTTAAAATTACAATACCTTATACTGAATAATCTGAATGATGGGTAATATAAGAGCAAATGACACCAAAAAAGATGTAAAAATATTTTTATATAATGATGAGAATAATATAGTTAAAGTTGGTAAAAAATAAAACACAACTTAAAACTCAAATGTACAGCTAAAATTTACCCCCTTTTTTTTTTTGCTATTTTTCCTTTTTTCTCAAGTTAAAAAAAAATAATAGGCCAGACAAAATTATAAAAATAAACTAGTTTCTCTATAACTGATCATCCATAATATTAAATAAATCATTTTCATCCTATTGGCATGTATTTAGTAAAAATTAATTATACAAATTTATCAATTATAAATTAGATATTTTAACTATTCAGTCATAAATGGTTAGCAAATATTCCTATATATGGTAAATAACCTAATTTTAATTATTTTCAACACTTAAAGTGCTTGAAAAACCACAAATTAAAGCTTAGTTAAAAATCAATTTCATTTTTATTGCTACATTTTGTGTTCGAATGTCGGCCAAATGCCCTCCTATGTAAGCAATTTAAATATAGAAAACGGTACCGTTTCAAGTTCACATTGAACTTGTAACAACAAATATGATAAACAAAGATAATTATACTCTTATCATTATTTACTATTATTTAGTATTTTTAGTCAATTTACACAACAAAATTGTGTATTTTGTTATGCAGTTTTTTATCTAAAAAGAATTTATTTTCAAATAAGAATATATAAATAAATTGAATGAAACTTTTATTTTATCAATTCAATTAGTGTATTAAAAGAGCAAGAAAAAAATAATAAAGCTATTTTTTAAAAAATTAATGACGATATATATAATTAATAAAATAAAGAGATGCTATAAGTTTAAAATCATTTTTGTGTTATATCAAAATATTATAATTTTATATTACACTATGTTACAATTAATCATTTATGTCCTTGAGCTTCGTGAAATGTTCAGATTTTAGTTTTTCACACTTTATTTTCTATTTTTTATTCCTAAATTATGGATGACTAAGTTACTAATACTATTGCAACTTTATATTTCTGCCTTAATTCAACTCACTTTATTTCTATTTATTGTGGTTGGGCAATGAATTCTGTTATTATTTTAAGTTTTCATAATTTAAATTTCAGCATTTTAATTTATGTTGCTATTGGGGGTGATGATATCTTAAACATTTTAGTTTTTTGTAATTTAAATTTTTATAATTTAATTTGGCCCATGGTTGAACTATCATTTGGCCCAACACATCATCACCCTTTTAACATTTTTAATTTCTCTTATTATTTTGGAATATATATATATATTGTTATAAAATTAGTTTTGTTTTAAAAATCAATGCACTAAAAATATAATACATAATTTATTTAAAAAACTGTATCAAATCATCATATATTTATGAGATTAAATAAATATATACCGTTAAGGGTCGGTCAAAAAAGTCTTTTGAACAATAACTAGAAAAAGAATATATATATATATTCAATCAAAGGACACTGCTGCCAAAACAATTCAGCCCATGTTTGACTCAATTATCGAGCAGCCGAAGGCTGCAAATATGACTGGTAATATCTTCTCTGTATCTCCCTTCCATAAGCATCATGATGATAATCAGCATGTATGGATTCTGGACACTGGGGCCACAGATCATATGATATGTAATCCCTCATTATATATTCATTACAAGGTCCAGATTTCATGCTCTGTTAAACTTTCGGATGGAAGTAAAGCATCCGTTTCTCATATTGAAAATATTAAACTTGCCGATAAATTGATATTGTAAAATGTCCTTTGTGTTTCTTCCTTCTCTTTTAATCTAATTTCGGTAAAACGACTAATTGATGCCCTTAATTGCTGTATGTTTTTCTTTTCTAACCTTTGTATGATTCAGGACCTTGCCACTTGGACAACGATTGGGATGGGTGAAGAAAGAAATGGATTGTATCATTTGAAGCACACCGAAATAATTTCAAATACTCTAACTATTTTTCTTCTTAAGAATTCCAATCTAAACATGAAACCTTCAGTTTATTCTGTTTTGTCTCCAATTGACGTTTGGCATTGCCATTTAGAGCACATATTTCATTCTAGACTTAAGATGATTGATAACCCTCTTGTAAAAGGAGTATTACATTCTGTTAATAATAATCTTTATTCTGTTTGTTACATGGCTAAACAACGTCGTATTCCTTTTTCTTCCAGCACCCATAATTCATACACATTGTTTGAAATGATTCACTGTGATATATGAAAACCTTTCTCTAAGGTTTTCTATGATAGTTACAAATATTTTCTAACCATTATTGATGATCTCTTTGGAAGCACGTGGGTGTACCTTCTAAAATAAAAATCTGATACCAAACAATGTTTAGAAAATTTCTATAATCTTATTGAAACGCAATTCAATACCAAAATTAGAACCATAAGAAGTGATAATGGATCTGAATTTAATATGGTAGAATTTTACAGTAAAAGAAGTATAATTCAGCAAAGAAGTTGTGTTGAGACTCCACAACAAAATGGCATAGTTGAGTGTAAACATCAATATTTGTTGAACGTCGCCAGGGGTATTAGATTTCAGTCCGGGCTTCCCTTAAGTTTTTGAAGTGACTGTATACTTACAGCAGCATATCTCATAAATAGAATGCCAACCCCGTTATTGGATAATAGGACTCCATACGAGATTCTTTTTGGCGTAAAATCTAATTATAAAAATTTAAGAATATTTGGTTACATGTGATTTGCTTCCACCATCTCCCATGGCCCTACAAAGTTAGATTTTAGAAATAGAAAATGCGTCTTCCTAGGTTATCCTTTTGGTATTAAATGATACAAATTAATTGACCTAAATAATTATGCTATATTTTATTCAAAAGATGTGATTTTCCATAAAAATATATTTCATTTTCGAAAAAACAGCATTAATCAAAGGTCCAATACTCAACCCGATGTATACTCATTAGAACCGTCTACTATAAATAACGAACAATTGTCGCAAACCCAACCGGTGCCATACAATTTACAAGATTCTTTTTCGAACCCTGTAGTTGAACCCATAACTGAAGATAGTGAAAAAATCCCCACTGTTCATATCCACGATCAGAACCAGGAACAACTAACCAATAATTATTCCGAACCAAATACATCGAATGATGCCCAATCTCCTACAATTAGTCAGATACCCGTTCAAAGAACCACTAGAGTTCGCAAAGTGCCCGAATACTTGAAGAAATTTCATTACCATCAAGTATTTCAGACTTCACCCACTCAATCAGAAGTCAAAACGCCTCCAAGTTAACCATATCCCCTTACAAATTATATCTCATATCAAAAACTATCTCCTATCTTTAGTCATTTTTCAGCTGCCATAACATCTCAAGGTGAACCACAAACATATGGCCAAGCCATTTGTGATGAAAAATGACGCGAAGCCATAGAAAGTGAATTGAACGCGTTAGAGCGAAATAATACATTGATTATTACTGATTTACCCTCCGAAAAGAAAACTGTTGGATGCCGATATATTTTTAAATTAAAATTTAATAGTGATGGAAGTATTGAGAGATGTAAATGTAGATTAGTTGTAAAGGGATATACACAACGAGAGGGTATAGACTATTATGAAAGATTTTTCTCTGTTGTCAAACTAACTACAGTACGATATCTCTTAGCCATGGCTGCCATCAAAGGGTGGCATCTGTATTACTTTGATGTTAACAACGCCTTTTTACACAGAGTTTTAGATGAGGAAATTTATATGCAACAGCCTCCCGAGTACACTAAAGGGAAACCCAATCAAGTTTGTAAATTGTTGAAAAGTATATATGGCTTTAAACAGACCTCTAGGCAGTGGTATTCCAAGCTATCTACATCCCTTATTACTTTTGGTTTCACCCAATCCAAAGCTAATTATAGCCTATTTACCAAGGAAGATGATCAATTCTTTACAGTGTTACTTGTATACGTTGATGACATTATTGTGGCAAGTTATTGTGGCAAGTAGTTTTTTGGATCACATTAACTCCATTAAATCATTTCTTAATTGTGCCTTCAAAATTGAAGATCTCGGTGTTTTACGATATTTTCTTTGGATAGAGGTTGCACGATCGTCGAGAGACATACATATTTGTTAAAGAAAATATGCACTTGATATTTTAGCAGATTTTGGTACCCTTGGTTCCAAACTCCTTAAACTACCAATGGACCAAAATGTGAAGTTGAGTCAAGAGACCAGAACCATTTTACAAGATCCTAGCGTCTACCAAAGACTGATTGGAAGGCTCCTCTATCTAACAGTGACAAAGCCTGATATATGTTGTGCGATCCATATTTTGAGTCAATTCATGACTCGACCGACCTTTTGTCACATGAATGCTACCTATTAAGTACTGCGATACTTTAAACAAAATCTGAGACAAGGAATATTATTCTCTTCCACTTCTAACATTCAACTTTGAGTTTTTTGTGATGCAGATTGGGCTTTATGTCCTGACACTGGAAGATCCATCACCGGCTACTACATTTTTATTGGGGATTCTCTTATTTTCTAGAAGTGCAAAAAACAAGCAGTTATCACTCGCTCTTCCGCGGAAGCAGAATATCGATCCATGGCTACCACTTACTGTGAACTATCTTGGCTCCATTATATCCTACTTGATCTGCAGGTACCACACTCTCACGCTGACCTCTCTTTGTGACAACTTTCTTTCTTCACATATCCGTCAATCCATTTTTTCGCTTAACGCATCTAAAGATATTGAGTTGGATTGTCATTTGGTTCGCAACAAGATTCAAAACGGAAGTGTTTGCACCCACTATGTGACCACCTATAATCAACTTGCAGACATGTTCACCAAAATATTACCATCATACTGTTTAAAGATCCACTTATCCAAGCTGGGCATAATTAATATATATGATTCACCTTGCAGGAGAGTATTAGGAAGTATAGCATAATTAGGAAATGTAGCACAATAAATATTTGGCCATATATCTATGTATTTTTTCTTCCTTATTTTCGTATTTCCTCGTTTATTTTCTTTCCTGCTTTATTTTGTTTCCTTTATTTCTTTTACACATTTTGTATTATAAAACAAGAAGGCTTTGTAAATTTACTGTATTAAAAAATGAATTAAATAAAACAAATTGCATCCGTCTTCTTCCGATCACCTCGGCCACATTTTCTCTTCCTTCTCACCTCAGCCGTTTGTCACCATCTTCCTTTCTGTTTCAACACCGAGGTTTTCAATCTCCCTACTGAAATCTATGGCTACCAATCTGAATGAAGATCCTTACAGCCCGCTGTTAGGGGCTCACATATGCCGTATTGACGGAGTATGTTCTCTCTATAATCCAAAGGAATGCAGTTAAAGATCTACAGAACGCATTGCTTATGTCACTGGCCAATGGATACTTCTTGCCATCTTCACAGCTGATTCAAAAAGGAAATTATCAATCACCAATAAGCACCTTCTAATTTATTTTATGCTGTTGATATTTCTCAGAGAAAGATTTGGTAGAACTTCTTGACTTTGCAAACACACTTGTAGCATGATGCTTCTAATGCATTTTTTTTGGCTCTCTTGCTTTTGAAGAACAATGTGACATAATACCTTAATTCTCTTGACTTATAGATTGAAAGTCTCGTGATCAAACACAAATATCTTACACAGTACTACTAATGACTTTAGCCCTTGATACCAAAAATAGCCACAACGACTATCCAACTTACTCATTTGCATGTCGCCTCCTGCTTCAGATATGAAATTTTCAAAGGCTTTAGTAGCAGTTATGAAGTTAAATTCACTTCCGACTAATGCTTCCAATTCAATCACAGTTGGGAATATAGAAAAGCTAAGTATTTGCCATGACCTCAACAAAACCAATTACAATACTGAGTGCTTCTGGTTCTCCCCAGAGCCAGTGATGGTGGAAGAATAGATTTTTTATCAAATCACTGGATAATTCACTTCAGCACAACATAGGAGATAAGTCCCAAATTAGCTTGAGGAGACAACAAATAAATGATAAAACTATACATTGAACGATATACAAACACGTTTATTATTAGAGTTCGCAAGATCATAAGATAATTAAAGTTTCTGCAGAAGCTACATATAAGAGTTTCGTGTTTGATTCTTTGTTCTTGGAACATTTAAAAAAATGATGAGTAGTAGCTATTAGTCGTGAATATAAGCAGCTATCTTTCATTGCACATATTTGGCGAGAGAGAGAGTGTGTGCGTGCTTGTGCGCGTGCGTGCTCCATGAAAGCTCCATTGCATTGAAATGTGATAGGCCTATCTTGTGGCAATCCATGAAAGCTCCAAATTCTTTTAATATAAAAGTTAAAGATATAATTTCAAAAATTAAATGAACATAAAAAGATAAATGGCATGGGCTCCACTCCCTGATACTTAAGGGGAATGGGAAGCGCGTAGTACGAAGCGGCTATTTGATTGTTGAATTATATTATATATAATTATTTTTATTAAATTTTTTTATAAAACATTAAAATATTTAAATACCATTATAATAAAAAAATAACATTAAAAATTATATTATTTTTAAAATTTTAAAATATTTTTCAAGACTAAATTTTGTAAGTTAATGACGTGGTCTACGTGGCGCATATTCGCCGCAGCACCCCTGCCATCCCACGGCTCCACGACCCACGTGCTGGCTTATGATTGGCTTTCACAAAAATCTATACACCGGGATAGTTGGACAGTACTCAAGGTGCAGGACAGTGATGCTATTCAGTATTTTTTATAAAATATATTACAATATATTAATTTTTATTTAAATTATATTTAATTATTTTAAAAATATTTTTATTAGATACTGTCTAAATATCATATGCTTGATCAGGCTAAAATACAAAATTTATAAGTCAATAATCTGAAGACAATAATTGAGGATTAAACCGACCAATCAAGCGACCGAATGGTAAGAAAGTAATACAGGTTGAGGTAGCTAACAACCTGATAAAGTAATTAAAAAATATTAAATTTTAAAAAACGGTTATATAAAATTTAAATAAGTAATAATCGTTTAATAAATATTAAATATTTATTGTTTAATAATTATTAAATTAATATAAGTTATGGTTATACAAATATTATAACGATTGACAATCAACATAATATAATATCTTTAATAATAGGTGCCAATTTTAGACAGACATACTAACTGAATCCTAGGTTATAAATGTAGACCCCTAGTAAAAAATGAGGGTAAGACATTATCAAGAATTCTATTCAGTAGTCAATTTAAAATAGTTAATAATAATTTATAAAATTTAAAAGTTTAAATAATTTTAAATAAATAATTCTAAATTCAAAAAATTTGGGTGTAATAATCTAAATAAATAGAACTCGATAAATTAAAATTCACATAGGACCTCATCGAACAACCGTTTCGATAAAAATAAATACGACCTACTCTATAAATATCGTAAGAGATGTAATAATCCAATCAAAAATTATAACCAGATATAACATAATATCTGAACTATTCTAAAAATATACTATGGGTATATATCCATCCAATTCTATAATCCAATTGTGTCAAATGCCAAGTTTATATTATAATAAACTAAACTCACCAAATCGGACGAATAACTGAATGTTACATCCTAACTCTTGTAATACGTTCGAATCTTTTATTTTGAAGGGACAAAATAGAAAACATGAGCCAAATGTCCAATAAATATCATATTTTAGACAAAATAAGTCCATAAATTAAAGTGAATGTCAAATAAATAAAAATCTAATCAAATTACAAAATAAATCCAAATCGCCGATAAGGCAAATCTAACAGAAATCCAAGATCCAAGTTTCAAAATCTAATGATAGTTTCATACTCAAATCAAATATTCAAATCCAAACAAATGTCCAAATTTTGAAAACAATTCTTGTTGGATGTATATATATATAATCAAAATAGAGGTTAGCCGAACCAATTTCAAAGTCGATGTCGATCCGCGTCCAATTCTAAGTTCGAGTCCAAGTCCAAATTTAAGACCCGATCAACTTATGATTTGTGGTAGAATCCAATGGTTGGATGATCTAATAGCATGCGTGGAAATCGAAATAGCGTTACAATAAATATTTCAAAAGTTTAGATCAAAATATATAATCAAAATCGTGTACGAAAACATACCAAGACCAACTGCGGGCAAAATCGGTGAATTTCAAACCCAAGTCCAAAATCTAAATACAAATCAAAGTCCAATACAGATAAATGTAGAGATACAAATCGTGCATTAAATTTGAGTTTCGATTATTTAAAAACTAATCTGAGAAAGAGTAACACATAATCCCGATAATTTTAGGTAAAATTAAATACAATTTAGGCTAGCATGTATGGTCATCCACGCACTTTGTACCCATGGATAATGTTACTCATTATTATTTGCTACCCGTAATTTTGGATGTAATTTTTAAACTTCTTAGATATATTAGGACATTTAAATATATTTTAAAGTCAAATCAAATTATCCAAATGGGAAGGATTACTATTCTAAATATTTTCTTCAGACAAAAAGAAATTTTTAAATAACAAATATCTCATCGTCGCGAGCTAGCCAAAAAATCTAATTTTTCAAATCCAAATGTAATGACAACTATTCAGCACATGCATATAATTGCATGGCTTATTCAAAGTTTCATATTTATTTTTATACAAATATACTGATATAAAAATATATAATATTTTATAAATTATTTAAATTTTTAAAAAAATATTAAACTCTTCAAAAATCATAAAACTCAATCCAAAAATCCCTAAATCATCAAATGAACTATACATATATATCCAAAATAAATAAATCATGTATATAAAAATATATGCATGTTAGTAAAATTTGAAATAGTATCCAAAATATATCAGAAATTAAATTAGACCAAAGAAGGGGTTTACAGATACTTGCATTGACCTCATACTTTACAAATCCGAAAACAGAGGTCCCAAAGTGCTCAAATCGACACTTTCACTCTCTCTCTCTCGTCTTACAACCCTTTCTCTCTCTTCCCTTCCCCCTCTCTCTCTCTTGCTCTAGCCCCCTCTCCCTCTCCATGATCGTCGGCGACGGCTTCGGCTTCGGCACAGGCAACAACAACAAGCACAAAGGCAACAGACCCAAAGGCAAATGGCGATAGACGGTGATAGACGGCGGCGCAGCTAACCGATGACGGCTATCCTCTCTCCATTGCCCCTATTTCACAAAACCCATCAAATTTCAATCGATCTCTACAAAATCCAACACATATAATCCCAAAATTAACTTCCACAAGGAGAATGGAAGATTTACTTACCTTAATTTCACTGATTTCTTTTAAAAACGATGGCAAACGGATGACGATCGTTTCGGTTTTGGCTCTTAATTTCTCTCTTTACACACATCGAAGCACGAAATGGATGGTAGCATTATGAAAAAGGCTTTGCTGACTTCCTTTTCCTGCGTCTAGACCTCCGACAATGGCAGTGGTGATGGCCGTGCAGCCCTCCCTCTCTCTCCTCTCTTCTCCCCTGTTCCCTCCTTTCTCTCTCCCCGAACCCTCATCCAAACACTGTTTATCTTTTTATATTTTTTTCATTTTTTGTTAAATATTTATAAATATATTATATATTATATTATATTATTAAATTATTATTATTATCATTATTATATATTTTAGATTTTTTTATTCTAAAATTTAAATTGATATTCGGGTGATAACACAAACGCACCTTAGGGCGCCACTCAATTAATCTAAATATTTTTCAAAATTTATAAATATTTAATTAATTTCATCATATTCAAATTACTCAGAATCAGAATTAATATTAAATTAATCCGAATAAAAATTTAGGATATTACAAACATACTCTAATATGCAAATATCTATTGTGAGTATAATCAAACAGAGTACAACCCTCCTAACTCATCCAATCCAACACTCATCTACTTTTTCTCTTTTTTTTGCATCTTTTGATTTTTCTTAGAATAATTACTGATTTGAGTATCAAATGATATATAGTAAAACGAGTTTTGTATACTTCTTACCTCTTATTAAATTATTACAATATTTAGGAACTGGATTCATAATTACAAAAATTAGACCCGTTTATCCTCAGATTAGTTAAAATATTTATCTGACTTTTTAATTCATACAATAATTCGAATCTTTGGTATATATTAATTTTAGTTTTACTTTCGATTTATAAATAATTTAAATTATTATTATTTTTTCTAAAATGAAAAAAAAAATTCAATAAGAAGTACTAATACACGTAAATAAAGTTAAAACACACAGATTCTAAGACCTTATGTTTACCATAATTTCATGTTTGGCGAAATCATAGCCATATTAATTATGGAAAATATTTTTTTTACCAATATTTAAGTATAACTTTTATGCTAAGAATGGAAAAATATGTAATTATTTATCTCTTCAATTCTCTTCCTTTTTTTTCCATCTCTGTTTTTATCAACTTATCCATCTATTGGCATCTCCACCCTCTCATAAAAAATCTTCTATAATATACATCTGATTTGAGATCTTATTTAAAACAATAATCATTAAAAATGAGATCAGAACTGAAATATTACAACTCTGATACTGTGTACCACAAATAATAAAATTAATAAGTTTGTATTTTTCTTCGGTGTTATCCCATCCAATATTTAAACCAGTATCAACTCAAAAAAAAAAATGAGAGTACCAATTTTTTGAATTTTTGCGCAATACTCCCGGTGTTAGGCGGAATATGTCGTAAGGGATAAATGTCTCGTTGAGTTCGGGAGGAATACTACAACTTTATAGGAGATTGGACTGAACATTTTTGGTATCAAATTATGTTTGGCTTTTTTTAGAGTGTGGACGGTATTATGGTAAAATTTTTTACCGTAATTTTTTAGGTCATAGGCCAAATATAACTTTTGGTAAAATCTTTATGGCTGACTGGTTGTAATTTGAAAACTGGATAATGCTACATGAACGTTGAGATTTTATCCTGACGTGGTCATCTTGTCTCATTATACATTTCCTATACAGTCTCATTTTTAAGGTTGTTAGTATTATTATTGTATGTTTGAAAATGTAGGACGTAGATTACTTATTCTTAATGGCTAAGTGAACCCATTGATTCTAAATTTAAAAATTTTAAATGAATTAAATCTTTAAACCAGTCAAATATGAATATTTCTATTAATCCCACAATGAATCAGTGTGTGACATCTATAGTTAGGTATGTACATGATTTGTTAACTCAACCTTCATTTTATCTTTAATGCAGCTCCAGCTACCAAGCCAGAATGAGAAGGCTCTTCAAATCGGTTGCTCCATTTTGCAAAAATATTATAGTAAAAACACAATTTCATACTTCCATAGCAAAAATAAATAAAAAATACATAATTATTATTAAAATATATGCTCATTTTTATTTTAATATATGATAACGAAAAGATTTTGCATCTTCTAATTTGCAAATTCGTAGGGTAGAGAAGCTCACCCCCACCATTTTCTTTTATAACGTGCAATCCCACGACTACCTAAACAGCATTTGGTCAGCCATGCAAACATCAAGCTAATTTTCTAGATTTTATTTGACACGTAAAATTAAATTCAAAAGTAAAATTTTGAAATAAAATGACAAAATCATAGCATGTATATTAAATAGAGATTCTGTTAAAATTAAACTTAATTATCCTATTAATAATTAAAATTATATTAAAAGTGATGTATAGTAGTTATTGTTATAATATTTGATGTGTTACTTTAATTATATTTTTGATATTGTAAATATAGATATTAACTATCATAAAAATAAGATAGTATAATATTTAAGAAAGTCACAAAAAAATTCTTTAATTGATCTAAAATAAATTTATTAAAATTTATATAACTTTCTAATAATAAGTATTTGGGAAAATCTTTATGAAAACAATAGTATTTTAACCTGAACAAGCTATGACTTTAAGATGCTATCGGCCCGATTAGAGCCTATTGTAGGACCTTATCATTTATGTAATTCAATAATTTAGAATAACCTTTATAAAAATTAAAATTAAAAAAAAACTATTTTTTACCTTTATTTTAAGGTGTAAACTTCATATTAAATATAAATTTTTATTTTAAAAATAAAATACATTTTTTCTAACTTTTTCCTAAGCTATAGATAAAATTATACATTAACAAGATATTTGCAAGAAGACAGATTTAATTATACGCCTAAAACAGAGGGCTCAATCCAACTAAATTAGAGCTCCACACCCTTCAATTAATGGATTTTTAAAGGTTTAACAGTGTTGCGTTTTAGATTTCAGGGTCCGGTGTAACACAAGTGTTTTGGAGTGCAGGATGTTGAGAAGGGGAGATTAAAACTGGGTTTTTACGTGGAAAGCCTTCTCTTGAATGAGGAGGAAAAACCACGAGGTTTTGGGCCTATGAAAACGCTTCACTATGATTTGAAGTCTTACAAAGTACAAGTTTTGGAAATATCTTTCCTTTTTTTTTGTTTGTGTTCTCTCCTCTGAAACGCTTTCTCATTGGGAAGCTTTGTCACCTTCGTTCCTTCTTGTTCTAAAGAGAGGAAAAAGGGGCCAAGAGTCCTGAGGCAAGAGCCTCTGTTATGTATTTATAGGAGAAATTGTGCCGTTGGGGAAAGGACACGTGGCAGCTGGCGTGTGGTCGAGAGGGTTTGTCCCATTTATTAGTTGGTCACGCAAGCGCGTGAGGAGCTGTCCACTTGCCTCTTTGTCCGTATCGGGAATGATGGCGTGTGCGGGGAAGCACGTATTCTTTGGCGCGGCCCACTAGGCTCGAGCATGTCGGCGCGTATACTCTAAAGCGTCAATCTTGATTTGATTAGGCGTCTTCTCATGGATCGGCATCTTGCGATGGCGGAGTTCCTGAATCGGCGAGATTCTTAGTTGGCGCTTTCGGCCCTGTATGAGTTGGTCATCGTCCTTGTGTGGCATGCCTTGTCCCTTTGTGAGTTCGCGGACCCGTTTGAGGGAGGTAGCTCTCGGTCGTCAACTGTCTTTTGGAAGGACTTGAAGGATCTTTGATTTCGTGTGAAGGGTCCTCGGATCTTTTCTTGACTTCTCAGATTATTCTGAAACCTGATGGAAACTCTGAGGCTCTCGGGCTTCTTTTCCTGATCCTCGTAACTGAAGGCCAGGGTTCTCGGACGTTTCTCTGGCATCCTGGATGTCGTCAGCTATTTGTGATGTCCTCGAGCCCCTGTTGGTTAAAGGGACCTCTCGAACTTTTGCCGTAACTTTGATTTTTGGGACACTAGCCCACATTCTCGGGTTTGTTAGGCCAGTCTAGCGTAAGGAGTTAGCCTGGGTTTTGGGCCTCTTGGGCCGTCCAGTCCTATTAGTCCATGGACATATCTCTGGGCTTTTCACTTGGACCCTTTCTTTAGACCGTGTTTTATGGGCTCTTATATTGGGACCCAACAAACATACATTATTTTATATTATCAAAAAAAGTATCAAATAAGTTATTTTTAAATATTTATAAAATATTAAAATATCTATATTAAAAATTCACATAAAATATAATTATAAATGTATTTTTAAATTTTTAAAAAAACATAATATACTCGGAGTTAAGCCCATGGACAACCAGAGGTGAACCGCAAACTTCAACAATTTGGCAATTTTATATTCTCGATATATAAAACAAAAATTCTCGATATTTATTCTCGATGTGTATATATTTATACATATGTATATGGAAGAAGGTTCATTGTGTGTATATTTCTTGATTTTTAGTAATTATGTGATCCTATAAACGTACCCGTCTGCAACTTTTCTTGATCGAAAACCAATCATCTCCATCAATTGCCCAGAACGAAGCGACTGTTGCTTGACGCCTTGTCAAATGCGTCTGGAGAACCAAACAGCCATGGAAGAGAAGAAAATCGTACGGTCATCTGCTTCTTCAAGGTTCAAGAAGGTCTGCGTTTTCTGCGGAAGTAACACCGGCAAGAGAGAATCCTACAGAGACGCCGCCATTCAATTGGGCCAAGAGCTTGTACCATTTGTATCTTTAGCTTTGCCTTTTGTATTTCCTTTTCTCTCTTTCGGACGTTTACTGAAGTGGCACTCTGGTTTTTTCTTCTTTTTTTGTTTTTTTTTGTTTTTTTGAAGGTTGCTAGAGGGGTTGATCTTGTCTATGGCGGCGGGAGTGTGGGGCTCATGGGTTTAGTCTCTCAAACTGTTCATCGTGGTGGAGGGCATGTCCTGGGGTAAGCAGTTGCTGACCCTCCCCAATAATGATCTCGAACTCCTTCATTTTCCCTCCATCTTTTTTAAAATTTTGGGAGCGATTCTGATTAGATGTTTCTGGATTTGGGGTTACAGAATCATACCTAGGTCTTTGATGGGCAAAGAGGTGAGCAAATTTGTTGAAGTTTTTGTGTATTCATCTTTGGTATTAGTTCAAAATTCTTTTATTTTGCGTTTTTAGCATGCTGTATATATTTTCAATTGTTGCCCAATATTTCAATTTTAGTAATTTAGTAAGAAATGTTAAAGAACTGAAATAGAAGCTTGTAATCATCCAGCATTCTAATAAGAAGTTGTCGAAATTTTCATCCTCTATTTTCTTTCAAATTCTTCCAAAATTTTTTTTAATACAATGAAAATAATGTGCTAAAAGTGTACAAAGTTTACGAAGTTAGTTGCATAATTAATAAAATTAGACATTCCGATACAATTGAAAAATTATTAAATATGTTGAATATGTAATCGATAACATTCAAGATAAGGTTGTTATTTTAGGCCATTATTGTTGAGATTTGTACATCGTTTATTTGGGTGGTTAGGTGGTTTGGTGAAGATTTTGTAGGGTAGTATACCCTTGGAGATAAGTTCTCTCATACAGAATGTGGAAATGTTTGTGGATCCGCAGATTACTGGGGAAACTGTGGGGGAAGTAAGACCAGTTGCCAACATGCACCAAAGGAAAGCTGAAATGGCCCTCCACTCTGATTGTTTTATTGCTCTCCCAGGTCCCCCATATTTATTCTCTTTGTCTTCTTTGCTTCAATAATATGAGTTTAAAGCTTGATTCATATTGCTTTAGGGTTGAATAAAATATTAAATTACATTTCCTCCTAACATTTTGGAGGAATGAAATTGACCCACAGGCCTTGCAAAGTTACACTGTAGCCTTGGATTGCTTTGGGCGTTTCATCGGCCATTAATATATGGATTGATCCATGCGTTGTTAACGATTACTGATAGATGTATAGTTGGTAATTTTCAAATATGGATGGAGTGTTGGAGTGATTCCTTTATTTTTCTCGGTTTCAACAGGTGGGTATGGAACTCTGGAGGAATTGCTTGAGGTCATCACTTGGGCGCAGTTGGGTATCCACGATAAGCCTGTATGCAAACAACTTAGCTCTACTTAGAAGCTGTAAATGGGGTTTGGAAGTAGCAGTTTTTCTTGATGTTATCTGAAGTTTGAAGGAATTTTTCAGGTGGGTTTGCTTAACGTGGATGGTTACTACAACTATCTCCTGACTTTCATTGACAAAGCTGTCGATGATGGCTTCATTAAGCCTTCACAGAGGCACATAATTGTCTCTGCTCCCTCTGCTAAGGAACTTGTTCAGAAGCTTGAGGTGGGCCCCTCTCATCTCTCTCTCTCTCTCTCTCTCTGTGCTTTGTACTAAATCAACCCAAGTTAAAAAACATGAATCACAAAACTTAGAAGATAGTAAAATGTGATAACCTTCTACCAATTGCAGGCGTTTTGTCCAATAATACTGAAAATTTACTTACTGCTTTTGAAAAACTTAGGAAAGCGTAAAGGCTGTTATTGTTTGTTCGTTTTTTTTTTATTGATGGAATCATCAGGAGTACGTGCCTGTGCATGGAGAGGTTGCCGGGGCTTTGTGGGAGGCGGAGCTGCAGCGGCAGCAACAACAAATTGGGTCAAATCTCAATGCCACCGGCATCCCGGCGGGGTTTGCTATGTTGTAAAGAATTAAAAGATGATAACATTTGTTCTGATGCAAATTTTTTAGTAGAAGAAAAGGAGGATATTTTGTTGTTTTACCCTCCTTACCTAGTTTGCGAACTTACCCTAACAGTGAACCTCACCAAAATGGTAAATATGCCAGTTGGTGGCGAAATCTGCGATGTTAATGTGCTTTTTTCCATTGCTTTTGCTTTTGCTGCCATAAATTATATTATCACTGCGGATGGGAAAAGCAGGCTCTGTGTGTATATTGTATAAATTATTAGTGCTAGCATTTTTGAAAGAAAAAACAAGAAGTAAAAGCCGGGAGAGAGAGAGAGAGAGAGAGAGAGAGAGTAATTCAGCTTTAAATTTCTTCGTCAGTTTTTTTTTTTGGTTCCTTTGAGCCTGCTTTGCTTCTGATGTGGCTCTGAGTGTGCATCTCTGCCAATTTTGGGGGTGTTTTGATGTGCACTGTGCATGCATGATGATGGATTGTAAATAATGGGCACTCTGCATTAGGCTTTGGGATTCATGAGAATTGACAATTTCTGCACTTCTGCTTAGTTGCTGTTTGCTGGTGGGAGTTGTTATTGGGTTGGTCAGACATGCAGGAGAAATCAGAACAGAGGCATGCAAGCAAAAAAATCTCTGTTGGCCTCCATTATCTCATATTGAGATACATAAACATTTAAAAGTAGTATATATATATAACATAAGATGAGAAAGATATATATAAAGTGATTTGGACATGAGAAATTAGTGTAAGGAAAAATAAGCTTGTTGTGGCTATTAAAAAAAAAAAAGGAAAAGAATAGACACATTTTTTTAAAAAAAAGTAATGTGATAAGAACTAATTTAGAATTATTTATACTTTAAAAATATTATACTAAAACAAGCAAAATAATATAAGTATATTGATACAGCAATCCAATTTATAAAGGTTTAAGGCCTTATTGTTATATGTGTATGCCAATTATACATTTTAACAACAAAACAAATCTTACAGATATTTCAAAAGAACGAAAATTAGGATCAAGGGATGTTTTATTATATGATTTTACTTTAAAGATATCTCTATGATATTCTCTTGATGTATTGTATAATTTTACTCTTTTTGGAGTTGTCGGGGGTCATTCGGAAGTGTGGCCCATTGAGGGCTGTTTTGCTTGGTCCTCCACCTCAAAAAGAAGGGTGGGGAAGAAAGAGGGACAGAAGGAGGGAGGGAGGGAGGGGGAGAGGGGACAAAACGGTGGCCTGAAAACGACGAAAGAAAGGACTGTTCAATCATGGCGTACGTAACGAAGCCAAGCTACGACAGCTTTATTGCCGGGGCCCTACATCTCTGGCCGAAGGGCTGAGAGTGCCCCACAGCGGGGCCGGGCTTGCTGTACTATCATCGTGGGGGGTTTCGCTTGAGTTGAGGTCGAGGCATGTGAAATGACAGTGACGAGTCCTCCATTGAAGTACGTCTGTGCACGGCGCCTTGCATTTCCACCAACGATTCTGGCGACTCTTCATCTTCTCCCTTTAGACTTCGTCAAACACATGCATTTCGCGTAAACTCTTAGTGTAATTGACATATCATGTTCAAATTGTTTTGTTACTGTTAAAGTTCTACGGTACGAAGAATAAAGGTCTTTATCATTTTGATTAATCGTTTGGTTACCATTAGAATTTGGAATTAGAATTTGAAATTTGACTTAATTTTAATTTTATCTTTTAATCTTAGGTGAAATTAAAATTCCAATGTTATATTTTAATTTTTTAAATTAAAAAAATAATATACGATAATTTTTTTTATAATTTTTATGGGTAGAATAAAGATTTATATTATCATTAAGATATGCTAAAATTAGACAAGTGAGACATATTAGATGAAATATTATCGACTATTTGTGTTGAGTAGAGGCGGGCTGACACAGGTTTTATTTTTTAATTTTTTAAAAAATCATGTAAAAGTATTATTTAAAAATTAAAAATTTTATGTTCTAATAAATAATATTTTATAAAAAATATATGCATCTATAAATATTATGTGAGTATAAGATTTTACAAAATTATATTATACTAACTTTTATATCCTAAAAATTTACAATTCATATTGGGTTTTTCTTATTTTTTATATATGAATTAAAAAAAGTTAATAGTACCTTAATTTTAGGTTTTTCTTATAATTATAATTTCTTATGTAATATAAATAATATAATAAAAAATATAATAGCAAATAAAAAGAAAATAATTAGTAAAATATTATTTTTAACACCAAGAATAAAGTATCAAGGTCAGCGAAAAAATAAAATATGATTTGAATCTTAATTAGATAAGTAAATTTTTATTTTTTATTTTTTTTTGTGTCGACACTTAAAATATTCTAAATTCTGTAAGTGTTAATCTTAATAGAACACATAGGTGTTTTTATAATAGATTTGGCAGATGTATGCTAATCACGTGCATTAGCCATAAACGTTTCTGATGGGTTCAGCATACCCGACTCAGAAAAAGAAACCGTTTAACCGCTTCGTTTTATCTATGGGCGGTTGTCACAGGTGGTTCCAACAGTTATTTATTGGAAACAGTTCAGCAGACGGTTAAAACTACATGCCTATTCTACAAATTTTTCTTTTATCCCAACAAAAAGGGGATCTCCGAAAAAAAGAGGAAGAAAGGAAAGAAATGACAAATGGATAGCTTAGTAGGGGGACTCTTTCTCCAGAAAGCTTCCCATAAAATCCTTCAACCAGTGAAGGGTGATCCCTTCAAGATATCAATCATCCAAAACACTACTTAACTAGACATATCCCTCAATAGGGAGGACATCTAAGACGCCCCTTAGTAGGGCGCATCTCTAAGTCGTCCATCTATTGGGCGCATCCTAACGCTCAATCCACCATTACATATATTTACGCATCATTCTATACTCTTGAAAAGACTTCTAACTTGAGTATTAGAGGATATACAGTGGGAGCAATTTTCGTCGTCCTCTGACCTCTTATTTTCAGTTGTGTTACGCAGGGTTCAGGTTTGAGGCTATGAAGACCGGATCTGCATCAAATCGACCTAACGTGAAGATCCGATTTGTGGCCTTCTAATCCGTAAGACAACCCGAATTCATTAAATGTAATATTGGCGTTGTCTGTGGGAAGCAACCAAAAGTCTAACTTTACCACCAAAAAACACAAAAATAAAATTGATTAATATTAAGACTCATATGAGCGCTCTTACCAAGGCGACTACCACTCTTAGCCGTCTCACAAATAGTCATGAATGAGACCGGCAGACGCTTTTCATGAAAAAGATCAATACTCGAATGTATAATACATTCACTTCAAGCTGTTTACGCGCGACGTGGTCATCGATGGCTGGGGGCTCTTTATTTAACTGCCCACGCTGTGACTTCAAAAAGAAGAAATGAAGATAATGCCCAATCTAGAAAACATATAGGCCTAATATTCAAATCCAAGTCGGCTCCAATAATTGGATTTCATTTGAATTAGAAGGCCGACTAGGTCTCAGATTAAAGGATGAAAGCTTGGAGGGGCAACATCCCCACCACTCCGAAGATGGCCAGCAACCCCTTTGATCACAAAATAGTTTATGCGACATAAGAGGACAATCTATTGTTCGGAACATTATTTGCGAGTCATCTCATTGGAGCAATAAGCTTGGCGTGAGGACATAGTAGGGCTAATCAGGAGAAACTATGCTAGGGGCTTCCCTTCCAGCATCGGTATCTAACACTTGAGAGGAAAAATCAGAAGAAGATGCTACTCTATTTGAAAAAATTAATGGCAAGAACAGTCATAGAAGACAAAACTTAAGCGTGATCAAAGGGTTGACCAGATGTAAGACGCTAAGAAGTCCTTTGCTAAAGAAAAATGGAAAAGTAAAAAGCGGTCAGGGGGCACAGCAACAAAGAAGGAAGAAAAAAGAGAGAGGGGAGAGAAACGAAAAAGGTCGGACGTAGATCCATTCCGGTATTTCCTCTCTGAAAATACTGTACGCTGATCCATATCGGCGTTTCCTCTCTGAAAATGCCTGACGCTGATCCATGCCGGCATTTCCTCTTTGAAAATGTCGGACGCAAATCCATATTGGTATTTTCTCTTTAAAAATGCCGGACGCTGATCCATACCAATATTTCCTCCCTGAAAATGCTGGATGAGCACTTCCTCTTTCACAAGCAGCCGGCCAAAGTTGCATTCTTGAATCTCCTCTCACAGGTAGCCGGACGCGGATCCATTCCGATTCTCCCTCTCACAAGCAATCGGTATTTCCTATCTACCCAGTTGGCGCCTACAGTGCCATTTTGGCATTTCTTGGCACCCACAATGCCACTCCAGCAGCCACAATGCCACTCCGGCAGTAGCTCAAACCGGCATTGACAACCACTCCAGAAGTGGCCCAAATCCATTCCGAAAGTTTGGCAACTTCGGAAGTTTGTTCACTTCGGAATTATAATCCACTCCAGAAGTTTGGCTACTCTGAAAGTTTATCCACTCCATAAGTTTGGCCACTTCGAAAGTTTGGCTATTCCGGAAGTTTGTTCACTCCAGAATTACAATTCACTCTGGAAGTTTATCTACTCTGAAAGTTTGGCGACTCCGAAAATTTGATCATTTAATTCCATTCCTGATAGATTGGCCACGTTTTACTCAAGAAGATCGACTACAGACTGATGCCGCTACGGAGCATTAGCCCAGATTTGCTTCTTCACAATCTGGAGTAGTTGGTTATGATCCGCTCCAATATCATTCCATTTGGTTGATAAAGGCCCCCTTCTCTAGAAGGATCGAATGGGTTCGAGGATGGAAACAAAAATTTCGTCCGAAATTTCCTCGAGGACAGAAATGAAGATTTCGCCCGAAATTTGCCCGAGGACGGAAACGAAGATTTCGTCCTCAATTTGTCTGAGGACGGAAACGAAGATTCCATCTCGAATCTGCCCAAGGACGGGAATGAAGATTTCGTCCTGAATTTGCCCGAGGACGAGAATGAAGTTTCCGTCTTGAATCTGTCCGAGGACATGGGACAAGCTTTCGTCCAAAATATGTTTGAGGACAGGTATCAAAAATCTGTTCAAGAGCAGCAACAAGCCCGATCCTGTAGCAACGTCTCTCATTGGGCCCGATGATGAAAAGTAAATCTTACAAAAGTTGCCACGGTTTTCACGATGAGGGCTCAGCATGACCAACCCACTACTCATCGCACCACAATTAGTGTTGCCCATCTAAACTCCATGTCGGCTTGAACTTTCACTGACTAGTGACAGAGCATGAGTCATAAGACAGCGGACTGCATGGCACGATACTGGCCAGCCAGACCATGATTGAGGATCAAATCCCACAGAGTATGGAGGTGACAGGCCAGATAGTCGACAAAAACTACTTTGACAACCCACCGGATGATGCACACAAGCCGTTCGTGCAAAATGGTCAACCGGTTCCAATGGCACAATACGCCATCTACCCCGAGCACTGTAAACGCTGACGATGATTCCACATCGAATTCAGGTAAGTCTTGCATATATCGTACTAATTGCTTAAGTCATACTTTAATTAATAACATAATCATTTTATCTACTTATACGAGTGTTCGCATGTCATTGCATATCGCCGATTGACCTATACTGTCCCTAAGTTGAATGAATTTTTATTCACTTGTTACAAAACCTCGGTTATATCACCGAACGGCACAGAAGAGGTCGGATCTTAAAACTCGGTTACATTACCGAGCGGCTCAGAAGAGGTCGGATCTTGAAAATCGATTATATCACTAAGCAGCCTAGAAGAGGTCAAATCTTGAAACTCGGTTACATCACCAAGCGGCCCAAAAAAGGTTAGATTTTGAAACTCGACAAATCCAGACCTGCAGATAGGTTCCAATTAGAAGCATGTTTGGGGTTAAAAATTTTGAACCACCCGACATGGGGGCTAGTGATGGGTTCGGTATACTCAACCCAGGAAAAGAAACCGCTCAACCGCTTCGTCTAATCCACATGTGGTTGTCATGGGTGGTTCCGACGGTTGTCCATTAGAGACAGTTCAGCAGGCGGTTAAAACCACCTGCCTATTCTATAAATTTTTCTTTTATCCCAGTAAAAAAGGGATCTCCGAAAAAAAAGAGGAAGAGGGGAAAGATAGGAGAAATGGGCAGCCTAGTAGGGGGACTCTCCCTCCAAAAAGCCTCCCATAAAATCCTTCAACTAGTAAAAGGTGATCCCTCCAGGACATCAACCATCCAAGACACCACTCAACTGGTCATGCCCATTAACAGGGAGCGCCTCTTAGACACCTCTCAGTCAGGCGCATTTCTAAGCTGTCCATCTATTGGGTACATCTCAACACTCAATCCACCGTTACATGCATCTATGCATCATTCTTATATCTTTCTAGACTCTTGAAAATATTTATAACTTTAACGTCGGAGGATGTACGGTGGGAGCAATTCCTACCGTCCTCTGACCTTTCGTTTTCAGTTGTATTACACAGGGTTGAGGTTCGAGGTTATGGAGACTAGATTTGCCATCGATTAACCCAACGTGAAGATTCTATTTGCGGTCTCCTAATCCGTATGACAATCCGAATTCATGAAACACAACACATTTTTAAACAATCTATGCATGTGCTTTTCAAATGCTATTTTCATTGGAATTGGTTTTCACTTGTTTGGTTATTGAACAAAACTTGCACTATCCTCATGTAAGTTCAATCATTCGGCTGACACTTGATTGACACTAGGTCGACTTTGCATGAACGTTGTGCGAACCTCCAATAAGTATTCATTGTATAGTTAGAAAAATACAAGTGGGTCCTGCAGCCATAATGATCTAGAAGGATATATGAGTACATGTATAGCTTATATTAGGACTTGGCCAAATATATGCCAAATCGTTGAAATTATCAAATATAAGTCAAATTAAAAAAAAAAAAAAACTAGTCTTGCGTCTTAAATTTACTCACAAATTATTTGCAAAATTTGTAAAATTTATGATAAACTTGAGTTCCCATTTGAAGAAACGAGTAATTAAAAGCATCTATCAACCTCAAATTTAATCTTCTTCTCTAATCTGATCTCATGATGTCGATATAAATTGAAATTCCATTATGATCTAATCGGAACCGATAATAAATACTACTTGTGGCAATTTCCAATTTCTAAGAATCTGACTCAATTACTTTAGAAAGGACAACAGTCAATTTTTGTGGGTCCATATGGTTTCCTAAGTAAATAATGGACCCTCCTTAGAGAGGGTAAATGGTCAGCATCAAAGACCTTGGACTGGAATAATTACAACTTTTCTCATTAAAGACCCATTTTAATATATTAAGTCTTTGTATTATAGGGTCTAAAGAATATTCATTTGTATTTTTACATTACCGTTGAAGATTTAATGTTCTAAATTATATTCTTTGTATTACAATATATTACTCTTATCGTGATATTACAGTTATAAATACTTCTAGAAAGAATTATGTATCTCATTTTTAAAACTTACTTAAAAAAATTCAAAAATGTCACCATGACAATGGACGACAACCTTCCAGGTGGCTTAAGACAATATGAGTATGTCAAGAAACCACATATTAATATAACATAAATCTCTCTAGATAGTATCAGTACTAAAAATCAACTAAAATATTTATTCTACTATGCCAAAAAAATATATAATATAAAATAGAGTGAATAAAAAGGGGCAGAGATTTTGACCGTTCTTTAGGGTAGAGTTTCTATGCTAGGTTTGCATGACAATTGCGTGAATGAGTTACAACTGATAAGATGGTTATAAAAAATGCAGTGTTCTTAGCTTGCTTCAGTTCCCCCTAAAAAAGGCAGGTTGGTTTGCAGTTTTCTTTACTCACAACCTTTGTTTTTGTTATTAATGAAGTTTTTGTTTTTACTGCTAATGAAGCTTGTGAGTCTTTCCGAATTCCTCTTCATCTCGAAGATCATCCGTTCTAACTAGAAGACAGACAAAGAATACCCTGTGAAGATTCCTTGTGGAGAGTCGGTGATGAAGATAGTCTCGATTTCTTTCTTTTATATAGAAAATTGTCTTGATTTTCTTTTTAGATAGCATCACCTATTAGACTGCCTAGCTCGTGTTGGGTCTGGTCACTCCTTTATGGGTAACCCAACAAATTGGTTTGTCATCGGAGGATTTGTGAAGAACAAATTCAGAGAACTGATTCCGGTCAACGGGTCGTTGATCGAAGGAGAACAGTGAACGGTCAATGGAGATTGACCGGCGGATGGCCAACTGTGAATTTCGGTCAATAGGAGGTTGACTGTTTGAGGGCTGTAGGAGTACTACAAGATGATGGACGGGCAACAGAAGATGGTGAATGGGGAGGTTGATCGGATGGCAGCAGAAGACGGTCAACGGAGGTTGACCGGATGAATGCTAAAGACGGTCAATGAAAAGTTGACCGACTGAGTAATGGGCCTACGAGACTGTGGAAAGTGGCAACTGGTAGCAGACAGATGTCTTTACAGGATTGGTCGACAGGCTGGCAGTTGGGCTGCAGAGCACGCGTCTGCACAGTGCAGAGCATGTGCCGTCTTGTAAGGCATGGGCCTGCAGGAAGCTCGAAAACTGGTGAAGACGTGGCACCAATTATCTGCAAGATGACCAGTTGGGCAGATGAGATTAGGTGGAGTTAAGACGTCTATATATGAGCATCAGGAGTTTCAGGCAGTGCGTGGTATGTGAAAACCACCAAGGGTGTGGGACCACCTGTGGCAACTCCAGAAGGTGTGAAAAACCACCAAGGGTGAGGGTTACACCGGACCGGTGTGGGAGACAACACCAGGGGTACTGTGCGCTAGCCGCATAAGTGCGAGGGTGAAATGGTGGTTGCTGTTTCACCAACATTTATAAAATGTGAGAGCAAAGAGCACCACAGTGAGGAGAGAAAGAGTGGAAGAAAGAGAGAGTAGTGAGAGAAACACAAAGAGTGAGCATTTGTATTCTCGTGCTCTATTCTTTAATTTTCATCTCTAGGGCTTGTGTAGCCAGGATGGTTGCTATATTCTGTCTCTGGATTTTTGTTATCATTTTATATAATGGATCTATTGGTGAATTTTATATCCCGTGATTTTTTCCCTTAGTTGAGAAGGGGTTTGGGGTTCGACACTCAGATCCACCTGATCCGGTAACAGCGGAATACCCAAAGCCCCCTGTCATCATCAGCTACAATATAATAGGAACAATGAACACAAGAGATGTATAGTATTTTTTACGTGGAAACCCATTCTCAACTAAGGAAAAAAAATCACGGGATACAAAATTTACCAATAGATCCACTATATAAAATGATTACGAAAATCTAGAGACAGAATATAACAACTACTCTGACTACACAAGCCCTAGAGGCAAAAACTGAAGAATAGAGCACGAGAATACAAAGGCTCACTCTTTGTGTTTCTCTCTCTGCTCTTTCTTTCTTCCGCTCTTTCTCTCCTCACCGTGGTACTCTCTACTCTCACATTTTACAAGCGTTGGTGAAACGGCATGCGACCGGAGCACAGCGCCCCTGGTGTTGTCTTCCACACCTGTCCGGTACAACCTGCACCCTTGGTGGTTTTACACACCTTTTGGTGTTACCACGGGTGCTCCCACACCCTTGATGGTTTTCACATACTACGCATTGCCTAACATATAGACGTCCTGACTCCACCTAATCCAATCTGCTTAACTGGTCATCTTGCAGATAATTGGTGTCACGTTTTCACCAGTTTCCGAGCTTCCTGCAGGCCCATGCCCTACAAGACGGCGCATGCTCTACACCGTGCAGACGCGTGCTTTGCAACCCAACTGCCAGCCTATCGACCAATCCTGAAAATATATTTGTCCGCTGTCAGCTACCACAGTCTCATAGACTCGTTACTCAGCCGGTTAACTTCTTATTGACCGTCTTTAACATTCATCCGGTCAACCTCTATTGACCGTCCTTTGCTTCCACTCGGTCAACCTCTCCCGTTGACCGTCTTCTGTTGCCCGTCCACCATCCAGCAGCACTGCTGCAGTCCTCAGACGGTCAACCTTCTGTTGACTGAAATTTACAGTTGGCCATCCGCTGGTCAATCTCCATTGGCCGTCTACTATTCTCCTCCGGTAAACGTCCCGTTGACCGAAATCAGTTCTCCGGATTTGTTCTCCACAAATCCTCCGATGACAAATCAGTTTGTTGGGTTATTTATAAGGGTTTGATCAGACCCAATAGTTCGAAGAGTGAAGGGAATAATCAATACAACTTGTTATTTAACTCATCTCCATGTGAATGACTGACGAACTAAAGGTAGCCCCTAACATGCCACTCAGCTGATCTTTTGGGGCTATGGGGGTAGTCATACCGCTAGGGGTTAACTCTTAATTTTTATGCCTCCAAGGAGTGATTAGATTTATAATTTATCAGTCAACTAGGGCCTTGAAACGGCTCAAACAGCTAGCACTCTTTTTTGATGGTGATTCCAGTTGTAGGGGAGGCAATACCCAAGATCACCCCCAATCTCTACTAATGAAGTTTTGTTGGGTGGGCTAGGTTGTTTACTAGGAGATATTGACTGTAGATTCTTTCAGTGCTGTCTTGTTCATTTTCTTTTCCTTTTCCTAGGTACTAGTCCTAGGAAGAAGTATCTGATTGGATATGTAACATGTACAAATTTTTAAGTAAAAATCAATAAAATATCATTTTAATGCACCCTTATACAAAGATCAAACTGCTAGTTTATTTCTCTCTTTGAATCTATGTATGTTCTTTTAGGTATATACACTTGCTTAGCAATTCAATCAAATTGGGCCCCTCACCTGAATTCAACTTAGTATCAGTAAATTCAGGTCAATAAAAAAATTTTATTGTATTTGGGATCATTGCATGAGTTAAATCTTAACCCTTGAGGGTGATAGTTGTTTGGCATCCAGGCTTAGTTAGATTCTCACCCCTTTTATTAAGACAGAATCGATAGATGGGTAAAAACTGGGTGATGTTAGTGTCATTATGGTTCCTCTAGCCTCTGGGTGATTGGTTAACAATGCATTTACCGTGCCTACTTCCATTTGGAAGGCTTTCTTTTTCCACTCTAAGTGACACGTCATTTTGGGAAGTTGGTTTGTTAAAAATCAAAACACATCATTTTACTAACTCTCGGGCGACCCTTCAACTTCTTTTGGTACCGGTTTTTGGGCTTATCTAAACTGGACATTTCAAAGTGGACAATTAGGCTTTCCAGTCAATTCCTTTGTGATTTGCCAGTCCAGTGAACTCCAAGTATGTCTTCCACACTTGTTCACGGCATTACATCATTCTGTAGGTTAAATCACTCATGGTGTTGCTGATATCATTTTAATTTTGATGTTGCAAGACACTATCTATCTTCATAATAAGTATGATATTGCTCTTGCTATTCCTCATGTCATTCTCGACCCTAAAGACAGGGCTTCACCCCCTTGAGAGGATTCTATGACTGTCTACGAAGTGGGCTCTATCTCTTCATTGCAAGGGAGTTCATGAAAATAATGGATGCACTATAAATCCCAATCGCAAAGTTTCCCCTCAATGCCATTTGGTATTTTGTGGCACTATACATCTTCTTCAGACAGCGTATGAAGGAGTTAGATACTTGTGTTGTTCAAATTAGTTTTAGGTTGAACCATTGAATGAGTGGATTTAATCGGCGCCTCAAAAGGAATTCATAATTAGTGGAGGGAACATTGATTTGATGAAGAATTAGAAGGATAGGTCTTTTTATTATAAGGTTTTGAACAATTGGCCTCTGTCCAATAGATGACCCCATGAAAGGAATTCAAAATTAATGAAGGGAATACTAATTCGATGAAGAACTAGAAGAATAAGTCCTTTTTCATTATAGTTTTTTAAGTATCGGACAATAGTAATTATTCAGCGGGTAGTATATTATAATATGTCTTAATATATTATAGTTGTAATTAAAATTTGAATATATCATCCATGGGTGAAAGTAACGTTCGGTATCATCTATAGGGTCATATATATAATAATCCACATACGGATCATAAATAATAACGTATGGTCTTTAGTTATATGAAAATAAATATAACTTGAGTTTTGATTATTCATTTATTTAGCCGTTGAGGCCCTACTGATCATTGATCCCTAAGAAAATCATTTTCCAGCATGATTTGATAAACAAAATGAATAAGCACATGATAAGTGAATCTGAAAAGTTGAGAATATGTATTGTCATGGAATTTTATAATATTACATTGAAATATGATGCATTATTTCTTTTATTATATTTCAAATACAAATTATGTATGTTTAATTGTAAAAGTATATGCATTGTTAAACTTTTGGCTCACGCATTACTTGATTTTATTAACTTTTCAAATGAGAGGTTCAAATACTTGCAGAATGATTAGAACTGAAGAAGAAATTGTTCGAGGATTCTAGGATTAGAATTTATAAAATATTGATGTTGTATCTCCATTTTTAGACAATAGTTAATATATTTTAGTTATTCGTATTAACAGTTGTATAAGTATGGGATGAATAGCAGTTTATTTGGTAACATGTGGATATAGTTTATGTTAACCATGAATTTGAAAAATTATAGAATGTCAGTATATCCGACTATGTGATAGCCATGGTATTTAGTTATTTCATAATGATTACTCTGATATTTGTATGGATAGACATAACTCCTTATGTCAGATTGAGTGTCACAATTTGGCCAATGTCGGAGCAACATGAGACATGAAATATTTTGAATCCTATATTCAGTTAATATTATTTTATATTGGTCGATTGATGCATCGACGTGAGGATCACGTCTAGGGTTAATTGGATTGATAATTGGTTAATGATTAATGTTAATAAATAATAACGACGGGATTGAAATTTTGGGATGTGTGACTTGACAAATTGGGGGCTATTACAGTGATTATAACTTTAGAGATCCTAAACTGGCAAATAATACTCCAACATTAAAACTTGGTGGCATTCTACTCTATGATCTTGGCGAGCGAAAATGCCTATACTCACTTTGTAAAGTAATCGATGCCAATGATGATAAGTATTTGCCACTCGATTTTCACAGAAAAAGATCCCAATATGTCTAACTTCCCATTGTGTGAAGGGCCAAGGGGCTTGTAGGGCCTTGAACTTTGTGGGCGGTTGCTTTGGAGTGCTTCTATGAATTTGGCAATCATTGTATTTCTTGACAAACTCAATTGTATTCTATATCATGTCGGTCAGCAATATCCCTATCTCATTATTTTAAAAGTGAGCTTCTTTTTTCTCTGTGTGTCCCGTAAATTTTGAGATGCACTTCTTTGAGTGCATAGTTGACATCTGTTGGGGTTCAAACAATGCATGTAAAGCACTAAATAATCTCTGCAGTATGACCTGTCCATAATCATGTATCGCTTGTGGTATTCGTGATCTGCTTGGCTTCTATTTGATTGTCTAGAAGTTTGCCGGAATGAAGGTACTCTTGATACGAGCTCAACCAAAATTTCTCATTAGACACTTAGATTGCCATCCTGTACCTAAATACCGAGTCTATAGAGAATCTTTCATATATCTTGGGTGTATTGCTCTGGATAGCTTGATATCAGTATCACAGAGAGAAGATCAACTTTCTAATTATTTTCACAATGAATATACACAACCTCGTATTTGCCAGGATTTGATAGGAGAGTTTGGGCCTTGCTAAGGTACTTGGCCAGATTAGGTGGTTGGCTTTGAAGTTGACCAATACTTGGTTGACCACTAACATGGAATCATACATAGTAATGTTTTTAATGGAATACTCTTTGGTCAATTTTATACTCTATTTTAATATAGTATCATACTTGGCTACATTGTTGGTTGCCAAAAACTCAAAAGTGATAGAGTATTTGCGCTCAATACCTTCGGGAGAGGTTAGGATCACTCTCGCTTTATCACATGTATGACATGATACCCTATCCATGTGAGGGGGTCAACCAAGGTAGTGATGCACAAGGGTAGCTCCTGAGAATTTTGTAGTTTTCTCTTTTGATTTTGAAATTGTCGTTTTGATAATAGAGTCTACTAGAGTCTGGCCCTTTACTAAGGGTTAAGTATGAAATTCCATATCAAATTCACCTAGTTCGATGAACCATTAGATCAAGCATCTAAATATTTTTGGCTTCTAAAGAATTTTTTTGAGAGGTTGGTTAATTGATACACTATCTTATGAGCTTGAAAATATGACAAAAATTTCTTACAATGAAACCCAAGGCTAATATGGCTTTCCTAGTTTGAGTATCTTATTTCTATGTCGACAAGGATCTTATTGACATAGTATCCACTTATGCAATCTTTACTCTTCTCTTACCAGGACGATGCTCAAGGCTATGTCCGATATGACCAAACATAAGTACAGGTTTTCATCCTTTTTAGGTAGGTCAACGAGATGAATATGCTATATATTCCTTTAGCTCTTAAAAGGCTTTCCAACACTTGTATGTCCATTGGAAGCCATTTTTCTTGGATCCTTTAAGGGCCTTTAAAAATGACAAATATTTCTTCACAAGTTTGGCCATGAACCATGATAATGCAGCTAACCATTCGGTAATCCCCTTGATATCTTTAACTAACCCGAGCTGTCCCATAACCATGAGGACCTTAATCTTTTCTAGGTTAGCTACTTTATTGCATTTGGAGATTATGAAACTCATGAGCTACTCAAAGTGATCCCAAACATATACTTGGTCAGGTTTTACTTCATTTAGTAAGTTCAGAGCATATTAAATATCTTTGCTAGGTCTTTGATTTTGTCATTAAAATGTAATATTTTGACCAACACATTATCCACGTACACTTTCATGTTGTGGCTAATCTATCATTTAAACATTTTATTCACGAGCATTTAATATGTTATACCAACATTTTTTAGGCGGAAGGGCATTACATTATATCAGTAAGTGCCTTGATCTGTCATGTGATATTACTTTCTCATCTTTTGAGTCTATCTGAATTTGGCTATACCCTGAGTAGATATCAATGAAGTTCAACAGTTCGTGAGCCAATGTGGAATCTATCAATTGACTGATCCTTAGGAGTAAAACATTATTTTTAAGATATACTTTATTTATGCTTTTGAAATTGATATACACTTTTCAGTCTCCATTACTTTTCTTTACTATGACGAAGTTAGATGATCCATACAGATATTTGACTTCTTGGAAGAACTTTGTGTGGATTAATTTTTTAACCTCTTCTCATATAGCCACAAAATTTTTTTTTTGAAGCAGTTTTGTCTCTTTTACTAGATGGGCTTATGACCGGAGTTGATGCTCATCTTGTGATTCTTCTTCTTCATTATGATTCTTGCATGTTAGCCGATGTCTAAACAAAGATATCTAAGTTGTTCCGTAGGAAGTTTGTTGAGCTTTGTTTAGATCTTGATTTAAAGAAAACTCAATCTAGACGTATTTATCTGGGTCTTTAGGGTCTAAATAGATTTCAATTAGTATTTCATCAAGTTGACCATGTTATACGGAGGTTTTATCTCTAAGGTTAAATTCGTTGATAGGTTGAGGAGGAGCTGAACCATTGATATTGGTTAAGTAACAACTTTATCCTATGACTTCGTCATCTCTTACTTCTCTAATCCTATATTTAGTTGTGAACTTTACTTTTAGATATAAGATGGAGGTTATTACCATCAATGTGGCCAGATACAGATGACACAGAATGACATTATAAACCGAAGATAGACCAACTACCAATAATGTTAGGTAATGGAATGCCATCTGAATATGTGTTCACAACATGACTTTTAGGTATATAATCCCCTTTACTTAGATAGGTTCATTGTCTAGTTCATGTAAATGTTAGTCTGATGGGTCTATTTGATTATCTTAATTCTAGTTTTATAAATATATCAAAATAGAGAATGTTTATTGAGCTTTCATTATTAATAAAGATCCATTTTACCCGGTGGTCCTTGAGTTCATTTGAAACAAGCGGTGATATAATAAGAGGGTCAATGAGAAAAATTATATAGATCATATCACCGTCACTAAAACTCATTAATTATTTTCTTAGCCCTAACTTCTACCTTCTGTTGGAGGAAGCTTCATCTGGATGCTCTTGGTTATGGCCACCACAGCCTTATAGACATCATGCTAATGACTTTGGATGCCACTTGGTTACATAATTACTTGGGTGGCACTTGCCACCATTGGACAGTGCCCGGGTCGTACAGGTACTTTTTAAGGTACCTTTCATGGATTAGTTTCTCAATGTCTTTTTATAAGGTCATGCAGTCCTTGGTGTTGTGATTCAAAGATTGATGGTTAAGACAATATTTTGACTGATCTTATCCTTTTAAGTTTTTTGACCAGCTTGGGTCACTTTAAAAACTTTTTGTTCTGGATCTGTGTCAATACATTTGCCTAATTATAGGTGAGGGACATGAGATATAGTAGCTTGAATGTTCTACGTGTATCTTGCCCAATTCTTTGTTGTTTCGAGAAATCATGTGTTAGTTGGTTGTTGTTCCTCTACCTTTTCCCTTTAGGTTGTCTCAGGTGAGATTTGTAAACTAGGTACCCTGGCTACTTTGTGTCATTAGCTTACTTCATTAAAATATAGGCCCAAGTAATTGTCTTTGCATCTAAGAATATTATGGGGTCTTATCGGACTAGTGATTTGAAGAAGTCATTAGGTTGAATGATTACAATAAAATCATTCAATTTCACCTTATCGATGAGTTTTAAAATTCTTCGGGCTTTAGTGTTGAAATTGTTGAAGAAGCTTTTAAGGCTTTGATTAGGAGTCTGTTTGACTTTCACAAAGTGATAGGGTTATTTTTCTTCTCTTCTATTTGAGATAAAGTAGATTAGAAACTAGCCAACAAGATCCTAAAATGTCTAGATAAAAGTTGCTCCTATCTCATAGAACCAAATCTTAAAGGGAAGTGGAGGCATAGGGCTGCATCCCCCTAGGTTTTGGAAGCAAGCAAGGTACGGAAGTGATTAAAATTCCATTGGATCAATACTTTTGTTGTATAACTTCAATGTTAGCATTTTTAATTTTTAGGGGAGGGTATGCCTCATAATTTTAGAGGTAAATATAGTATAACCTATTTGAGTTGTAAGGTTAAAAGTGTTTTATTGAGAGACCTACTTCTCTATCATTTTTATTCTTTCATCCACTTCGATCTTAGAAGCTATTTACTTTGTATTGAGAATGTTTATTAATTTTGAGTGTTTAGCAAATACACCTGATGTATTTTTAACCCGGAGGGTATGTAGGGTGCTGCTGCAAAACTTTTACTCCTGGTAAGAATGTCATTTGGTACCTTGAGCGCATTGAGGATTCTATCTTTTAAGAGTTTCTTCCCTATCATAAAAATTTAAGTGACCTTTGAAGCATGAGAAGATAGGTCGGTAGTGTGCATCATCGATCGTTAGTGTCTTGGTTTTCATATGCGTCTTTTTCAAGATAACTTTTTTGTTTTTTGACTTCCTATTGGAAGTCGAAGCTTATGGTGGGGGGGGGGCTTGAACCTGACGAGGTGGGTTCTCAAATCTGTCCCAAAGGGACTTTAGTATCGAGGACATATCTTATATCTATGTAACCATTGCTCCTATGTTTGGTGCTATAGGTGAATAAGTACTTAATTGGTTACTATTGTTTGAAGAGATGCTGTGAGAGGAGATGTCTTGAGGGATTTGACTTGACTAGCTGTGAGCTCGAGTATTCTCCATGTCAAATTGTTTGTGGATCTTTGTAGGGGTATTCTTATTTTAGGGAACATATTAACTAATTTATTTTCACAGATGGGTTTAATGATGCATACTTTAGATGTGGATTTTTATCCAAGAGATCCTAGATTACGCCGTTAAACATTTTAATTTGGATTATGTATGTCACAAACCAAAATATGAGTTTTAAAAGAATTAAAACTCATTCCTTAATTTATTTTCTCATACTCAAGCTAGCTTTTTTGGCCTAACAATTGAATTAAGATGAGAGAGAAAAAGAGTGAGAGAATGGAGAAATGAAGGATTAGGCTCCTTAAGTATCTTGTGAGGAGGATAAGGTGTTTTACATGACAAGTTTTAAACTTCCTTTTGTATAGGCTAAGTATCGTGAGACTATACCTTAAAGATTGAGTTAATCAGTTGTATATCAAATACTCTATTACTGATAATAAATTTCTTCTTTCCAATTTGAGCTAGTTGTTGATTGTTCATGTTAGCGGCTATCACACATGTTCTAGGTCATGCATCATAGTGAGCACTATTTGTGCTATATTGTGCAATCATACATGGTCGAGTGGTGATCATTTGAGTTACAAAATACTGTCTAAGTTTAATGAGTCAGACGATTACTTGATAAAACAATTTGGCATCTTTCAATTCACCTTTTTGCTTTGGCATATACTACCTCATGGGACATGGTCCAGGCTTAAAATTTTAACCGTCTAGTAATCCAACTGATTGGCTTAGATTGCTAGGATTTTGGCTCGATTTCGGTTATCAAATTTCTTGGGTCATGATTTATTAGGCTATCTTTGGGCCTATTCTTGCTGACATCTATTGATTAGTTTTGGACCTCTCTTTATATCATCGAGTTGGATTGATGCGAGCAGATCGGTTTAAAATTTTATTGGACCCAATGCACATATATAATTTTTAAAGATTTCTTAATATATAAGAAAAAAACTCATGAAAGCCAAAAGAAAAACGGCCATGACTCAAATTACTCATATGAATTCCAAAGTCAACATTAAATTCAATCAAACTTTTGGAATATTAGCATTTGTTCTTCATCTCAATGGCAAAACGCGGCCACGCATTTGAATTCTCTGATGATGGACCGTTTCACGCCGATCTCCCCGATAATGACGCCTTGGAGATATTGTTATGTCTAATCAAATATAATAAGCCAATGTATGTAATACATATTTATTTATTTATTGTATTTTTATTTTTACATGGAAAATGACTAGTCTAATTTGAAATAAATTTTCAATAGTGTGAGAATTATGATTTTAAATTCTCCACATAGTTTCCAATTTTGTAGCCAATCGTTGCTCGTAACACCACGGGGACAGATTGAAAAGGCCACGACATTTCTGTACCGCATATGGCTTACAAACTGAAAATATTTCACGTTCAAATAACATCCGTATCAACTTCTATATTGAAAATAGCGATGCAAGTCAGGGTGAAATTTCTCGTTATAGAAATAGTCTAAGTTTAAGCCAAATACAGGGAGAAAATTTCTTGGACTAAATATAGATAAATCAAATAGCATGGCAAATCAAGTCGCTAAACGATATCCCAAGAATGGCCGATATCATTTCCTTTTAGAAAATTTTTTTAGGGGTGATGCATACTTGCGGTTTGGATAGTCATTCGAATGAGTCGGCTTGGACCTTCGAACCTTTTAGTTTGGATATTGGGATTTGGATAATTGTCTGAGTGAGTCAATTGGACTTTCGAACTTATTAATCTGAATATTGTACACTCTAACATTTAACAAAGGGTTAGTTGATACGGGACTTATTATTCGGTATATCTTTCGACGTTTAAATAAAAAATCTTTTTATGAGAACGAAAAATAATAAGAGATTTGGGATAAGAGAATGTGATAGAAAATTAGGATTGGAAGGTTTGTCTCTATAATTATTGAAAGATGCAAATGTATCAAGGTTAGTGCTATGTACTTGTATTTTTTTCTTTCGGACTCGGGATCCCATTGAATGAGGGAATGATGTGTCTTTATAGTCTTGCTATCAATTAGTGCATCTTTCTAGAATTAGTATGACTGTACATTAATTGGGGTGTCGCGTTGGTTAAAAATTAAATGAGTCAACCGTTTCATAAGGTTGTAACTGTTTAGTATTTAATATCTATCATTTATTGATTGTAATTGTCTATTTAATATTTAATATGGCCGCTTATTTCTCAATTTATATAACCGTTTATCAATATTTAATCTCCGGTTTAATTTTTTGTCGAAATATTCGGTGCCTCGTTCTTTTATAATTTTTAACAATCTAGCCATTTGGATATTCCGCGGATTGGGTGTCCGAGCAGATTCTTAATTCTCATATGTTCTTGATCTAACAACTTGATCATTTTATATCCTTCCATGAGCTTGTATTTCACGGGCCTTATATTTTATTAGATTAAATCTATCTTATTTTAAGCGCGTCTAATAATAGACATTGTTTATTCATACGGGCCTACACGAAAAGATTGATTGATGAAATATTGCCAGCAAATAATATAAAATACTTTACCTTAAAAAAAAAAAAAAGAATCATGCGGTGCTATTTATCATAATTCTCCTCCAATTTCTCTCTTGTCATTTTCTTAAGTCTAGACTGACCATTTCAAACCCTTGATGAGATGTCTTCCCAGTCTTGTTTATGCAGTCTTAACGCGGACTCCTAAAGTGCTTTTGTGGTCAAATGTTAGGTTTAATGGCAGAGTAACCTCATTGGATTAACTTACCACAATAAAAAATTATCAAGTTTAGGCCACGCAATATGGAACTACCCATGCTAGTCCGTTTCTACTATTGTCCTTTGAAAAATTAAGCCCCCTGTTATCTCAATGGTTAATATTATTTTATAAGTAACGGAATATATAGATTAATATAATATTTAAATATATTATCTTAGTGTTAGTCTCTAGCATTATAAAAATAAATCTCAACTATTAATAAAGTAGCAGAAGGAGGAAATTAAATGTTAGTGCAACTGTGTGGCACCATTCTCAGGAGATGTCAAGTGACAAATATCACTACAAGCCGTGTTATAAGTCTTCTTTTAATTGTTTTTAACATATCGTCAATGGTGTGGCGTTATTTTTATCAATTTATTTATTATAAAGAATTCATAAAAATATAATTTGACAAATGAGTATTACAATTAAATTAGGATCCAGTAAAAGCCGATTAACTTAAAATAAATATTATCCTATATTAATTAAGACTTTCTAATTTCTAGAATGAACTGGGGGTTAAAACTTAGAAAAAATTTTCGTATCAAGAAAGAAGAAGAAACTGCTGCGTTCATATTGATGTGATACAAGGAAACAAGCTCTTATATTGCTTGAAATTTCCAAGTCTACAAGAGTCAAGCTAAAAGAAAATAAAATTTAAAAAAGAATCAGAGATGATAGCAAATAGCATCAGAGTGGCAAGTCTCATAAAATTTTGCGTGTGGGTCCTTAAAAAAAACTAGATCAGTTGACCCCACTGACTTCTTGTTTCGACTCCTTCCTAGACTTTTCCTCTTCCTCGTTGTCTGACTTACAAAAACAAGCATATAGCTCCCTTTATAAGAAGCTCCAATTTAGTTTCAGCTGTGCATGGTGGCTGCCTTCAGTTGCAGTAGCCAAAAGGTTAAACAACCACCTGTAAGGACAAGGGAGAAACACCACAACAAATTGAAAGATATATATACATAAGAAGTGAGCAGAAAGGAGGAAAAAAATGGAGGAAACGACCCTGAGTTTTGAGTTGCCCGGCTTCCGATTCCATCCGACGGAAGAGGAGCTTGTTGATTTTTACCTCAAGAACATGGTTTATGGCAAGAAAATGCATTTCGATGTTATTGGTTTTCTTAACATCTATCACCATGATCCACAGGAATTACCAGGTATTTTACTCTTACAATATCAATTTCTTGTCATCCCTCTTTCCCTCTCTAGATATCCAATAAAATTCCAAAAGAAAGACAGTCCTAAATGACAGAGGCTTGAGTTTATTCTTATTTTAGTCATGTTTTTAAAATTCTAAAACGTAATTTTGTGACTGATATGAGCAGGGTTGGCCAAGATTGATGGAGACAGAGAATGGTATTTCTTTGTGCCAAGAGACAGGAAGCATGCCAATGGCGGAAGGCCTAACCGGATCACACAACGCGGGTTCTGGAAAGCCACAGGTTCTGACCGTAAAGTCGTGACTATATCCGAACCAAAACGGGCAATTGGGTTGAAAAAGACGCTAGTTTTCTACGAGGGCAGGGCACCCCGAGGAAGCAAGACCGACTGGGTCATGAATGAATATCGCCTACCGGATCATCATTCTTTGCCCATGGTACGTTTAATCCCAACTTTTAAGGGACAAATATTAGAAAGAAAATTATGATGTTATCTCAAACATTCATGTTGAGTAATTTACCGCTAAAAACCGACTAGGAGCAAAGTTGCTATGTTCTTGACTGTATAAGACGAATGTGCCAATGAGGTCCACAAACTTGGGGATCCCATCAGGTCCATATCATGGATGTGTTGCTATTTCTAAAATTGTGCTACATAATTTGGGTCTCTCAAGGACTCGGCACTACGACCTTATCAACTGATCGAAAAGTAATTACTACAGAGATAAAAATGCTAAGCTAAATGGGCAGAGGGACGCTGAAAAATAAGATGACGAATAATTATATCAATAGATATATAAAAGGGATACAATGAGAAGATGTTATCAAATGTGACTTTGATACTTAAAAAGTAGGCCAATGAAAGCAACGTAGAGATATCATTACTTATTTATTTTTCTCTTGGCAATGTGAAATGCAGGACATAGTGTTGTGTAAGGTATACAGGAAGGCAACCCCCTTGAAAGTGCTGGAAAAGAAGGCATCCATGGAGGAAGAAATGAATTCCATCAATTATGGATCTTATCCAGCATCTCCACTGTCATTCAACTGTGCTGCCTCCCACTGTGGTCAACTGGAAGACTTTGTCCTCCCAATGAGAACAAGCCACGTGGCATTAAAGGAGGAAGAAACTAAAGTGGAAGAGAAATTTAATGAAATTGTGGAGGAAAGCACAGTGGCTTCTGCCACCAGCAGCAGCTGCAGTAGCAGCAGGGATGGGTGTATAAAGCTGCCCTTTGGCAAAGATTGCTTGCCAGAAATTCAAGTGCCAAAACCTAACTTGGACTGGGCACAGGACTCCTTTTGGTCACAATTGGACAGCCCATGGCTAGAGAACTTGACACCTTATGCCAGCATACTGAATTTCTGATGGCCCATTTTCCTGTATTTTCAGCTGTGTAGATACTTCTTGTTCACCATAATGGTTGAGTACTCCCTAACTAGTGCACATTTTAACAAATCCTTTTTATCCTTCTCATCAACTATTGGTTGCTTCCTTCACTGAGAATTCATGTGGGTAAATGGAGAGGAGTATTGTAGAAGATTTTAGTGCTCTGCCAAGGGTTGTGTAAGGATATGGTCAAGTTATGAAATTTAATAAACTTTCTTTCGTTGAATTTACTTTTATTTGTATCTATGTCCAAAAATATCCAATTGATATTCCTACGTATATAAGAAAAGCTTTTATATATTAGTAAGATTATTTTATTATAATTTAAAGATTGAAAATCTGAATTATATAAATATTGATTTTGTATTCTTAATGATACTCTAACAATACTGAAAGTATCATGTATTGGGTTATATTTACATTCTTATAAAGTGGCAGCCTGGTATATAAAGCTCTTCAAACACACGGGATTCAAGAAAATTTGGGATCACTTTAATTTTATTACACGTGATCTTTTTTCACATTATACAGTATACCATTTCTTACAATTCCATCTATTGGACAAAATATTCACTTTAACATTTACATTCCTATATAGTGCTTTTTTTCCCGACTTGTTTCTATATAGGACTTGGTTAATATTGAAGGAAAAAAAAATGCTTATGTATAAGATGTAATATCAACACATGTTGGGACCTTTAGCATACCTTGTCATCCAATCCCCAGTACCTCAAAAATTTTTGGCACAAGAAGCATACTTATTGATTAGTCTTTTAGTAGCCACAGTTAACTATTGATTAAAATTCAACACCGATATTTTAATTTGCTCAATATATCTTCTAATTTCTAGATAAAAATTAATCTATGATTTAATATTAAATCATATTAATATCTTGAAAAATAGAATTTTAGTGATAAATCACTTGAATTGCATGTGCATGTTAACAGTGTCCCCTACGTAATTTGATTTTTTTTTGTTTTTTTGACTGTGTACGGTGGAATTAAAGTAGATGATTTTACAAATTATTACCGTCAACATTAGGTATATTAATTTTAAGAACACATAACAATGACAATAAGTAATAAGAGTCGAGGGAATGGTAACAGTATATTTGAATATTGTAACACATTAAGATTTAAATAAGTGACAACTAGTTTTTTTTAAAGGATATCAATTCTCTCTTTTCCAATGTAGGTTAGCAAACTATGCGTATTGACAGCATTTTCATATAAACGCAACGGGTGAAGTTCGTCGCTGATTATCAAAACTACGCGTATTTGAAAAATAATCGGCCTCAACGCAAGGCATTATGTTTTGACGTTCTTCGAAACGCCGTGTATTACGATAGTGTTCCTCGTAACGCAGCGGATCATACTTGGCCCTCAAAACTGTCCCTTAGATTTCTACTTAACTCCGCCTCTAAGCCTCAACCGCCCAGACCGCGCAACTCCGCCCAAACTCTGAAACGCTGATTCCATCTCTCTCTCTCTCTCTCGGCTCTCTCTCTCTCTCGGCCTGGTCCTTCGCATTCGTATATCTCCTTCCTTCACCCATTGTTTCCTATATTGTTCGGGTAAGCCAGGAGCCCACGACTTATGTTCTTCCATGGCTTGTTCAAGTGCTTGCGGAAATTTTCTTTTTAGCAGAATTTGACAATCACAACCCCATCTGAAGGCTTCGTACAATTCAAGCGCCAACTAATTTATCTGAACTCGCAACACTGATCCGGATTCACCTCTAAGCATGACGGTGCCGTGCCGGTAAGTCACACCGTCGCTTCTGTTTGTGGTCTTTGCGGCATTTCTACGTGTGTTTATGCTTAGGGGTTGTGGATATCACTCAAAAATCAGGGTTACTAGTAAAATAAAGATATTGTGCCTTAATTTAGTTAGTTGTGTCGTTGCACTAAGTACAGTTGAATCATGTGCATTAACCGACATTGTTACGTTTATGATAGTTTTAGTTTATTATTTGATTTAAAATGAACTGTGCGTTTGGTTTTATTCTTTTATTTGGAAAGGCGGATACGGGGTTGGCCCCTTGCTTCCCTATCTGGATTATCTAAACTTCGAGGGAATGGAAATAATTCTGAAAATTTTGTGTAAAAGATAAGTTGTATAATGCCTTTTTGTTTGCTTACCGAGGGAAAAGGTGGATCCAATTGGGCACGAGTAATTCTAGGAGAATATGTTTTGATGGGCTTTCTGAGATATGAAACTAAGGAAATCAGGAGAGGCAGAGGGTAGCGTGGTGGTGGGCTATTCACTTTTGCCTAGGCCAATGGCAACGGATTCCATCCACAACAACCCCTCTTTCTCAATCTCAGAAAGTAAAATGAAGAGCTATGGAAAATGGAATTATGTAAACTGTGGAAATGTTCAGGTCTTTCTAGTGCAATAAGTTGTCAATGGTTTTAGTTTTCTTCTTGGATCATATGTAGAAGTTTGCATAATTTGTACAGAATATCTATAAGCCTTCAAACACGAGCAGACAGTTGCTCCTCTTTGTCTAATCAAAGGAAAATATATATTGTTCAACTTTTCTACAGTTAGTTTATTATCAGTTTCGGTTTTGTAATAGGGAATAAAAGTGATTTGATGGAGGTTAGAGATAATAAGAAAGGGAGAATAGGCCTAGAAATTCATGGACGTAATCTCTAGGATTGTATTCTTTAATCAAGCCATTAAGTGGACTAAGATATAAATACCTGTCTAGGTTTTAAGGCTTTGTTGAGTGGAATAGTATATAAATAGCTGTCTAGGATTTAAGGCTTTGTTGATATTGTACTTTATCAAGGTCTAAACTGAATGTTTCTCTTCTCTTTTGCAGTGATCTTATGTGATTGTACACCTGATTTCCGAGAATAAATAGGAAGTTGCAATTATGGCTGCTTCACAACTGTCTGAGGTCACTTTCTCTAATAGATTGACAAGAAGAAATAGCATGCAAAAGAGAATGAAGCACTCATTACAGCAGTCTTGTGAGAGCCGTAATGCATCTATGCCTACTAATCAGAAGGGCTTAAGTGGTGTACATGCTTTCAAGCATTGTCATTTGTCTACAGACAAAACGAAGTTGTTTTCTCCAGTTGCTATTCGTAACAGGAAATCTTTTCTGAAAGTGTCCTCTAGCCATTTAAGCTCAGATTGTGGTGTGGGTCCTTGTGAAGTGGAGGATGCCATTCTTGAAAATGAGGATGATTTCAGCACTTCACAAATTGAACTTTTGTACGACTTCTAACCCATTGTTAATGTAAATAGTGTATACATTGGTACCGTGAAGTTTCTGCAGCCCCTATTTCTCAATGATATCTGCTTGCTATTCCTTAGCAGAGGATGATAATAGCTTTTTAATGCTTTGCCTGTCTTGTAGCTGATTAGACATTAATGTGGTCGACACTAACTGAACATTGTCTTCCAATTCATGATATTATGGCCCAAAGATAATCCCATGAAATCCATGCATGTATTTAAGTGTTGAAGATTAATAGGCTCAGGGAACATAATGCTAAATGTATTCTCATGTAAACCTCTGCTTGTTGCATCTTAGCTTCAATGACAAACCATTATTAGGTTTTATTGATTTTTCAATTACTATTTTTTCTTAATTCTTATGCAGCAAGTCAAAGGCGGTACCTACTTATCAATCACGCCCTCATAATATTAAAAGTGAGCTTATAATGCTTTCTTTGCCTGCAATTGCTGGCCAAGCTCTTGAACCCTTAGCGCAGTTGATGGAGACAGCTTATATCGGTAGATTAGGTAAAACATACTTTAAATCTCATTTGCTTTGGTATCATAGTAGTGAAATTCAGTTTTTCATTACCTGAAACTTTGTATCCTTCTCTAAACTTTGTATCCTTCTCTATGGCTTTTCTGTATCCATGTTGATTGTACTTCATAATGTCTTAGTTTCTTTTGCCTTCTTGAGTAAGATGGAACAGGGAGAAGCAGATCTCTACAGCTCCTGAAGGTTTTTGCTTTTCTTCGTGTAGCATTTTTTGCTATGAATTGCTTCAGAAAAAGTGTGGATATAAAAGATTTAAGCTTATTTCCGTTGTACTTATTGAAAGTTTGAGGTTCATTTACTTTGCTGGTACCAATTTGGCATATTTTCATGCCAAATTAAGATTAGCCCGCTTTTGTTGTTTCTTATAAGTTTTACTCACTGCATTTGGGCAAATGTACTTAATACCCACTTAATGCTGTTGCATGGAATATTGAATAAGTACATTGTACATATGTGCTGAATCATGTTAATATGACACATTTTGTTTGATTTTCCTGGATCATTTGTACGTAAATTGAAAGAGTGCATTTTCTTGGATCATTATATGAATATTAGAATGCATTGGCGTAGAGTTGTTTAAAGCAAATAGAATGCTCCCAAGTGATGTAGGGAGGAAGGGACAAGTAGGGAAGAGAGATTAGGGGGGTAGTTATAAGAACAAAGAATAGAGGGGTAGAGACAAGAAGGAGAAACAACCAAGGGAGAGAGGGGGAAGAAAATCACAATTGTTCAATTGTAATCAATTTCTCAAATATTCATTTATCAATTATCAATTCCATTATTCAAATAATAGAGTGTAGGGTTTTTATAAAGAAAAACTCTAGGCCTAAGATAATTTGGTAACAAATTATCTATTTCTAAAAATAAAAAAATCACAATAAAATCATATAAATAAGAGTAAATAAAATCAAACCAGAATCTTACCCAATAAGTAAAGCGAATAAAATAAAAACTAATAAAATCGGAATATCTTATAATCAGAATCTCTTGGAATATTTGATGTCCGCATCAATTTTCCTCGAGTGGTTAGAACTTTACTCCGTCGAAGTTAAAATTTCTGTAGAAAACTTCCTAACTGCAAGCTGAGCAGCGGTGCAAGTGGCCGCCAACGTCACTAGACATGTGGGAGGAGAGCTGAAATTGGATTTAGCTGCTAATGTTGTCTGAAAGGACATGATTTGGGTCTGAAGATGTGCAATTTTGCGGATTCTGATAGAGTTGTAATATACCTGGGTCAAACCGATGGGGATGATTTCGTTGTTGGTGAGGTGGTGATGTTGCTGAAGGCAAAAAAAAAAGGTAGGACTGTTATCTTTGATACCAATTTGATGTAGGGAGGAAGAGAAAAGTAGGGAAAAGAGATTTGAAGGGTAGAGATAAGAACAAAGGCTAGAGGGGTAGAGACAAGAAGAAGAAACAACCAAGAGAGAGAGAGGGAAGGAAATCACAATTGCTCAATTATAATCAATTTCTCAAACATTCATTTATCAATTATTAATTTCATCATTCAAATAATAGAGCGTAGGGTTTTATAAAGAGAAACTCTAGGCCTAAGATAATTTGGTAACAAATTATCTACTTCCAAAAATAAAAGAAATCACAATAAAATTATGTAACTAAGAGTAAATAAAATCAAATCAGAATCTTGTCCAATAAGTAAAGCAAATAAAATAAAAGCCAATAAAATTGGAATATCTTCTAATCAGAATCTCTTGGAATATTTGATATCCGCATCACCAAGTCCCTAGTATAGTTTCGTAGCTTGGATGATGATGCATCGGAGGCTTGATAGTTGATACTAATACTTGCTTGCTGAAAATTAACTTTCAACTTGATAGTGGATGACTTCTCTGTAAAAGTGGTTTGGAGACCCCTCAGCTCTGAATTAATAGTACTTTAATTTTTTTCTTGAGCAAAAATTAAAAAAGAAAAAAAAAAGGCAGATTGGGGACCCATTGAAAATTGCTCTTCAATGTCAAAATACTTTATACACCTTGTTATCTGAAAGATTATTAGTAGTGAGTTTAAAGGATAAAATAAGAAATGAACATATTTACAGCAATTCAAATGTAGCTCTTGTACAAAAAAGGATATAAGGACAATAAGATGGTTTGGACTTCTAAATTGTAGTTTTGATGAGTTACTTGTGAGAAAAAAAAGTGATTTTGTGAAGGTTATAAGCACTAAGACGTAGTAGGAGATGAGCCGAGAAAAATTTGGTGTAGGGAAATTAAAAAGGATTTGAAATTGCTTATACTTTTGAAGGATTTTACTAATTGAGCGGAACTGTGGAAGATTATTACCCAACCTCACATAGTAGAACTTTGTTGTTGTTAATATTGTTGTTGTTGTACGTGGAAAACATTGTTATCATGGGTTGAAGGCTCTGGAAGTCCTTGAGATTGGTGACCAATAGGATCAGTGGATTACAAGGGATTTAAAGATTTCAAATTATCCAAAATCTTTTTAAGCAATCTGTTTGTGTGGCTGCTGTTTGTGACATATGGAAGGAGAAGAATCAAATGGTACTGAATGTGCACAGTAGGGATGCAACAGAGTAATTGCAGAGATACAAGGCGTGAAGTTTAAACATTACAATTTTGCATAGGCAAAAGGAAAAGCAAAACCAGAAGGATAGAGATTTGTTGAAATTAATCTTTACTTAAATTTTTATACAGCCATGGGTATGCACTGGAGTATTTCTGTGGTGTAAAATTTTGTAATCAAGTTACTCACTCTAACGCTGCTAAAAAATAAAATAAAATAAGAAAAGAGTATTTCACAGGTGCAACCCAGAGCCACATCAGGTCTGATTGGCCTAGTCACTGATACATATAGCAAGTAATTACGAGACAATATATAATTTAAAGTGAATTTGTATAGCATCTGTGTAATTAATCCATTGAACATAATCAAAAGATGTCATGTCTATCGCATGCCTCTACATTGAAATAAACTCATTGCCTTCCATTGAATGAGTGATTTGTTGTGCATAATTTAATTGTTTAAAGATTTATGTTATTTTCATATAGATGTTGTGCCATAGTCTAGTTGGAAATATATATTGTATTCATAGAGGACTTGCTCAGAACATAGGTAACCATGGAAGCAGCTGTTCGTCTAGGTAGTAAATAGTTCTGATAGGTCATTCTGTGGGAAATGATATGATATTGCTGGAGAATTATTTGGTAATTGTCGATACATATAAACGTTTGTGAAAATTTTATGAATTCGGTGCAATGAATATGCTGTCATCGAATATCTTTTATGATATAATGGAGTGACGTCATGGGCCAAATTTGTTATTCTGTGATACTTCATGGTTCTGAAGTTGTGTGTTGTGAGAAATACCTTTGTTTTCAAGTTTGTGTTGATTTATAGAGGGCTCAACTCACCACTTCCATGCTGAGTAGTTGGTAATTTTCTTGGCCATGCTACCCTCACTATCATCTTTATGTGGGTGTGTTTGTGGTGCCATCCAAATGCCTGAAAAATATGATAAAATTTTCTTGAATTAGGTTTTTGAAAGCAGAAAGTTAGTCTACTTTTTTTAATGGTTTATCTGAGTTTTTTGTTTCTGTGAAATGTGATGATGAAATTCCAACTTTCACCTACAGGACCTCTTGAGTTGGCTTCAGCTGGTGTTTCTTTATCAATCTTTAACATTATTTCAAAGCTATTCAACATACCACTTCTCAGTGTTTCTACATCCTTTGTGGCGGAAGACATATCCAAGAGTACAGAAGAATCTGCCTCAAATGAAAAATATCCCAATATAGGTGCTTTTTCCATTTGTTTATGGTTGTTTTGACAGGCGAATCATTCTTGGTGGATGAATTCATAATTTGTAAGATTTTTTTTTTAGGTGAAGATGAAAGAAAACAATTGTCCTCAGTATCGACAGCCTTGCTGCTAGCTGTTGGGATTGGCATATTTGAGTCTTTGGCTTTGTTTTTAGGATCTGGTGTGTTACTTGACTTGATGGGCATACCACTGGTAAGTTTCATGGATCATTTTACATGGATGCAGATCAATAATCTGCTCCTTCCTTTGTCTATATGTGCTCAGTAGTGCTTGGGTTGTGTTCCTTATACCTATGTCAGCAAACATGGCTGCAGCCATGCCTATACGCCCATCTGTGCTGTTTTGAGCTGAAAGCAGGTTTAATATCTGGATGCTGCTCATGCCTTGGATTTCTTTTAGTCACTTTTATTGTGTCATTTGCTTTGTTTTGTGGTAAAGGTTAGTAATCTACAGTATGACTTTTTCTTGGGTTTATCATTTTTGTAGGATTCCCCCATGCGTGCTCCCTCACAAAGGTTCCTATCACTCAGAGCACTGGGTGCCCCTGCTGTTGTAGTTGCTTTGGCTCTCCAGGGTGTACTCCGGGGCTTTAAGGATACAAAAACACCTGTGTTTTGTCTAGGCATGTATTTGTTTTACCTGTTATAAATTTTATTTATTAGAGTATCTGCATAGAGTGAGTTGTATTTGATTTTATTTATTTATTTATTTGTTTTGGTTATACACAGTCGGTATACATTTTCCGATCTCCATCATTGGTGGAGGGTTGTGTTTGGTAGCTGACAGCCAGTGTAAAACTGTGTCAGATTTTTTATGGATGAATTTGTTTTATGCAAAATTGTGACAAATGTTTTTATGAATAAATTTGTTTTAGGTCATTACTGTTTTGTGATGTGCCGTGCTCCATAGCCAATCCCACCTAGTGTGACATAAAAGCCTTTGTTTTTATTGTTGTATATAATGAGTATGCATGTGGCATGTAGCACGTCCTTCAAATTATTATTCATAGACATTTGGCTCCCTTTTTACTGTCCCATTATTAACTGGTCTTCTAGCATTTATGTTCCCTGTTTGGCAACACTAGATGCTTTTCAGCACTTAACTTTTCAATTAAAGGCCTCATTTGCAAAAAAGTTCTGGCAGCATCATTTTTTCCATGTGAGATGCAAGACTTCATTTATAAGTGGTATGATGTACGTGGTCGCAGCTTATTGTTTGGTTTCTAATTTTTCTTACATCACCTACCTTCACTTAGGAGTAATTACTTTTAGTATCATTTCCATTTTTGCAATATAATACATATGCATCTAATTCAGATCTTAGGATTAGACCCAAGAGCCTCTCACATTATCAAGAATCATGTCTTTCGAAATTTGTAGATGCCATTAAAATTAACCAAAAGTAAATTGAACACTATGTTTATGCATTTTCAGCAGTTATCTCAACATATTTCAGTTTCCCATACAATTCAGTCCAATGTTGCTTAATAGGGCCCTATTGGAGGACATTTTGCTGATTTAGCCATTTTTATAGACAGTCGGATCAAAACACTGCACTCTTATAAGGGTGCTAAGATGCTTGTTGAATATCTGCTATGATATAGTTCAGTTTTTCTTAATAGGGCTCTAGTGGAGGGCATTTGACTGATTTAGCCATTATTAAGAATTCATCAGTAACAAAGAAGGCAAACTACTCGTGATCACAGCATTGACAAGGGTGCTATATGATGTATCATTGACATTATCTTTTTTGTACTCATCTACTAACACTTCTTGGAATTTTTTTGGTTAGTTCTGTATTATTTGTGGTTCTACATCTATGGTGTCCTCTCTAGTTTGTTGTATGCCTGTCGTATTTGCTGTACTGGAAATTTAGCATAGATCTCTTGTTTCATTTCATGCCCAAGGATTGAAAGTGCAAGAATTGATTAAGGTATCCTATGGAATAGCCCTGATTACCTTAAGAGAAAACTTGTTCGACTAAAAGTCCTTGTTCCCTATGAAGAAGACAGGTTGAGTATCAAGGACCTGGTCATGTGGAATGAAGCAGCTTTGTTAAGGAAGATGTGGGATTACTCAAGGGCAAGAAAACTTATGGGTTAAATGGGTGCACACTTTATAAAGCAACTTCAATTCTGGTCTCTACGCCAGAAGCAAAATGCCTCATAGTATGAGTGGAAATTCCTAGAACCAAAAGTGGACAAAACAATTTTTCAGAAGGAAACCAACAAATGTGGGTTATCAGTTCAGCCTGCTTATGATTCTCTTTGGAGTAGAACTGCTAAAGTTCCATTGTCTTGTTTGGTCTAGAGGTAATATAGCCAAAACTCAATTGATCTTATGGCTTATTATGAAGCCGATATTGCATATTAAGATTGGCATTTGTCTCATGGTATGCTACTTGATCCTTGCTGTGTGTTTTGTGGAAGAACTGATGAATGTAACAGATTTTTTTTGATCCTGTGTTTTTCATTACTCTTTGGGATAAGATGTTACCCTTTGGGATAAAATGAAGGCATCACTGAGCTTAATACATAAATACTCTTCATGGCCATCAAAAGTCAGATTGATACTTCACACCCACGTGGGAAGTAAACAAATATTTGGTTACCCAAAGTGGAAGAAAAGGAAATTGTGCCTTATTTATCTTCTCAATTGAACTCAAGTGTTCATTTTGACTTGTTTTGCATAAACAAGAAGCTTCCCTGAAGTATGCTGATAAGATTAATTGTGGTAGTTGGGATTCCTATTTGTCATCGTTATTATGTCCTCGTGACCTTAAATTTTGCTTTTATTTGTTTTCTGTCTGATTGCAGCAGATCCAGCAGCAATTTTTTTTTCCCCTTTTTTTGTTTCTTCCTACTTGATTTTACTCTCTCTTTGTTCACTAATTGCTGTTATGATTCACTATGCAGGTGTTGGTAATTTTGCAGCTGTATTTCTGTTTCCTCTGCTCATTTATTATTTTCAGTTGGGTTTAACTGGAGCAGCCATTTCTACCGTTGTTTCTCAGTATGTGGATTCTTTAATTAAGTTCTTTTCTTGGTTTTGTCTTTCTTTGCTTGCTGATGACGATGCCCTTTTTTTACTGTACTTTAGATATATTGTCACCTTTTTGATGATTTGGCATCTTAATAAGAGAGCGGTATTAGTGCCGTTAAAGCTGGGAGAACTGCAGCTTGGCGTCTATGTGAAGTCTGGTGAGTGTTTGATGAAGTTTATTCTCAAATTCTTCTGTTACCCGCATTGTACAGTTGTTTAATACATGAAGCTTATAAGGTTTTCTCTCATGAAGAATTAATAACTGACTGTAGCCAAAGAAACTGTTTTTAACTAAGAAAAATAATGACTGGGTAGCTAAACTAAGGAAATTTAGTAGTTGTTATTTCTCCTGAAAACTACTTTCTGCTGCAAAATGTTACAGCTGAAAGGCCCATCTGTCCAACAAGATGGAGGCTTAGATGCCTAAGAATTTACTGGGTTATTTGATCCTATTTGATATTGAACTTTGTAGGTGGCTTTCTTCTTGGGAGAACTCTGGCTGTTCTGATAACCATGACAATTGGGACATCAATGGCTGCTCGTCAAGGCACTTTAGCTATGGCTGCTCATCAAATATGCTTGCAAGTATGGTTAGCTGTCTCTCTCCTAACTGATGCACTTGCTGCCTCATGTCAGGTATGGATTTTCATTTATGAATGGTCTTTTACGTTTTCATAACTTGTTTTTGGAGTTGGCATCAGATGTTTGTTGTTCTGAAGAAAACATCTGGAATATTGTTTTTTGAGTTGGTATCACTTGTTAGTTATTACTGTGAAATATTGTAATTTGAATAGAGTTCAAGTAAAGCTAATCAACCTGGATGGGGGTGTTTTTTTTTTCTTTTTTTTCCGGGAAACATGAACCTGAACTTGCAGTGTATCAGCAGATTTTGTATCACATGTTTCATTTCTCGTCAACATCTAATTGCAGGCCCTTGTAGCAGGCTCTTTGTCAAAAAGAGATTACAAGGCAGTAAAAGAGATCACTTACTTTGTGTTGAAGGTGAGTTATTTTCATATTCATAGTTATTTTCAATTTGTCTTGCATCTTACATCCATGTAATGCTAGGTGTCATGATTGTGCATTTGATACAGAGCCTCACACACTTGTGTACATATTTTTTCCTTTCACTTCTCTTTGCACAGCTCGGGTTACTTACTGGTGCTTCTTTGGCCATGGTTTTGGGGATATCGTTTGGATCTTTAGCAACCTTGTTCACAAAGGATATGCAAGTATTAGAAATTGTCAAAACTGGTGTTTTGGTAAGCCCCCACCCTATGTTTGAGATGTCTTTTGGTGTTCTTTGGTTTACTGTTGTATGGAGGTGTATTTTTCATTTGGGCATTTTCAACAGTTTGTCAGTGCAAGTCAACCTGTTAATGCTTTGGCTTTTATCTTTGATGGTCTTCATTATGGTGTTTCTGACTTTCCTTATGCTGCTTTGTCTATGGTAAGCTGCATCTTTTTTAAGTTGAATGTTTCGCTTTACATTGGGGCGTTGTGTGCCACTTGATTTACTAACATGTATGGGAGTGACATAGATGGTGGTCGGGGCAATATCATCTGCAGTCTTGCTGTATTCTCCTGCAGTCATTGGTCTTCGTGGGGTTTGGCTTGGTTTAACTGTCTTCATGGGCTTGCGTACGGTGGCAGGATTTGTCAGGTGAGTGGTGATCTGAGATTTCTTCTTGTTTCTCCCTTCATTGACTCGTCATATTCTCCTGGCATTGCTTCAAAGTGCTGGACTGCTGGTACATGTATGTCACACGGAGTCATATCGTTTTCCCTTTCTATAGGGTTCAGATGTTTATGGTTTTATTTGGACTTGTGAAAAATTGACTTTAGAGAAAGATTGGAGAAAAATTCTATTAGAAAGGACAGAGATTTGATCAAATATCCCTTGTTTAATTACCCTTAAATTCTAGGAAAATTTAAGGTTTTTAATTTGAAAAAAAAAATATAGAAAACAAATTTGGAATGTTTAAGGATCCTTTCTACTTTAAGAATGATATAAAAGTAAAATAGTTGTAGAAGCTTTTGATTAATCTTGGCATGATCCCTGAGATCTCAATTTGTGTATATGTGTCAGCATGCTGTTGTATTCTGAAGAGCTGAAGGGTATTGCAGATGGAGTTTTTTGTTCTGTTACTTCTTGTTGTATCAATATATATTCTAAAACTTATAAGCTCCCCTTTTAAAAGAAGCTTAAAAAAGGGACCCATAACGTCACCTATGTTAATGATCTCATTGTCATCTATTTCTTCTGTCTAATGTCACCCTGTTATAGATTTCTTGTTTGTTTTTCTGGTAGAATCTGCTGCTATGTGTTTTTCCCTTTTTCCAGATTACTATCAAAAAATGGTCCATGGTGGTTCCTACACTGGGATTCCCCAGGTTTGAAGATGGGTGGCTATATACAAACCTGATAGAAGACCGGAGGTTAGTGTTCTTTCACTCTGTTATGCTGTTTGATAATATACTGTGATTTATTCTTACTATATTGCTGATATTCGGGATTGTTTTTTCTTGATGTATGATACCATTGAGATAATCTGTACACATATTTGTTATGATTTTCAATAATTGGTTAGGTAAAGTTATTCACCTTTTAGCTGTCATAATGCCTCATGTTCGAATATTAAGACTAGTATATCCAGGTTTCTGTTTTCAATGGATCATGGGCAATTTTGAAAAGGTTCTTAAGCAGCCCTTTTTTTTTTTTTGGTTACAGAAAATCTTGTTTTGACTTGACCCCCTTTCAAAGATGTTTCGAGATCGGGAAGACCTGATGATACTTAAACCAAGCTTTTTGCTGCTTCACATAACATGAACATAAACTTCCCTTGGATGAAATTCTCGAATTTATTATCTGGTTCTGTTGGAAGTGTGAGATATTTCTTGTGAATTGAGGACCTAATCTTAATGTCTGGAATATTAAAGCATTTGTTGCCGGGAGCACCCGTTGGACACTTATTTGAACATGCTGCTTTGTTTGAAGTAGGCCTTGCACAACCTGGCTCATTGTGACCATGCCATGGCTAGGTGTGGAAATTTGGGCCAGGGGCAAACAATTACCCTTTTGTACAATTTTCTTTTTTTGAGAAAATATATGAACTTTATTGTATAGTAAAAGCTATACTCTGGGAAAAAATGCTGTACATATATAGGGCACCGTCTTTTTAAATTATAAATTATTCACAACTTACAGATTATTAATTGTTCGAAAGTGCAAAATATGAGAAGAGAAATGAAAATGACTTTATTAATAAAAACTAAAAATGCATAAGATAAAAGCTGATGCTGCATGCATAAAAAAGCATAATTGTATAACTGGGAGGCACTATGAATTCGGTCAGATTTCTCCACGCTCTCCCAAATCCATCACAATATATTGCATGGCTGTAGAGAAGGCTAATTGATTGGAATGGATATTGGCATCAAAACTACCCTCTTCAAAATCTACACAGTTGCATGGGTTGGCCAACATGCATATATATATATAAATATATTAAAACATATCCAAAACTTCAATTTGAAGGGACAAAATCTCTCAGTGGAGCTGCAGGAAATTTCCGAGGTCCAAACTAACCTCAAAAGTGAATAAATATCTATGCAAGGCTGCATGTTAGACTTTGCCTTTTCTCCCACTCATGGTTGTACCAAATGGATCTCACATTTTTCAAGCCTTGATTGTGGTAGCTTGACAACTATGTGAAGATCTCGACCATGTGTATGTGCCATTTGATAGCAAATGGAATAAGACAATTGAAGATTACAAAATTAGAGTATCAGTTATTGAATTGGTGTGGTGAAAATGGTGGAGGGTTAACACATTTATAGGATGATTCAAAATTTTGGATTCCCAAGTCACCCTCAAAAATAATTCAGTGGGACTGGTAAAATGGTAATATAAAACAGTTAACATGGAACAGATGGATTATTAAAAGTGTGAGGAAGGTAGAGAGTGGAATTGTACCTTATCATGTGTCACGGTTTGAATTTTATAGCCACAAATCGTGCAACGTGTTTGCTTCCGTTGGGAACCAGATGCCAACCAAGTTGACCTCAAGTACACTTAAAAGTGTCGGAGTCGATCCCGGGATGTAGCCGAAAAAATACACCAATGTCGAATATGCCGAACGTAAGTAAATTGCTCGTTAAAAGTATAAAATACAAACAAGTAATTAATAGTAATAGACAATAATCGGATATGAAAAAAGATTTCTTAAATTTATTCCCCCCATATAGCGGGTTTGGATTTTTTGACATTAAGCACTAGTATATATTAAAAGTTCTCAATTTTCATAATGGACTATCTAATTTTTTTTATAATTCTAAAATTTAAACTAATAAAATTTTAAAAAAAATTTGAAGATGCGAGAAAAATTATATAAAAATTTATATTTCTTGGCTTGGAATCTAACACATGCATAGGCATGGTTACCAGGTCAATGCTCTGTTTGGGGCTAGTAGCTGAGGTATCCCTTCCCAATAGGGAAAGGAGCCCTTGTGGCAATTTTGTTTTTGTTGGCATAGCCCACATGTTATGTTGCCACGCGGGCCTTGCATGTGCCATTCCTATATTGGGCCTGTCACGGTTATACCGTGCCAGAGCATGGAAACCATCCAACCCTGGCCAGCACAGACCGCTCTCTGGGCCCACGGTGGCTAGATTTGGGCTGTATCATTTTTGGGTTTTTGCAAGACAAACTACTCTGCCCTAACTAACTAGTTCTTTTGAATTTCAGCTCGTGAAGGGTGGTGGGAAAACTTCAATTGCTGGACAGCAGCAATTGCAGCAGCATAAAACTGGAAGCATTAGAAGTTTACCGGTGCTCAGATCATTTTGGGCTATGAATAGTTTTTGGATGTTTATCTTCTAATGTAGCTTTGTTACAATAAAAGCATCCATGCTTTTTATGAACATATATCATATACATATAAATGCTTTCTGTGAATATCTAATACCCTAAATAAATCAAATATTCATTTTGGTAGAATTAGAAAGCATGTTCATTGTATAGTCAAGCAACAGCTCAAACACTATCACTATCACCACCAATTCCAAAGTCTCACTTTGGGTAGTCAAATAGATGAGCCTTCTTGTGAGTTTTTTTTTTTTTTTTTTTAAGTCGCTCCTTTAGTGATAGTCAATTGCGCTATATGAATGTTCTTCCACCATTCACCTTTATTCCTTCGGTTTTTGTGCCCTGGCTTACTCTTCAGAATCCCAGCATCTTAAATGGATGGTGTAAACAGCTAATTCTTATTTGCTGTCTAAGTGGCTAACCTTTGTAGTCTTGCCATCTTGTTTTTCTGTGGCATTGATGTTGGCGATGCACTGTCCATGGAAACAAAGCATATGAGTTCATGTTGGACTTGTGAGTATTATGTATTTTTTGAACTGTTTTTAAGGTCACTCCTGACATGGCTTTCCTTACTTCAACTCCCAGTTGCCACCCTCTCTTCCTATTCCATTTAAAATCTTTTCTGAAAGTAGAGGTACAAGCATAATCCTCAGTACAGGGGATTTTCCCCGACATCCATAAGGTAAACCCCGATTCTTTTCCAGCTCCTGTTTATTCAGTTGTCATCTTGATGTCTTACTTGTCCTCTTTCTTGCACTTTCAGATTCACAATTACCTGCGGCGAATTGTTCTACATGGTCGGTCCCTCTCTCTCTCTCTCTCTCTCTCTAATGCTACTCCATGTTTGTATGCTATGGGCAAATTTTCTTCCCATGCTTCTGTTTGTTTATTCCCTCTATTTCTTGAATGCTGGAAAGATTTCCTTCTATTGTCTCTGAAAATGAGACTGAAGTGTTGTGTGTTTTGATGGTGGAAAGATATCCTTACTTTTAGTCAGGATGCTTTGCAACAATTCAGCCGATTCCATCCCACATCCTTGAATAGCCGATAGTTCTTCAATGCACGAGCTCCAGTAGTAACCAGTTTTCATGAACTTATCTCATCTTGTTACAACTTCCTTCATCTCTTTAATACTTTCTAGCTTCAACTGTCCCTCGCAATGATACAGTTGTCACAATAGAATATGGTGATCATGGGTTCAAGCCATTGTCACTGTTTCTTGCACAATACAAGTGAGACAATGCCCAATAAATCCTGAAGTGGTCTAAACCTTCCTAGATCTTGTGTGCAGTTGGAGTTTCGTGCAGCATTTTTTTTTCTAGTAGCCCCAAGTACCATTGACATATGTGAGTTTCCAAGATACTCCTGAGAATCTGATAGCTGCTGGTCCTGCAATTTTTGGATGATTATTTTACAATTGCTTTTTTTCTAAAAAAAATAATGCTTTTGGGTGAATTTTTTTTTTCCTTTTCTTTTCTTGTGAAAGGCCTTACACATTGATCTATGCTGAAGACACGGTAAGCAACCTCCAATTAAATCAGTCTGATTATAGACGTGAATGTGATAGCATAACACAAATACGACTCACACACTAGCTAAGAATACAAGTAGCAACTTGATAGTGTTTTTAGCTGTTCTGTTCAACGACTTTGATGTGAAGACCATTTGGAAATACAACAATAGGAGTTCGAGCAATATTTCCTCCCTTGATTTTCTTCCACCTATTATACAATACAATCATTTTAAACTTGTTAGTTATATAAAAGGGGACATTTAATAAAACATTTTATGATATATACATAATAATATCTATTATTTCCCATAAAAAACGGCCTAAGCTACTTGACGGAAGCTTACCTGTATTTTGTGACCAGGACATGAAGGAAGATGGCCATCAACACCTTTGAAAATTCCGCACCAGCACACTGCCTTGTACCTCCCCCGAAAGGCATGAAATTCTTAGATATAACATCTGGTTCAAGGTCCTATGTCAACGAAGAAACAAATGAATGAACATTTTTTTCTGAGACTATGAAGCCCAATGGAGAAATCACACGGATCGGCTGATCAATTAACCTACCCTCCAACGCCATGGATTGAAGCTAAGAGGATCTTTGAAAATGGTTGGGTTATACTGGCTTGCAGAAGTTATGAGCATGATAGTCCATCCTGCAGGAATTGTATATCCTGCACATACGATTTTTCAAGTATTTATTGCCATGTAATATGTTCTTCAACAGCGGGGAGGGGATATAAGACGTTAGATGAATTTTTAAAGATAACATACGGTTTATTCGTAGGTCTTGTAATGCTCTTCGTAGCAATCCAAAGGATGGATTTCCCAGCCGAAGGCTTTCATTGATCACCTGTTATTTCATGCATGATGTCTTTAGTACGACATTAATTTGTCCATAAATAAAGTATTATTTCGTTGACTTTTGAATCTAGAGGGGCTGCTTATTTCTGATGTAGTCCCTCCAACTCATTTTAATATCATTAGATATAAATCATTGTAACATATAAATTTAACAGTTTTAATTTTTTTTTTAAAATTGTTTTAATTTTGATAATTTTGAACATTGTATTTGAATTGTTAAATTTATATTTAATAATTTATATTGTGGGATTTGATGATTGCACCTTATTAGTTAGGTGTACCCCTCTGGATCACTTCCCCCATTCCCCTACCAATATAAGCATTTGGGGAGTATTTTTACATATAATAAAATTCTATGAAGTAGAAATTATTAAAAAAACTGGGCAATTTGTAATAAATTTCAATTAGTTTTAGTTTTTTTTTTTTTTTGAATTTCTTTGAATAAGACTCCATTAGTAGGAATTTTTTTTTTATTTTTATTCACAAGTCATTTTTAAGAAGAATATGAAGCCTATGTTTTCAAGATGTTAATTTGAACAACTGGGTTTTCAACGGTCAGGCTGTCTGTTCATCAATGAACTCAGGTACGAAAGAAAACCGAAGGAACTTACATCAAGAGTAAAAGTCATTGATTTAACTTCATTCCAAGTGAGGGGTGAGCCTGGGTTTTCTCTGTTCTTCATGATCGTCTCGTGCTCGACCTATTGAAAGATCACCAATTAATCGGACGATCAAAACAAGAATATATATATAAATTGCGGAGAAGCATGCCTTTTTTATGCACAAATTAACCTTGAGTTCTTCCAAAGCTCGATGATTTTCTGACAAGAACTTCAAAACAAGAGCTAACGCCACAGCAGTTGAAGCCGAAGCAGCCAACAGAAGCCCGAATACAATATTGATGATGATATCTTCAGACAAAAACTTTTCAATAGCCTGGTCTTTTAGAAGCTGATCAAGGAAATCTGCCCGATCACATTTGTATTTGGTGCTAAGTCTCTCCTTTATGGTAGCTCTAATTACATCAGTTACTGCTTTCCGATTCTAACAATGCAGATAATTTCAGGAATTACGATCCAACGACATGGTAGAGAAATCTCACGTTCAAATACCACTATAGCATACTTACCTTTAAGCATTTATGGTATGCAGTACCAGGAATGTTGATTGGAAATGAGAGAAAACCTTCTAAGAGGTGAATGAATTTTGATGCTATCTTCTCCTTGACGGTATCTGAATCATACCCGAATAATTGTTTTGCCGCTGAATCTACAACCATCTGTTACCGTGAATAGAAGGTGAGCAATAACCTCAAGTAGTCACGATGTGTGTTGGTCCATCCCAGATGAAATACTGGCAAACAGACTACAATTGTCACAAAGACATGACCCTATAATGGTTGGGACATGACGGGGGTTTGCAGTATGCAGATAGGATGACCCAGAATTGTAAAATAAAATCATAAATAGTGATAAAATTTCATATTATTCTTACACTTTTTACTTAGTTGTTTGGTTAAGTTCTTGAATTTGTTGGCTTCTTAACATAGTATTAAACCCTTATTTTATTAGCTGATTTTAAGTTTACTTCCTCAAAATTTAATTTTTCTGTAATTGTTTTTTTGGTACAGGATGAGAAGATGATGGATGCTTATTCATAGTTCATGCTCAAAATGACATTTTCACGACCATAATAAACAGATATTCTCAATCATTTACCTGACAGTTTGATTAAGTTTTTCAATCTATATGTTTCTCAGCATGTATCATAGTCTCATTGATCAATTAACATTGTATTTGATCTATAAAATCTCACATTTTTTATAACTATTTTTTAAATATATAATATAAAATGAGCATCTACTTAATCTACACTTAGTCTAAAAAAATATAAATATAATAAAATTATTCTTAATATTTTGTTTTGATTTGTTTGTGATGCATCATTGGATTTGAATTACTATACGGATTAGGAAGCCACAAATTGTTTCATATTATCCGATTAATTTGACATGGTTCCGGTCTCCGTATACTCCGAATCTGGATATTGTATAACACAACAAATATACGGCCAAAGGATTGGCGGGACTTACTTACCAGTATATCCTTTGACGTTCAGATTAGTAATCTTTCTTTGTAGAAAGAAAAGAGTGGATATAAAATAAAAATATTTATAAAAATGATTTCATTAAGTGCGATTAATAGAAAGAGTTCTAATGAGGGAGTGTGTGCGTTTGAAGCATTTTAGAATTGTCATTTGTTAACTTTTTAGACTCACACTTGAGCATTCTCCTGTTTCCTGTTGGAAAGGAGGGGTTTATATAAAAATAAGGAATAGTTGATCTTTTTTACTAATTGCTTAAGGAACCGTTCAGATAAATAAGAAAATCATATTCAGCCGACAGTTCTAAATTGACAACCGAGTCCGTTGAATCATATAAGACAAGGAAGTTGTCTATTCCAATCGGTTGGAGTTGGTTCCGTTTTCATTCAATAAATAAACTATCCGAATAAAATTGACAGTCTCATTTACCAATTTTAGACTATATAGGCCAACTAAATTTTTATTCTGTTATGAACTAAATCTTTTGACTGAGTTTTCTTTTCGGTAATTAGCTACCATACTCATTAGGTTTTTTTTTTTGGGACAAATTGAGAATGGGAGGAGGGGGGGGGGGTACGGTTAGAACAGCATTTTTGACTTCAGTGGATGGCTGAGTAGACCAAGTGCGCAGAGCTTCGGCGGCGGAATGCTGCAGCAGAGGGAGCAGCCTTTGCCTGAGAGCGTCGGAACCGAAGTGGCCGAGCGTTGCGTTTCTTATATACTTGTGGACATAGCCGGCTTCGTTGGTGCGGCCGTCGCCGTCATGTGCGAAGAGCTTAGAGAAGGTGTCAAGGTACCACATCTCTACAGCCTTCCCTTCCTGTTGAATAACGTAGCGGTTAAAGTCTGGATCAGCTGATACTACCGTCGGTCTTCCCACCAGGTGAGTACGAAACACCGGTCCATATCTACCAGAAAAATAAATATTGATTGCACCGTTCAATTCGTTCAAAAAAATGATGTGCTCAAGCATAAGCTTGTTTAGATTTCATTCAATCTCTTCAAATCTTTTATATTCAATAGATGTTGTCCGCTAAATTTGAATTAGGGCTCGATTTCCAATTTTTTTGCACATTAATACCCGACATTGTAAAGAATAAACAAGAAAAAAGGAAACGAGAAATTGATTACCGTTTGGTTCTGGTGGTGATGAAATGAGGAAGATCAAGCGAGTAGCTTGGGATGATCAGCTGAAGAGTCTCTCCAATGAGAGGGTATCCTTTCGAACCGGGAGGCAGAGACAAACTTCCTCCTTCCCTTCCTCTCCCTCTTCCTCTTCCTCTGTAGATCCACAGACTTACGCTTATCGCTAGCAGCAAGGTCACCACGTACAACAACATCGCTAGCATCTTCCTCCTCCTACATCAATTGACGGATGTTCTCGCTTTAGAATTGCCTTTTTCTTTACTCTTTTGGCGGTAAGGAAGATATTGTATATATTATCAATTCGCCAAACGTGTTGAACCAGAGAAGACCGTACTTACATGGAGTTTATTTTCGATAAAAGGTAGAAAATAACTAAATCAATTTTGTTGTCAAGTAATAAATGCCATTGCCGACGGCTTAATGATAGCACTGTGAGCAACTCAAGAGTAAAGTTTTGATAAAATATTAAATATTTTTAGACTTGTGGCACAGGGCCTTACATGGGCGACACCAGCGAGAAAAGAAGAAAAGGACAGCGGACGGAAAGTGGGTTTCGTCGGAGTGGTTTGGTGGCAGCGGCCATGGCGATGGCGGTGGCGGCAAGGGCATTGGTGCAGAAGCCTAAGGTGCCAGCGAAGGTGGTGATAGTGGATTCTGGCAGCAGATAATTTTTTCCACTTCAAAATTTTATTTCCTTAATTGATTTCAAAAATATTTTTTAAAGATAAATTAATCTCAAAATAAATTGGCAAAAAATTTTAATTTAAATATCCATAGCCATGGATAACAATATCAGTAGTATTTAATATTGATAGGTCTCCCAATATTATGGCCTGGCCCAAAATCAAACCCGTCCATCGGCATGAGGTGCGAAGGCTAAGAGGCACGGTGATAGGGCCAACCACAACTTAGTGCATGATGGGCAGGTAGAGATAGGCACCAAATAGGCCCAACAAACAACTCTATATAAACCTGCTAATCGTGGCGTAGAAAGCCTTCCAACTTAGCGGCCAACAACCAGTCTAAGCAGCACGTGTATGTGGAAGCCATCTGCCATAATTGTTGAGACAACTTGATAAATATTTTAGGAGAATTGCCTATGATCAGCCGATTTTTTCCAAAAGGACAATTGTCATTGCCGACCTTTAGGATCACCTGAACAACCCAACGAATCATCACAGGACAATTATCATCAGTCGTGAGACCCAATAAAGGTTAAACCGACTCCAAACGGTATAAATATCCCTACATTCTAATGAGAAGGGGGGAATCTCTCGCGAGAGAAAAGCTCTAGTGAGACAAAAGTAGAGGAATAAAAGAGAAGAAAAGGAAAAAGAATGGGCGTATAGAGAGAAGGTTTAGAAGGCATGCTTACTCTATTCTCGTCCTCCGAGTGGTCTCATTTTCCTGCTCCAATTGATGGTTGTGTAGGCCTCCCGCCGACTTCGAGTCTTTGCATTGCCAGGCTGGTAAAGGCGGTTTATAGGGCGTGGCGTTAAGGGGTCCCCAGTCTGTAATTAAATAGGAGACCGATGTGTGTTTCTCTCATCACCATCAGCGCCCAAGGTTCTTTTCCTCCTCCAATTAGCCACTCTCTTGTGAATGTATTTATAATATTTTGGATTCCGTTTAGATTATTTTAATATTTATTATCATTTTGGATTTTTCGCGAGCAGAAAAGGAGGAGAAGGGAGATGAGAGAGAGATCGGTGGCAATGGTGGTTGTGGGTGACGTAGCAGTGGTTGGTGTGGGTGGGAGCCAACGACACTCAGTGAGGCCGTTGCGGATGTCGCAGCGGCCGTTGAAGGCCGACGACGGCCACGTGATGTGGCTCAGTGGTGGAGCGGCGGTAGAGGAGTGGCAGCAGCGGCGCGGGAGGCTGCGCACAGAGGAGAGAGGAAGGGGCGCACGGGTTTTGTGCCGACAGGAGAGAGAAAGGTCCAATCGGGTACTTTGGGATATCTTTTTTTTAGATCTATGGAATATAAAGTTGAGGCAAGTATCTTCTAATCTTATTCTTGGTCTGATTTAATTTCTGATATATTTTTACCACTGTAAGTGATTTTATTAATATGTATGTATTTTTATATACTCACAATTTATGAATTATATATATGCATGTATATTTTACTGGTCATACGGTAGTTTTACACTAGTATTTATAATTTGGAAAGTTTTCGAATATCCGAACAGTATATATATATTTGTGTATCCGTATATTGTGGAACCATGAACCAGGCCTTGCATTGATCATGCATGCTGCCGGGGGCGGGGTCACTATGGGACCATGATGGTTCGAGACCCGATGGGTCGTTATATGTGATCCGAGGTATGAGGTATTGGTATCGCTCCCGATGGGAAGACTTGGTCCCGATAGGGACGTATATGATATGGCCACTTTCGCCGGAAGGAAGGTTGAGTCGTTTAGTAGTTGACCTGCTCCACTATATATTTAAATGAGAACCATTATAAGGAATTGACGAAAACCTAATATATTCGGACGTCCTAATATATAACTAAAATTTGAGTTTGCATCCAAAGTTGCGGGTGGTAAAACTTAGTGAGCAAGTTCATAATTTATGGGAGATAGAGTACATGACTAACCTTGAACTGTTGGCATAAATCGCAGCCGATATAGCCGTGGTTACCGGATGAGGGTAACCCTTCCTCAAGTTGGTATTGTTGGTCTTTGGTTCTCCGATTTTGTGTATGCTTTGTAGTTTTATATGTATTTGGGTGGATGATGATTTTGAGATACATTGATTGACCCATAGTTGGACGATAAGAATATCTCATACGTATAAATATGTGATAAACTCGAAACGTGTTTGATTTATGTTTTGGTTCTGGCAGTCTTCTCTCGATTTCTGCATTATGAGATTTAGATCCGGACGATGGTTTGTATCTCACTTGGATGTGGTGACGGTTACGACTTATGTGACCTCGAATCATATGATATGATATCTTTTATGATATTTGATCGGATCGTTATTTATTACGATTACGTTCCAGATGGACTGTCTGATACGGACGATGATTTTAGTACGAGGCATCTTCTCGGTTTTCAGGGATTTCACGGACATTGTGTTTTATTTTACGTGATTGTTATGCGATATCCCTACTTCTTATTTATGAGTACTGTTTTATACGATGATATTTGTTGAGCTCTAGGCTTACATTTTCATATTTTATCCCTTCAAACTAGTGGTATGGATACTCTTATAGGAGCTCGGATGTGTTTGGGCTCGGATATCTCTATCGGCGAGTGGAGATATTATGCTTGGTATATTTTTGATCCCGGGGATGTGTTATGGTTATTGTTTATGATCGGATGAGTGCCTTAGCATATGTATGAGAATTATTAGAGTTATAGCATTATATTGATGAGTTATTGTTATGTTTAATACCTCCCTTACGATTGTTGATAGTATGTCGTGTATCATGTTTGTCCGGATTCATATCCGATGAGATTTTATACAGATTTTATCATGTCGGAACCTATTTGTGTATTACTATCATACCCGGGTTGGATTATTATGGTTGATAAAAATATTATTATTGATTTTATTTTTCACATGCGTATATTGTGTTCTTGGATTGTAACAGAGGTGCTATCAGAGAAAATGTTATAAGAAGAGGTATTTTTGGGTCATCTTGGAAAAGTAATTGATAGAATATTTGGTGAGATAAGTGTAGCCTAGGGTGCAGAATGAAAATTTGGGTCATAAATGTTTGAATTCGACTCGAAAAGTTGATTAATAGGCTATGATGAGTCGCACGAGAGACATTATGGGTGATTCGATTTAGCAGCCAGATGAAAGTTTGGTTGCTATGTGAAAGATGGTCTGTTAGGGGTAAGATGGAGCGCTCTTCGAATGATTAAGAGTGAGCCAGTTTGAAAAATTTTTAAATTTTTTTATCCAATTAAGGCTAAAATTGAGTTTTAGGAAGTGGAGGACGTGTTTGAAGTTTTTGATTGTTCAGATAAAGTTTGATTTATTGTCCATAAGTTGTAGAGCGAGGTAAGCCGGTGGTGGGCTTCTTAGTGCCATATTTCACTTCTTGTAATGTTTGGTGGAGGAAACTTTTGGAAGTCACTCTCCGTTTGGCATTCGAGATAGTAAGAACGGCAAATTTAGTTGGTGAAAGCACGAAAAATAAGTCTGTGGCCTTTGAGCTTGTATGTAAATATTCTATACTTTTCTAATTTCTAATAATGAGCTTTGAGGATGTTTATCTCTGATGGGTAAACCTTTGATTTGTTAAGATTATAGACTTCGATATCCGATCTAGGTTTGTAGATATTAATGATTGACTGACATGATTTTATTTGTGAACCAGACTTTGATGTGATATTAGGAGCGACTTGGTTGGCAAATCGCTACCATTAGTGTGGTTGATTTCGGTAAGAATATTTTGATTTGTAATTTGGATTGTGAATTTTGAGTTTGAGGAAAAGTCGATCAAGAGGCGATGAAGCTGATATTGTTGTGCCTGTAAATTAATTGATGAGAATGTGTGTCGAGTTTATTTGGCATATGTGGCCACATCTGAGAGTCATTTTGTGGTCATTAAAAATTTTCTAATTGTATGGTAATTTGAGGCTATTTTTTGAGGAGATGATTAGCTTGAATTGTCTTTTGATCGGTAGTTGAGGTTGTTGAGGTTGTGTCAGGAGTGATATCAATTTTGAGAACCCCGCATAGAATTGTGGAGGCATTGGTCAAGTGCTTTACTGTGGGGTGCTTCAGTGCCTTTGGATGAGTTAGATTAATCATGAGGTTATCTATGAATTATTAAAAATTTAATTCATTTGGGAAATGAATTATTTGATAAACGAATGTTGGAAATTGATAGATGATTTGTTTAATCAATGGTTAGGGCTCGATAATTTCTAAAATCGATCCGTATTTGGAATATTGTTAATTATGATGATCGAGAGAATGTACCTGAGATATCCTTCAAGATTAAGGTACGGTCGTTGTGAGTTTCGGTGGTATTTTGGGTTTGTGATTGTATTGGTGTCTTTTATAGATCTTTTAAATTGGATATTTCGGTCGTATTTGGGTTTATTTGCGATAGATTCTGTCACAACCCGGGACCACCATATACGCAGGTCAAAAATAAAATCAATAATAAGATTTTCATCAACAACAATAACCCATCCCGGATGTGACAATCAAACATATGCAGGACCCAATATAAATAAAACTCTCACAAGATCTCATCGGATATGAATCCGGACAAATAATACATGACCTGCTATCCTTAATCGTAAGGGAGGTATCCACATTTACAACAACTCATCCACATAATACTATAACTTCAATATTCTACATACAATGATCAAGGCACCATCCGGCCATAAATAATAATCATAACATATCATCGAGACCAGAAATATACCAAATATAGCATCTCCACTCGCCAAAAGGAATATCCGAGCCCGATCACGTCCCGAGCTCTGCAAGCGTATCCATGCCACTAGTTTGAAGGGATAAAACATGAAAACGTGAGCCTAGAGCTCGACCAAGCATCAAGAATCGTATAAAACGGTACACATAAATCGAAGCGGGGATATCGTATAGCAATCGCGTAAAAACAAAACATCGTGTCCGTGAAATCCCTGAAAATCGAGGAAATGTCGTATTAAATCGTCGTCCGCAATAACTCGTCCCTCAGAGGACAAAATCATATAAACCACGATCGGTAAAACCTCATAGAGCGATATCATATCATATGATCCGAGGTCACATACGTCGCAACCGTCACCACATCCACGTGGAGACACATACCGTCGTCCGGATCTAAAACTCATAAGGCCGAAATCAAGAGAAAACCGCCGGAACTAAAATATAAATCAAAACACGTTTCGGGTTTTATCACATCAGTACGTACGAGACATTCCTATCACCCATCTGTGGGCCAAACCACGTATCTCAAATCATCGTACACCCAAATACATGCCGAAATACAAAGCATGCACGAAATCGGAGAACCAAAGATCAATGATATCAACTTGAGGAAGGGTTACCCTCGTCCGGTAACCACGGCTATATATCGGCTACGAATTAGGCCAGTAGCTCAAGGCCATCCATGTACTCTGTCTCCCATAGATAAGGAACTTGCTCACTATGTTTTACCACCCGCGGCTTTGGGTGCAACCTCAAGTTTTTATTATATATTAGGACGTCCGAATACATTAGTTTTCCGTCAATTCCTTACGATGGTTCTCAATTAAATACGGGTGGGCGATACCTCATCTTCCTTATGGCGGAAGTAGCCAATCCTCATCTTCCTTACGGCGGAAGTAGCCAATGCCTCATCTTCCTTACGGCGGAAGTAGCCAGTGCCTCGGATCACGTAGTGATCCCACCCCTGGCAGCATGCATGGTTAGTGCAAGGCCTGGTTCATGGTTCCACAATATACGGATACCAAACATACATATATATCGTCCGGGTGTCCAAAACCCCTTCAAATTATAAATACAAGTATAAAACCACCGCATAGCCAATAAAACATACATGCATGTATACAATTGATAAATTGAGGGTATTTAAAAAATACATGTACGTTAGTAAAATCTCCTACAGTAGTCAAAATGTATCGGAAATTAAATCAGACCAAGAATAGGGCTGAGGATACTTGTCTTAATATCATACTCTGCAGATCTGAAGAAAGGATGTTCCGAAGCACTCCAATCTGGCATTTCTCTCTCCTGCTGTGCCTTTCTCTCTCTACCAACTTCCCTTCTCTCTCCTCCGTGCGCACCTTTGCCAGCAGCCGCCGGCAGCTCCGCTGCCGCCGCCTGAAACCCTAAACCCCTTTTCCCCCTTCTCTTTCTCTCTCCCCGATTCTTCTCCCCCTTTCTTTTTCTTTTTCCTTTTTTTTCCTTTTACTTTATTATTATTATTATTATTACTTTTATTATATATATATATATATATAATTTTCTATTATTTTTAAATTTCAACTCGGCCTCCGGACAACATTACGGGTGCACCCCGAGCACCACTCCGCACCTCCAATCATTTTCAAAAATTTTATAATATTTTAATTTATTTTCACCACATCCGAAATACCCAAAAATCACAATTAATATTAAAATAATCCAATCGGGATCCGGAATATCACAGATTCATTAATGATACTTTGATTTATTTAAGAAATTTATGTGGGGCATGAGGTCCGTTTGAGGACTGTGTCATAATTGTAAAGGGTAGTTTATGGTTTGCCCAATTGAAGAGATGCGAGTTTGGTTGGAAGTAGGGTTATTTTGAACATGCTGTTTCTTTGATGGTATATTTGTGGATATGTAGAAGATTGAAGCGGTAGTCGGTTGGGAAAGGCCATCGTTTGTTGCAGAGATGCACGATCTCTTGGGTCTACTTAAATCTGTTAAGTGATTTGTTGAGGATTCCTCGAAAATTGCAACGCCTTGTTGGACGTTTGACTTGAAGTGATCGGTGTTTATTAGGATAGTAATTGTGATGGGAGCTTTCAATAAATAAAAGCTGTTAAGCGATTTGTTGAGGATTCCTCGAGAATTGCAGCGTCCGTTGGATGTTTGACTTCGAAACGATTAATATTTATTAGGATAGTAATTGTGATGGGAGCTTTCAATAAATGAAAGGATGGATTATCGACAAAGTTAATTTGGTTGATCCCCGATGGATCAAATTAATCTGTGTTAAATTGTGATGCTTCTGAGGAAGATTTGAGGTTGTGTTTTGATGCAGCTTATTCGTGTAGTAGTGGCCTATGGATTACGGCTGTTGAAAGTCTATGATCAAGGTTACTCCACTTATGGATTTGAGTTAGCAGTTGAGGTCTTTATTTTGAGGATTTAGAAATGTTATTTGTATGGAGATAGTTATGGCTCAATTTGATTATAGAGGCTTGAAGAAATTATTTCAAAAAAAGGGGAGATAGTTGTGGCTCAATTTGATCATAGAGACTTGAAGAAATTATTTCAGAAAAAGGAGTCAATCATGTGGCAATGTAAGTGAGTGAATTACTTAAGGGCTGTGATGGTGAGCTTCAATGTCAGCCAAGAAGGAGAATATTATTGGCGATATTTTGGGTCGGAAGCCTTCGGATTTGACGTGCCATATGTTTATGAGAGAAAGTGGAGCATGAGTAGCCTCTATGAATTTTGCTTCAGGATTTCCAAGGACAGTTAGAAATATGGACGCAATATGGGTAATTATGGATTGGCTGTTGAGGTTAGCCCATTTATTGCCAATTCGAGTGATGTATTTGGATGAAAAGTTGGTTTGTCGATATGCCAATGAGATAATGAGGTTGTAGGATATTCCAATCTCGAGGTGTCGATTGTGATCTAATGTTGTGCTGAATTTCGACACAGGTTTGTATTAGAAATTCGAGTACCTAGTTGAAATCTAGTATAGCGATCATTTACAATCAGGTGATCAATCAGAGTAGTGTAGCAGAAGCACATGGGTCCATAGCTCTTGGTTGCAAGATTTGATTTGGAGTTTTAGGTAGAGAATCTGATTTGAAATCTGGTTTGAAGACATTGATTAGGTAGAGGTTTTTATTGAGTCCTGTGATTTTTGGAGAAGTGCCGGTTTCGTTTGGATCGGTCTGAAATTTCACTAGATAGAAGGAGATTTTTGCCGATAAAGTGGTAGGTAGGTGGATCCATTCTCAGCCTATGCGTTTGCCGTTCAGAACTAAAGCTGCATTAGGAATTTGCGCTGCAGTGTCTTCTATTTTCGTTTTGAGTGGAGAAGCTATAGAGTCAGTGAATAATCCCTACCAGGATTAGGCTCTGAACGAAGCTCTTTTGTGCGGAAGAAGCTTTTGTAAAGATCAGAAGTAAAGTTTTTTTTTATTTGAGTGGTCATGAAGCTGGACGTGATCAAATAGAGTCTCGATTGATGGATGAAAGATCGAGAGCAGTCGAGGTTGTTAGCAGCTTTTGTGGAGTTGGAGTAGTCTAAGTTCGTAAGGAACGTCGAAAATTCTCCTCCTAGCGAAGTGGCGAGCTGATCATATGTCTCGGGTCTAAATGAAGGAGCCAAGAAGAAGCCTTCGAGATTTTGTTTTTGATATGCTTTGGATGGCGATGAATTTGGTGATGACTTGGATGATGTTGGGTAAGTTGATGAAATCGGCTTGTTGCTTGCTAATCAGAACGTCATTCTCGAGTTTGGCCGTCAACATATTATTGAGATGAGAAGATTGCAATGTATACTAATTTTGAGGCCTTTGATTGCAATTGGAAGCAGATGATCGACCAGATTTGTGTAGTGAAAGCGTGTGGATTCACGATTATCGGTCACAAGATTTGATTTGAGGATTGAAGTAAGAGATCAGATTTGCAGCCTTATTGATTGATCGAGAAGAGTGGTTAGATATTTCTAAAAGTATCATGAAAAGAAGAATATCAAGTATCATGGGCAAAAAATAGATTGAGGTTGAGGTTCGATAGATATTTTGAGGTTTCGCAGCGAATTGGAGAGGTAGCCAATAGATTGGCATTGCTTCGAGTTTGGCGGAATCATTATGATGTGTTTTGTGTATGTATGCTGAGAGAAATATGGGTTGATCCTTGACATGTAATCGTATGTGAATTGTTGTTGAATTCGAGAAGCTATTTTATGTTGCGATTTTGATTCCGATATTGGGATAGAAAGATCAGGCGTTGAGGATCATATTTTTTTGGAGGAATCTTTTGATCAAGGTTAAGTCCGAAAGAATTATTCTTATTTGTTCAAGGATTGATATGCATAAATTTCAAAGACGAAATTTTTATAAGGAGGGGAGAGTGTAATATTTCAGATCCTGTCTGAATTATTTTAGTATTTATTGTCATTTTAGATTTTTCGCAGGCGGAGAAAGAGGAGAAGGGAGAGGAGAGAGAGATCGGTGACAACGGTGGTTGCGGGTGGCGTAGCGGTGGTTGGTGTGGGTGGTGGTTGACGGCGTTTGGTGAGGCACTTGTGGATGTCACAGCAACCGTTGGAGGCCAACGACGGCCATGTGAGGCGGCACGGTGGTGGAGCAGCAGTGGCAGTGGCGCGAGAGGCTGCGCGCAGAGGAGAGAGGAAGGGCTGCATGGGTTTTGCACCGACAGGAGAGAGAAAGGCCCAATCGGGTGCTTTGGGATATCTTTTCTTCAAATATGTGGAGTATAAAGTCGAGGTAAGTATCCTCTAATCCTATTCTTGATCTGATTTAATTTCTGATTTATTTTGACCACTGTGAGTGATTTTACTAACATACATGTATTTTTATATACCCTAATTTATGAATTATATACATGCATATATATTTTATTGGTCGTGCGATAGTTTTACACTAGTATTTATAATTTAGAGGATTTTCGGACATCCAGATAGTATATATATATTTGTGTATTCGTATATTGTGGAACCATGAATCAGGCCTTACATTGATCATGCATGTTGTCGGGGGCGAGGTCACTACGGGACCATGGTGGTTCGAGACCCGATGGGTCGTTATATGTGATTCGCAGCACGAGTTATTGGTACCGCTTTCGATAGGGAGGCTTAGTCCCGATGGAGATGTATATGATATGGCCACTTCCGCCGGAAGGAAGGTTGAATCATTTAGTAGTTGACATGTCCCACCGTATATTTAAATGAGAACCATCCTAAGGAATTGACAAAAAACTAATATATTTGGACGTCCTATTATATAACTAAAATTTGAGATTGTACACAAAACCGCGGGTGGTAAAATATAGTGAGTAAGTTCATAATTTATGGGAGACAGAGTACATGGATAGCCTTGAGTTGCTGGCGTAAATCGCGGCCGATATAGCCGTGGTTACCGGACGAGGGTAACCCTTCTTCAAGCTGGTATTATTAGTCTTTGGTTCTCCGATTTCGTACATACTTTATAGTTTTGCATGTATTTTGGTGCAAGATGATTTTGAGATACACTGATTGGCCTACAGTTAGGCGACAAGAATGTCTCGTACGTATAAATTCGTGATAAACTCGAAACGTGTTTTGATTTATATTTTAGTTCCGGCGGTCTTCTCTCGATTTCTGCATTATGAGATTTAGATCCAGACAATGGTTTATGTCTCACATGGATGTGGTGACGGTTGCGGCTTATGTGACATCGGATTATATGATATGATATCTTTTATGATATTTGACCGGATCGCTATTTATTACGATTACGTCTTAGATGGACTGTTTGATACGGACAATGATTTTAGTACGAGATATCTCCTCAGTTTTTAGAAATTTCACAGACATTGTATTTTATTTTACGTGATTGTTATGTGATATCCCTGCTTCTGATTTATGAGTACTATTTTATACGATGACACTGCTGAGCTCTAGGCCCACGTTTTCATATTTTATCCCTTCATACTAGTGGCATGGATACGCTTGCAGGAATTCGGACGTGTTCGGACTCAGATATCTCTATCGGCGAGTGGAGATATTACGTTTGATATATTTCTGATCCCGAGGATGTGTTGTAATTATTGTTTATGGCCAGATGAGTGCCTTGGCATATGTATGAGAATTATTAGAGTTATACCATTATGTTGATAAGTTGTTATGTTTAATACCTCAATTATGATTGTGGATAGTAGGTCGTGTATCGTATTTGTCCGGATTCATATCTGATGGGATCTTGTACGGGTTTTATCATGTCAGGTCCTATTTGCGTATGATTGTCACACCCGAGTTGGGTTATTATGGTTGATAAAAATATTATTATTGATTTTATTTTTAACCTGCGTATATTGTGGTCCTGGGTTATGACAATATTTATCAACAATCCACTTCTCGACGAGTGTAGAACTCTCTCTTTCTAGTAAGCCGCCATTTGGCCGAACACACTCAGTGGAGCCCAATCTTCCATCTCTCTAAGCCACCCCTCGGTAGGACATACTCAGTGGAGCTTAATTTTTTATCTTTCAAAGACGTCCCCTAACCAGGCACACTCAAAGAAATTCAATTCTCCATTTCTCAAAATCGCCCATTGGCCGGGCACACTCAGTGGAGCTTATTCCTCCATTTCTTTAAGCCATCCTTCAATTGAGCGCATTCCTCGGAGTATAATCCTCCATCTTTAAGTCACCCCTTGACCAGGTGCACTCAACAGGAGTCCGATCCTTCATCTCTCAAAGTCACCCCTGGTCAGGTGCATTTAGTAAGAGCTCAATCCTCTATTTCTCAAAACCACCCCCTAATCGGGCACACTAAGTAGATACTTAGCCCTCCGTCTCTCTAGTAACCCGCCATTTGGTCGGGTTGGTCGCAAGACCTCAATCATTCATCTCTCGAAATTGCCCTCTGGCCAGGTGCACTCAGTGGAACTCGGTCATCCATTTCTCTAAACTGTCCCTCAATCAGGCTCACTCTTTGAAATTCAATCCTCCATATCTAAAGCTGCTCTTCTGTCAAACGTATCTAAATACTCAATCCTCTATTACACGCATTCTCGCATCATTGATTCACTCCTCCTATCTTTCTATCTATCTGAGAAAGATTTCTAATTTGAGCGTTGGAGAATATATCGAAAAGTGAGAGCGTATCTTGCTGATCTTCTAACATCTTATTTGTTCGTGATATTGCACAGGACCTAGATTATCGAAGATAGAAACTGAATCTGCCTCAATTCAATCTGCCGTGGAAGATTGAAATGCTCTCTAATCCGTATAACAATTCAGATCTAATAACATATCAAATATATTAATTAATATATACCAGTATTAAATTTTTGATATAAATATTTTTTAAAAAATAGTGGTATATTCGTAATATATTACTTTATCGGTAATATAACTTGATATATTAGTTGATTTTAAAAACTTCAGTAAATATACTCGATATTTGATTATTTGTTTATCATTTTATCATCTTCAAATTTTTTTTATAATATATGTAATATTGATATATATTATTTGATATATTTAATATCGATATAATCATAACTGATATTAATATTAATATTTCATCCATGGTCATTGCAAAACATTATTAAAAAATTGTGAGAGGATTCTAATGAATTGGTCTAGTTTTTTATAACAAGCTTTAATTCATAACATTTTTTATAAAAATCGTACACGTATCATATGAGCCCGCGTCACTGTGCCCCTCTTCTCATATGTTGAAAGGGTGCATAGCAATATTATTCAATGACACTATTAGTCATAATTTTATAGTTATTAGTTACTATCAAAATAATACCTCATTATATATAATTTTCAAGCCTACGTAAATCCAGCGTGTGAAGATGTTGAGGGATGCCCGGGCATAATGTTAAGCGGTCCACACGGTGATTGTTGACTACCATTATGATTAAATGGATCAATTTTGAATAGGCCTCTGTAAAAGAAATATTTTCTATTTATTTTCAAAATAAATTTTATAATATAATATTTTATCTATTTGTTATATTAATTAATTTATATAACAATATTTAAATAAATATTCATTAAAAATATCTTAAAATAACTAAAACATATTTTTCAAAATATTTATTTGGATTCGGCTGCAATTGCAGACTGAATCAATAATGCAGCCAAAAATTTCATTTTTATTCAAGTATAGAAATTATGAAATATAAATTGCTTTTACCTTGTTTGCAAATTTCAAGATGATATCATACACCTCAAATTTAGCCCAATATCATAAAATAGGAGCGAGGATTATTCGTCCAAAAAAAAAAAAAAGAGTATAATTTTTTATGTAAATTACATGTTTGAGTACTTGACGGCAGTGATATTACATGGTGAATCACTAAAACGCTGCATTTGTGAGCAGCAAAACGGGGCGCGGGGGGAGGAAGTGATCGGCGGTCAGGCATGGAAGGCAGATACCTCAGAGACAGCTCCGTTGGAGGAGGACAAGGCGGCGATGGGCGGCTCAAACTTGGTGAACAGTCTGTAGGAGGAGATGAGTGCGAGCGCCACATAGCAAGTCACCACCACAAAGCTGATGATCACAGAAGCCATGGCCTTGTGGCAAAATCCTCCGTAAGAGCCGCAGGCGGCGCTCCACGTGATGGCGGTGTCTCCCTTGTAGGCCAGGTACACAACCTCCGCGGACGCCGCCCCTGCCGCCAGGATTAAGTAGGTCAGCAGCTGGTCTAGCAAGAAGAAGGTCCATGCCCTCGACAGGGTGTACGGCCAAGGAACGGCGGCAACTGCGACGGCTGAGAGCAGCGAATAACCAGCACATATGCCGTTTGCATGCACCAGATATCTGAAGAAGACGAAAATCCATTAATCTTTTCCATTCTTTAGGGATGGATTTGTGAGAGAATTCAGCAATCACAAATCCATTCCTTTTTGTATTTTTTCAACGCCATTTCTTTGCTTTTCTCATGTTTTCACCTGTTATGAAAATGAAATTTCTGTAATTATATTCTATTTCAGCTTGAAAAATTCAATATGATCCTGGTTGAATTTAACCCAGTTGATATTTGATCCCTAGAAGCTTATACTCATACAAATTTGGGTCTTATTTCTTTTTTTAATCGATTATTAACCTAATAAATAATTTTTTTAAAAAGAAATAAGTAATTTATTTTTATACATCGACAGAATAAATAACCAAACAAAAGTCATTCTTTTCATTTTATATTAAATATTTCCTTTGCTTTTTCAGCTCAAATGCCTATAACCTATTTTTCATACATATATTTATTTAAAATATGTTGAGATTACATTTGAAATTTTCGAAAATTACATTTTTTAAACATAATTAAAATCTATTTTTAAAAATAAAATCATTTGCATTCAACAAAAAATAACAATTAAAAAATAATATGCAACGAGAGGAGCTCAAACTAGTGGACATAGAAGAATAAACCCGAGGCTTCGACCTTTAAATTTGCAGCCGACAAACTGATAATAAATGGAGAGGCAGTGGATTTACTTGAAAGCTCCGAGGTCCGAGTAAGAGAGGGAGCCGAAGTCGTTGGTCTGTGAGTTCTTGAGCATCACCACCAGAGCAGCTACACAGAGCCCCATAGGCAGCAACCGAAGCAGAGTCTCCGCGGTCCGCATGCGGCCGCTTTCGTTTCCCTCCACTTTATGATCGCCGCCGTTTTCAACACCATTCTTTCCCTTCTCCGGCATCTTCTCTCCGCAGGTCCCAGCGATAAACTAACGTTGGTAGGGTTTGAGGAGGAGGTGGAGGAGAACAAGGTGGTTGAATATAAAAATGGAGCAGTCAATGTGAGGTGGGTGGGAGCATTCAATGATCTCTCGGCTAAACACCACACATTTCAAAGTGCATGGGGGAGTTGCTCTCTGCTGAAAAATGCTCTGACAACGCCCAATAAATTTCATTAAAATATTTCTAAATGAGGCACTATTTTACTTATTTATTTATTTTTTAATATAAATTTAATAATACAAATACGTAAAAAATATATTTTTTATATCACTCAAGCATATCTTCAAAATATCCAAATAATATATGCAGGCGTTATCTTTGTGGAACCAGGGGCATGAATGCTCTTTATCCCAATGGAGAAGCATCATTTGGTAATTCAAAATAAATATACTTATATATATTAAATAATTTTTTAAATAACTTTTTTAAAAAAAAATTTTTATACTATTTTATATTTAATAGAGGTTAATATTATAAAAAATTTTAAAAATATAACCACTATTATTATTTTTTTATTTTTAAATTACAATTATTAAATTTTAATCTAATAATTATGAATAGAAAAGTAAATAACACTTGTTTAAAATAAAAGGTAGCAACCCAAATCATTGGGTTGGGGGTAACTCCATCTTTTTAAAAGATTATGGTTATTTTTTTTATATCTTAACTATTCATTTTAAAATGGATAATTATAATATAATAATTAATTTTAATTTATTTTTTTATTTTTTAAAAAATAATTTAATTATAATTATAATTATTTATTTAAATATTAATAATTTAAATTTAAAAAATAGACTTTATCTGTTAAAAAAATTTTAACGGTCTTCCTAATCCCCTAATCCTTATCGCTGTTGATAGCTCAGCTGTATTTAGGCCAACCTGCTACGCAGCATTAATTCTCCCCTTGCTGGTCTTGCATGTCTTTTGCTTGCATCTTTCCACGGGTTCCCGGGGCTAACCCGCGTGGTGGGAGCCCACTGTCTTCAAAGTGGTTGGATGACAAATTTATTGTTCCTTATTTTATTACATTTAAAAAATTAAATAATATATAATAATTATTATTATATTTTCAAATGATTTATTATATGAATAGGATTCTTTTGCGTCCTTAGATCGTGATCGCTGTACGAATTTGAATTCAAAAATAAAGCAACACCAAAGAAATTGCATAAATATTAGGAAAGAGAGATGGAGAAATTGTCACACAATATTTTTACGTGGAAGTCTTCTTTTAAATAAGAGAAAAAAATCATGAAACTTAGAGTCCAAACAAACTTTCATTATACTGTAGAGCGAGTACAAAGAATAGAGAACACATAAAACTTGAAGTTCTCTAAGTGTTCTCCGATTACACTGGATGGAAGCCCTCACTATCTCTCTTCTTGTGTGCTTCGAGGATTTGGGCTCACGTCCCAAGAGGCTTACGAGGTCAACTTGGCCCCAGAGGCTAAGCAAGCTCAAGAGGTCTGAGGACTCGGGTTCACGTCCTAAGAGGCCCAAGGAGCCGATTTGGTTTGAGAGGATAAATTGACTTTAGAGATCCGAAAACATAGGCCCTAGTCCTAAGAGGCCCAAAGAGCTGAATTGGTTCGAAAGACCAACTTAGCTTGGTAGGCTCGATAACTCCGTAAGAGATCACAGACTCTAATATAAACCCGGGGATACAACATAGAGGATATGGCTCTAAAAGCCTGAAGACTTGCAAAGTGTGAGGACACTTGGAATCCAAAAATTGCGAACTTGACTAAGGCCAAAGCCTTTGTTAATGATGAGGACTCTAGCTAGTGACCAACGACATAAACGCAGGTAAGGGACTCGGCGTGACCAAGGACGCCAGTTCAGAGCTGACTTCTGCTGAGTACGCACGACCTCTACAACACGCAACTTGCGTAGAGAATGATGGTTTTCCAAGCCACACGTGATGTGACGTCTCATAGCGCCCGCCTAGATACACTCGATCCTCCTGACGCAATAGAGCAGATCTGCAGATTTGGTGGCAGGGCAACCTGCACACGTCACGTCACGTGGATACTCCACATAGGACATTCAATCCCTATATAAGCATTCAAGACACACTAAATAAAAGATCCTGCTTCCACTTTTGCATTTACGCACATAAGAAGAGAGATAGTGAGGGCTTCCGCCTAGTGTAATCGGAGAATACTTAGAGAACTTCGAGTTTCACATGTTCTCCACTCTTTGTAATCACTCGACAGCATAGTAAAAGTTTGCGTGGACCCTGAATCTCGTAATTTTTCTCTCTCATTTGAAAGAGGGTTTCCACGTAAAAATATTGTGTATTAATCTCTCTCTCTCTCTCCTAACACTTATGTAATTTTTTTGGTGTTGCTTTATTTTCGAGTTCGAGTCTGTACAATGACCATAATCCAAGGATACAACAGATTATGCTTTAACACTAAAACAAATTTTAAAAATCTTATTTATATATATATTTAACTATATAAAATAAAGATCGTTGAATTTTAATGTGAGCGACAAGCACTAGAGGGTTGTCCCCTCAATCTTGACTTCAGCTTCTTTTCCATAGGCCTTTATGGAGGATTGTTGGGGCTCACCGCAGAGTAAAAGGCAGTAACTTTTTTGTAAATATGGGTGGTTAGATTTTGATTTATAATGATATTTATGTTATATTTTTAAAAATTATGTAAAATAAGTTTTGTTTTTAATTTTTAAAATGTCAATGCGTCAAAATGCTCATATTATAAAAAGTGATAAAACATAAAACTATTGCCTTATTTTAAGGAAAAAAAATATACAATAAAAATCGTTAAATATTTAATCGAACTGATGGAATACACGGTGAAAGTTTCATGTCTAATGTCCTAATCGCAAAATTTAAATTAAATATAATAAAATCAAACTCTAATTTAATACTCATAAGTAAATATTTGATTAATCGGCTTATATCTAACTAAATACTGAGATGTGATATTGTAATAAGTATCATCAAACAATTCAAAAAATAAATAATTATTAAAATATAAGACCATAAAGTTATATCTTAAAGTGGCTTTAGAAATTCGTCGCTTGATTGACTTAGACTATAAGTAAGAAAAATTATCTCAAAATCTAAAATCAAAGCAACCGATAAGATATCACATTGTATTGAATTATAACAATTCTTATCCATGTTTATAATATAAATAATATCCAAAAATCAAATTAACAAACTTTTAGTCCAAAAATCTAAATACAACTAAAATATCCTAAAAATTATTTCTTCACAAAAGTCATTTTATTAGTTGAAATTTTTACAAATACATCCAAATCCATTAATCTGAAATTTTACTTAGATAGTAAGATTGAGCTTAACATTCAGTAAAAAATATATAAATTATATATATATATATATATAGTGAATAAATATGTAAAGAACGATATTCATAATTAAACCGGAATGCCAATAGTACCAAATTTGTGATAAAATATCTCAAAATCGTAAACAAATATATGAATATCTAACATGCCAAAATAGTATAAACACAAAAACGTAAAACGTGAAAAAATTGTTCAAACATGTACGAACATAAAACATATAAAAATCATCCAAACATATAAGAGTAGGAAATATGTAAAAATCTTTTAAACATATAAAAAATTAAGGATCGGTGATAATCTTACAAATGAGAGCCAAATATTGAAGTTTAGATAATAATTATTTTCATATAATCATAAATAATATACTACTATTTATAATCTATGGATAGACTAATTACATATAATTGACGTCAAACATCAATGTTTTGATATGAAGATGTTAGGTTTGACATTGGTCTTGCAAATAATAATATAGGATATATTTAAATTTATTTTATTAATTTTTTATAATAATTTTTATTTAGTTAAAATTAAAAATTCTATACTAAAATATTAATATATAAATATTTTCTCAAAACTAAAGAAATAATTCACTTTCATTGGAATTAAATAGATTTTTTTTTTAATTTATCAACAAAAAAATGACATGCAAGAATGTATTAATAAAAAAATCAGAATTTTAATATGATATGTATGAATTTGATATACAAACTTTCAAAAATTTTATAAAATGGTAATCCATTTACATGCAAGATATAAACAAAATAAAGTAAATAAATATTTTATGTATGACTATTTGAATAAGAAACATTCAACAATTTTAAAAAAAATTTGGCAACAAAGAAAGAATTTGGCTTATATACACTTACCTCTCCTTGAAATTACGAAAGATTTGTTTGGATTTAACCTGGATTTTACTTTTCGCTTACTTTTCTATCTTTTTCTCTATTTTTTTTCCCTTTTCTCAAAAACTCAAAAAATGAGTTTAAATTTCTGAGAGGAACTAGTTGTCATATACCGGCAAACGTTGGCATATGTGTCGATCATGCACGATTTAGGCATAGAGGCAAAATCCCCTTACACAAGAGTGCCTAATAAGTATATATTAGACATTAATATTTTATATTAAATACGTACAATTATTATTCGTATATAATTCAGGTATGAAAATTCTATCTAATATATACTCACACGTGGATCAGACATATATTAGACGCCACTTAAATCTAAACTATCTTGATCTAAAATATAATTTTTAACCTGAACATATAATTAATCTTAATAATATATTTATTTATTTAAAATTTGACATTAATAAAATAAATACTGGGGCTTAAATTTATGAAAAAGGATTTCCCCAACGGGAAGCCCAGAATTACCTCACTGTACTAGAAACAGTTTCTGAGGGTTTTTTTTTTTTTTTGAGCTTCATAAGCAAAACATTTAATTCCCATAAAAATATGGGAATATGATTATATCAAAGCCTTTTCACACCCTTTTTAAATTATTTTTTTCAATGGACAAATTGCCATATATTGAAGTTGCCAATATTCAATTACTGAGTCATAATGATCACTTTGGATGCTTCTCCAGCTTCTGTAAAATGTAATTTTAGAAAAATTAATATAAATTCTATTAAATATAATGCATGTTTTTCAACAAATTTCTTTTTTTTTTTTCAAAAATGCCCTATAAGCTTTAGAAGTACTTTTCGCAAATATATAACTTATATCATTTTTTTAAGTACATTTTCAAAATAAATACAAAAAAATAGGGATACATATCCATGCTTAAATTTATTTCAACAGCTACTTCTTCAAAACATTTGCCTATGTAATATTTGAAAACCCTACATATGTTTTACTAGATGTTAATTACTAAAGTCATTACTCAGATAATAAAAAAGTATGGGTAGCACCTTTTCTAGATCCAAACATCATTATAATGACCTTATAACAATTGATCATCTGGCTGTCTCCATAACTCGTTATCATCCTTTGCATTGATGCACCTTCTCATTTAATATGTGAGATTTGACATCAAAGACTAAGAACTACAACTATATGAAAAAGAAATGACTCATTCTGTCACACTTGAAATGTTTTGAAACAAAGAAAAAAAAATTAATGGGTCTTTCCTTGTTCCAAAATTGCATCATTCAGGTGTACATTATTTTATTAGAATTGAGTTAATTTATTATTGTAGTTAAATTAAGTCATTTTTTTCTATATATTTATAAAATTTGATTAATTTTTAGATGATTTTGTTATTAAATGGATATTATGTGAAAGAAATTTTTTTAAAAAAAAAGAGATTTAAATTTATCTTTTTTTTACACCTGCTTAAACAAAGATGGTTATAATCATAATAAGATAACTAAAAGTTAACACACAATCTCATTAACAAAGAAAGACCTTCAAAACCAATAATAGATAAAATTTTTTCAGGCTTCTCAAATAGTGACAAATAAATTTGCAAAAAATTCAACTCAGAGTGTAATAGGTAAAAGGTGTACTTGATTATTTTAGCCAACTTTCCCTAATGTGTAATTTTAACCAAAGAGTTTACTTCCGAATTAACATTTCAAACCATGAATTTATACTCATTTTGGACTTCAAAAATCTTCCTCTATCAATTTTAAATTTCAATAAAAAATAACAAACATTTTATCAAACAAAAATATAAAATTTTTTAAAATATTGATTATTCTTCCAAATATACTACTTTCAATAGTCTTACGATTTGGGGCACCAATAGGGGCCTCTTTAAATTAGAGGAACTAAACCACTGTGTCTTGCCAAAGTTTATAGGATTTGGATCCTCTCTATTTAATAAACAATCAATCAAAATGCTTTAAAAGGGTTGGTAGTAGGATCGACCAGCTTTTACTCAAGTGACTATTGAGCTGTTATCTTGCAGCTTGCTTTTGAAACTCTAAAGTCTGAGCCTCTATCTCATAATTATCTCAGACACCACAATAACTCACTAAGTCATCTCAAGCATCTGGCCAAAATTTATTCAAATAATCTTCAATTACATATTAAATATTAGGCTACACTATTAATAAAATCTCTAAATATAACTTAAAATACAATATTATCATAAAATTAACCAGCAAAAAATCCTATAAATGAAAAAAGGGTAGAGCAAAAGTTGTTGCTTTATAACAATAAACAGAGATATAGAGTTATCTTATATATGACACATAAATAAATTGCTCAGGTGTTTATCTTTCTACTGAATGGAGCTGGGGATGCACCAAAATGAATCTCGTTTTTATCGGTTTGACAAAAAAATTTGACAAGTAATATTTAAAACTTACAAATAATTATTTAAATAGCTTTTTTATAAAAAAAAAATAACTAATGTGATAAATATTCAATGAATATCAATATTATAAAAAAAAAATAAAAATTATATAAAATATTTTTATATCTTAAAATCTCTACTATTAAACTCAACCATTGAACTTTTATTTAATAGTGGAGATGTGATAGAGGGGATATATCTTATTTGGTTATGTAGCCCCAGAAAGAAATAAAATCATCCAATGAACACCCTAAATGTTTGTTTGACTTATCAGGAGCAGAGTTGATTTTCTATAGCAATTTTGTGTAACTATGGAAAACTAACAGCATCTTGCTATCAGAAAATAAGATATTATTTGAGTTTGCTTAATTTTGTTGTTATGTTTAATCTGGCTGAATTTTATATATGACTATAAATTTAAGCTACTTTTAACAATCAACATTTTTCTAATCAAATGAATAAATCCTAAAATCTAATTAGAACCAAAATAATAATAATATAAAAAAGTACTCACCTCATATTAGAAGGTGGCTGAACTTTTTTTTTTTTAGGTTGATGTTAAAGTTAACTCTGTTATCTATCAAACCACATATGACCTTTAAGATGTTAAATGGGTCAGACCATTGTGGCATATCATGACCTGACTCGCTTGTAAGTCATGCAAAGTATGGCATGTGATGAATCGTGTTGGGTTAGATAGTATCAAGTCACGCGGTAGACGGCCCAAGGGTTATACCAGTCTATGGCACGATTGGGTTATGCCTCAATATAGAATAGGCTATGCGAAGCACAACTCTTTTGGGATGGAATTTGGGGAAAGATGAGGGGGGGGGGGGGGGGGCCCAAAAAAAAAGGAATAAAAAATTATTTTTATTTTTAATATATATTTTTTATTTTTTAATATATAAGTTGTGTTGGTTCAGTTTATATAGGAACACCTCGGATACTATTTTTTGGACTTCAGAGAGTTATGGAGTTTTTTCTATGAGATCTATGTAGAGAATTTTCCAATGAGTTGAGCAAAATGTGCCTTAGGAGCATATTTTTTAGAGTTCATCTTATCATAATTTATGTATTTTTATTTCAAAGTTGATTTTTAGGGATCGTTTGGATAATATAAATAGGGGATAATATAAACAGGTTTGAGTTTTCTTATATCAAGGTGTATTTTTTAGGAGAATGTGATTGAATTTATTTACTATAGTTTTTTCAAATAAAATTTCATTAAACGGATTTAGGGTACCACTCTAATAGAATTGATTATTCTTGACCATTTGAAAACCGGAATGGGATGATTAATTGGCATGTGAGCAAATGCAAGATGAAGCATATTAAAAGTCATTTTTTAGGCTTGCTCTTGCAGTAATGATTTACTTCATTTAAAAGAAACATAACAAATATCTATTTGAAAATAATGATCTAAGCAGTGATAAAAAGATTATTAATCAGTTTTGCTTATAGGTATAAGCGGTGCTCATTAGACTTTTTTTTTTCTTTTTTTTAGGATAGAATGTCCGAAATTGTATTTATTTTTTTATTTTTTTTTATTTTGGTGGGACAAGATTAATAATTTTGTCCCAATCTATTACTCAAAACTTTGATGTAAATATCATTTTTATATGATATATAAATTAATTACTTATTATCAATTAAAATAGTCCGCCCTTGGTGGTGAAATGCCTGTGAAACGGAGGCCCATAAAATGTAATGAAAATTCACGACGGCGTCGTTGTAGAAGGACATCTTGACAGTATCACCTTTCCGTCAAAGGTCAGTCTCTTCCACTTTCTATCGTGTTAGGAAATAAAAAAAATATTTCTATTTTTGTAAGTTTTTAAAAATAGAATTTAAATAGACCAAAATTATTAAATGACAAGAAAATTAAAAATAAAAAATAAAAACAGAGGCTGGTTGAAGGGACGAGCACGTGTTTAAAACTATCCACGTGATTAAAACAAGATAAAGATCTAATAACTGAAAATAACTACCAAATTCCTTAACCGTTTAAACTACAAATCCCACGTGTGTGAAACTCATAACACTTTCAATTTTTCCGGACTCCTCTCTCCTCCTCCTTTCTCATTATTCACCGCAATGGAAACTCCGCCCGATTTCTCTTTCTCCCCTCCAACACCGATCCGAGAATTCTTCACCAGCACCTCCGCGTTAGCTTCTCCCACCACCCCGACAGCCGCCTCTCCTACCGCAGATGCTTCTGCCATCCTCCGAAGCAGCCGGTACTATCAAAACCCCAGAAAAAGGTGCACTAAATTCTACGAAACCGATATCCCCGGTGGAATTTCCAGTGGTGATTTGTCGCCTAAAATGTTGAAAACGGCGAAAAGACCAGACCAAAGTGCGCCAAAGATCACTGTGCCGTGTAGCGAGTGTGGGAAGAAATTCTGGTCATGGAAGGCCCTGTTTGGGCACATGAGATGCCACCCTGAACGCCAATGGCGCGGCATTAACCCACCTCCTCAATTCAGGCGCGGGGAGACTTCTCAAACCATCAATTTAGTAGCAGCAATGGAAGAGGAGGATCATGAAGTCGTTTCTTGTTTGTTAATGCTGGCTGATAGGAGTAATTGCAGTAGTATTAACGCTACTACTCGTAAGATTTGCAAAATCCCAGGAACTGCCAAAAAGGGCAAAATGGACAGTGAGAACTTTGGGAGAGAATTTATGATGAACAACAGGGCAAGCCATAAGAATGTGAGGGGATGCTTTGCAATGACGAGGAGCGATGAAGTGGAGGTTGCCGGCAACGAGGGCGGCGGAGATGGTGGATCAAGAGAGGTGGAGGAAGTGGACGGAGGAGGGGCGGTGGTTATGGGTGGCCATAAATGCAGTATTTGTTCAAGGGTGTTTTCTAGTGGGCAAGCTTTGGGTGGGCATAAGAGGTGTCACTGGGAGAGAACTGACGAGCCAACGTCATTAAAAGAGAGATTTGGTTTGGATTTGAATTTTCCTGCAGAATTAGAAGATGAGTTGTCTCCTTCTTGCTGTTTTGATCTTCAGTTAGATTTAAAATTAGGTATTTAAATTGATTTCATCTGGGGTTCTGATTTCTCAGCTGAAGTTCTAATGTTCTTGTGCATCTAGCATGATAGCTAAAAGTACTGAAGGATACTTACTCTGATTATAAGTTCCCTTGTTCTCTTTTTCTTTTCACTTGCAGACATGTAAGCTTAACGTAACTAAGACAACAATGGATGGAATAACACAGTTTTACATAATCTCTCAATTGTTTACTCGTAATTAATTCTTATATCACTCTTGCTTAGTCTCCTTTCTCACCTTGAACCTTTTGGCTTGTCAATTTTTGGTTCTGTTTTCTTGTAATTTTCTGTTTACTGCAATTATAATTTCCTTTATTTTTTGGCTCTTTTCATCTACACCTGCTGATGCATGTTAATTTAATTTCAATGTACTGTTTGTTTGTGTTAGGGATCTAACACATTAATAACAGTAAAATAATAAATAATTGTATAATAAAATATCAAATTTACACAGTAAGAATCCAACAAAAAAAATTATAGCCAAAAGTTTTACTATTTTTAACAAATAGGATTATAAGGAAAGTTTGATAACTACTAAATGTGTCTTTTCAAATCTATCAAAACTCTAATACAAATGTCATATATATATATATATATATATATATATATATAGTATAACTTGTCAGAGAAGCAAATTTGATATAGAACTAATTTTTTCATTAACTGTTTTTTTTTTTTCAAGGAGATGAAGGGTTATATATTAACAATGTAACTAACCTATTTTTGGCTACTTAATTTAGGAATATATTTTAGAGAATCATGCTAATTATGCCGCTAATCATGCTAATCATTTATTCTTATAATTAGGGGATTATGTCAATATTTATTCTTATAATAGCTCTAGTGATAACTCATACCAATATAAAAGTATATATGTTACTATTACTAAACTTCATTTAAATTCATATCAAATTGTATAGTAAATTTTTTGATCAAATTTTCAAAGAAGTCGATCATACAAAACAAATTCAAGTCATGTTTAACCATTATTTGTGTTTCCCTCAACTTGATTTAAGCAAACAACGTTATTGGGTAGTCAAGCAGGTTGAGTAAAGATATTCTAGTGGGAGATACTTGTTTATTTGTCAAACTATTCCATTTTCTGTTTGAGTTGTTTGCTTGGTTTGGGATGGCTTGAAGGTAGCAGAAATCAACGGTCCAGATCATGTAGTCCATTCCACATTAGTAGCGTGTTAGATCGGGGGCGGAAAAAACGTTGCCAAAAGCTTGCCTGTTGTGGGGGTAGGTCCCTCATGCCTATGATCAAATTTAGACATCTCTAAGTACATAAAACAAGTGAAAATCAAATCAAATGAAGACTTTTTATAATCAATTATGGTTAGCTAGCTATATTTGATACGAACCTAAAATTTAAAATTTAGTCAGAAAGATTTCAGAATGAATTTTACAACATTTTATTTTAACTCTTGTGTATCATAAACTAAAATAAAAATTTTAAATAATTTAAAATTAATTTCCTGAATTACTTTTCAGTACTGAAAGTAGTAAAAATTACTCAACAACTAAGTTGGAGAGAAGGAATAAATATATAGTGAACCAAGCTTCAAAGTAAATTTTGTAGAAAGATTGAGAAGTTATTGAGCACTAGCTTTGTATTCCTATTGTGCAGGCTAAATATTACAGGATTGGACCTCAAAAATCATAGCAGTCAATTGATGATTAGGTATTCTAAGAGCTTTTTAACTTGTAATAATATAAGGTGTTAATATTTCTAGATTCTTAAATCCACCAAATGATTGACATTTATAGTAATGCAACAATTAGGGTAGAGCATTCTTCTCATAGTGGGGTACAGGCCATAACCAAGAAATTGAGTTGGTTATTGTGTTAGGAATCACTCCGGTGTGAAAGTCCATGTAACTAGGAGATTTGAACGGAGCACGTATGTGCTACTTTAAGTAGAAAGAATTTCGGTCAATATAGTTGACCGAAAGCTCATGGATGGTCAATCTTTACCGGTCAATATGTTGACCCGTAAAAGTCGTGAGACGACTTTTTTTGTCGAAGAAACGGGACGGACTATTTCGACCGGTCAACGGTGTGATTAATCGGCCAAAATGAGAGGATGATCAATAGAGTTGACCGACTGAATTTGAAAGATCTGAATGACTGTCATATCCCAAAAGGTGTACAATTGACCTACCGATTGGGTAGTTGGTAAACATCATTCTTAGGATTCCAAAGACTGATCGGTTTGTAGCAGCAGGTATACGCTGTCTATTGCAGGACAAGGCGTGCGCATGCACACATGCAGACCTTGAAAGTTGAGCATCAACCACCAGCTGGGTTGTGGTGGGGGACGCATGTATATATATATATGTATATGCACACTAAAGGGACGAGGCAGTGGTGAGAAAAATCAGAGGAGAGAAAGTGAAAAGAAAGAGAGCGGTGTGAGAAAATAAAATGTTAAAATTTTGTTTACCTCTGCTCTACTCTTGTTTTCGCCTCCTGTAGTTTGTGTAATCAATTTCTCATACCTAGTGATTTGTGCGAATATAGTGTCCCGTGATTTTTTTCTCATTTCAGAAGGATTTTTCACGTAAAATATTTGGTATTCATTTCTCTTCTCTTGTCTATACTTCACAATGCTTGTGTGATTTTATTAATTGGCCGTCTATTCTAACCAACAGCAATTGTTCTTACATTCTACTCATTATCCGCCAATATATTGGTCATTTAAGTCAGCCGCAATTATAGATATTCTAGGTTATTGATCATGGTGGGCAATCTCAGACTTAGAACGTGTATATTTTTGTCTTTTGAGGGGCAATGGACTAAGACATTGAATTCTAATCAATTATAGTAAATTGGTTGCTTGGTGAAGTAACTTTTTACTCTTGGAGATCAATTCTCTAGTTCAGCATCAACCGTCTCTTAAACCTAACAAGATTTGATGTCATGACCGTCGAGTGACTCAAATGATTAGTATGAACAATCCATATTATATCTGAGCCTTACTTGTTAAATTCTTTTTCTCAGTTGTGTACTGTTAGATTTACTCTTGCATACCCATACTGGTTATTACGTTTTTGACATAAAATAAAAATAATAATGACAAAATAATAACTTTCAGAACTGATTTTTACTCACATGTGGACCATTGCTTTTTATTCTAATTTTTTAATAAAAAAATTATAAATATTCTTATACATTCCTCATCTACATACAAAATTTTCACTTTTCAGTTTTCTATAATGAGTGTTACTAATATAATTTATTAATATTAATTTTTATCTATAATTTATATATTAATAATATTATTTAGAACTTAATTATTATATAGGACACATAATTTTTTAAATTTTAATAGTAAAGAGGTTTAAAAAAATATTCTAATATTTTTATATTGGCTATATTACATACTGATAATTGTTTTAAAATTAAAATCTATCACAAATATCACTACTACTTCTAATTTTGGCCATCTCTAGGAAATATTTCGGTATTGTATAATAATTTTTTAAAATTAAATTAGTTAATGGTTAGAAATTAACCATTTATATATATATATAAGAGATTATACTTGTAAAAGTTATAAATGTACCAAATATCTAAGCGATACATGAAAACATATGAGAGAAAACGATTATCATTAATTTGAATTGAACTAATATTTTCAGATGATACAGATTTAGTATTTTTTTTCAATACATTTAAATGTTGAATCGGGAATGATAGAATATATTGTTCACTCAAAAAGCACTTGTTTATGATTGAAGAGTATAAATTTAAAAGTTATATGCAAAAGTATTTACAACTTAGGTATGTAATAATATCTTTATATACTATTAAAGATAATATTATCAGTCTTTTTTATGATTTAAATAATAATTAATTTTAAAATTAATATATATATAAAGTCTCATATTTTTTTAATTAGTAAAATATTGTCATCACAAAATAATTTTTTTATATTTGTATTGCATATTAGATTTTTAAAAATTAAAAACTATAAAAAAATTATTGATTTTAAAATTTTTTAATATTTACATACTACTTTCATAATTTTTAAAGTAATTAATACTATTATAAATAAATATAAAATATTTAATAAGATTTTTTCTATTATTTTTTATAATACTTTATATAATAATACTAATATTTATTTATTCAAATACTAATTTTTTTAATTTTAAATGATGACTTATTTCATACAAAATATATAATTTATATTATTAAACTTTTTGTCAAGAATATTTTATAGTTTATTTTTTTATTATTTGAAAAAAGATAAATAATATTTTTTTATTTATTAAAAATAATATATTCTTTGATATTGTATTTAAATATATTTTCTTAAAAAATTAAATATTGTGAATTTTTTTTCATGCGAGCTTGTCTTTGGTACAGCTATGGATCCCAATTAAATTATGTGGGATTTATATCTATCTTAAAAAATTTCACTCAAATAAAAGGATAACCGATAATATAAAAAAATAATGATATGAGTCTATTATAATTTACATGTAATATATAATTTTTATATACTACAGTCAATATTAAAACTGTCTAGTCTAGTGGTAGAACCAATAATATAGGTGGTTGACGACCTCGAGATGAATGAGATTTACTTTTCTTGGTAAGAACTCGACATGAATCATAACCAATTAATAAAAATATAACACTAGTTGAATATTTTCTCTACTAATATTTTGACTGTATTTTTAACTTCATAATCAGTTGATTAGAATTCAAGATTTGGAATAGTGAAAGGTGAAGAAGTATATATATTTTTTATATTTGTATCCATGGAAAATAATCTCTTAACTTCATTAGCTAGTATAATGTCATTGGAATTAGCCTTCGCCACCAAAATTTAGTAGTTGGTAAAAAAAAAGTAGGATGATATTAAAGACAATAAAAATGTGTATTCTTTTTAAAGATTAGATATATATGAAAAATTACATTAAAAATTTAATTATTTTGAGTTCTAAAGTTAAAGATGACTCCAAAACGATAGTAATGGTACAAGTAAAAATATAAGTGAAGTTTGAAAATAAGTAAGTTCTTAGACATATTTTTTTACTTTTATATATTATAATATTAAATATTTGATAAAATAAATAAAATATAATGTACTTTTTTTTATAATATTTTATGTATTTTATTTTTATCTTATATTTTTTACTTTTATTTTAAAAAATATTTTTTAATAAATTGATTTGTGCCTAATTCGGTAGAACCCGGCTTGAAAGGCATGGCTTGATCTAGCGTAGGCTTGCCACATATCGTAATGGGACGAGAGTAAATGGTTTTGTATCGAGCCTAACACATCACAATTTATATCTGTGTTGTGACAGCATAGCCCAATATATTATGAGCGACGTGTGAAACAGTGTCATGCTATATAATAATATTAAAAATTTATTTATCTTTATTAGTTGTTAACGTTATAAATCATATTAAATATTCAAGTGTTATACTAATTAGCTTTGGACCTCATGTTAAACCCATGGATTGGGTCGGTGGACTTAGATCAACTCAAAAGGATGTTAAACCCAAAAGCATGGGTTTTTGGTCTCTATTAAGCTCAATAATTTGTTGTTTATTAAGTCTTAATGCAGTGATTCCTCTACCTCTCATACATCATCATTGTAGTATGATCTTTTTACCTCTTAACCCACAACCCATCTCACTATCTTCATCTCGGTTATTAATATTTTTTATGCAATTCGATTTTTTTGATCATCAGCAAAGTATTTAGCTTCTAAAATCTCTCTTCTCTTTGAAAGTTCAACTTAAATATTTTATGAATTTAGATCAAGCTTTGTGTGTATTGTCTTTTGCTCGTAAATATCATATATCAGATATATTTTAACACACATCAATATTAATTAAACTCACGATCATAGACCTACGATACTTCAAATTATCTTTACCAATTACGCTATACAATTAAACAGTGTTATGTATATTCAAATATATGATTTACAAAAAATAACATAATTAAATCCCAATGTTAAAATTTATAAGAAAGCTATCAAAATGGCCAATTATAACATCCCTCAGTTCCATATTATTTGTCCGATGTAGAAAAGTTAAAATTTTAAAGAGATCTATTTAACCCATTACCGATTACTTAATTAAATAAATAGATTTGCCATTTCTAGTAATAAAGTTTAATTTTTTAAGGCATGAGTGAACGTAATAAATTTATTTATTATGTAATCATTGCAAAATTAAATGTAAGGCATTTATTTTGTGGAATCATGTAAAAATAAGTAAATGGGGCCGAGGAAAAACAATACATCCCAAGGATAAATTTCTGCATTTCGGAAAGAGGCATTAGATGGGTTGGGCGCGGCGCAGCGTCTTTGGCATTTCTATTTTTTAAATGAGATACATTTTAAAAACAATATTTAAAATTTTTAAATTATATATACGTCACAAAACCATGATAACAGAGACATTGAGAAAAATTTCCCTATTTTAGGCAAAAATTCCTATTTGGGGTTAGTATATTTCCTTAAATATCTATATATCTATTTGGTGTAATTTTTATTGTTTGTTGGATAAAAAAAATAACAGATAAAATTTGAAATTAAAAAATCTAAATAGTGATGCGTTTTACTCTAGAAGTTTGTTTACTTCAGAATTTTAGTCTACTTCGGAGGTTTTGTTACTCTGGAAGCTTGTTTACTCCGAAATTTCCATCACTTCAGAATTTCAACCCACTTCGGCAGTTGTTCACTCCGGAATCTCAGTCCATTCCGAAGGTTTGGTTACTCCGGAAGATTGTTCATCTCAAAATTTCTATCACTTCGGAATTTCAAACCACTTTGGAAGATGGTTACTTTGGATCTTATCACTCCGAAATCTTAGTCCATTTCAAAATTTTGATCACTCCCGCTCAATTTCGTTCCTAATTGACTGGCCACGTTCTACTCAAGAAAATCAAGTACATGCTGATTTCGCTAAGGAATATTAACTGAGATTTGCTTCTTTACATCTGGAATAGTTGGTTCTAATATGACATCATCCTGTTTGATTGATGAAGATCCCTTCCTGTAGGTAACAACAAAGAGCAGATGGGGAAGGAAGAGTGTGCCATCAGTAAACATACTAGAGGTTAAAAATTATAAACCTCTGGTATGGGGAGCTAGTGATGGATATAATTGCAGATGTGTTCATCTGATAAAGGGCTGCTTAGGTCATAGCACGAAATAAGTTGGGCTTACATAAATGCCCACGAACATAGCCCATCAAAATCCCCAGGTGTAACTTACTGCAATTGGATCTTGCATACGTTCCCACGACCAATAGGCTGCAACCGACAGCCCAAATTGATCTCTTTTATCCAATATAGTGCCACGTGTTATAGAAAACGAACAAGCAAAACCGTCTTTTGGGCATTATAAAAGGAAAGCATCTAACGAGAAAAAGAGGGGGGGATCCAAGACATTCAAAATTGACAGTACGGAATATTTACTATTTGAACATTCTTTTCCACTCATTTTGATCATTTTCCTTTCAAACTTTCTTTCTCTTACGAAAGAAATCGGACTTGAATATCGGAATGTCTTTGAAAAAGTAAGTCTCGATTATCCTTTGATACTCTGAATTTTAGTTGAGATATGCAGGTTCCAAATTATCAAAGACGATAGTTAGATCCAACTTGTTCATTCGCGAATACCCAACAAAGGAGACATTATCGATTAAGATCCATCAGGAATTAGAACCTTAAAATACATTAAATAGTTATATTTTATTTTTTATTTTTAATATTAGATTAAATATTTAATCAATATTAATATTATAAAAATAATAAGTAACTTAAAATTGATTTTTCTTTTTTCTTAATAAGCATCATAAATCGTGTTTGTTGTTGGCGTGGTCCTATTAGCCTTACGCGTCCTAATTATTTAGCATCACTCCTTAAGATTCTTTTTCATTAATAATTGAGTTTTGACTTTGTTAAATAATTCAATCATTTACTAAATATGTATAATTATCTTATATTTTGGTAATTAATTAAGTTACATACATATTTAAAATATTTACACTAGAATGAGAGCTTGCTAGTTGTGTATTGAAAAATATTAATTAATACTAGCTAGAAAAAAAACGCATTTGACAAATGTCAGCAATTGACAATAAAACCAAGGATAAAGATAAAGTGTTAGTATTGTTTAATCTGTTATTGGTCTCATATAATCATACTGTCTCGATATTATTATTTATAAAGGATATGTTCAATTTTAATAAGGTTATTGTCTTTTTAATTATGAATGAATTTATGCAAAACAGAAGTAATAAAATTTTGATAGAATCTAGTGTATTATTGATGTACACCAATGATTAGGGGTATGGAGGATTAAAGAAGAGAGGAGACAAAGAGGAAATGAGTAATGGCCGGTCCGAATTCAATAATACCAAATATTTTCATTGTATTACGAAAGGGTGCGAGGATGCTGCAAGTAAAAGTAGGAGAGTGAGGATGACATTGACTGGCAAAAGAGCAGGGATTAGTCCTCTATCTCTAATAACAGAGACCTTTTAGTCATTGATGTGGAAAATATACAGAACTTTATGAGATATAAGATAGGCTATATAATAGATAGTGAATTCTTATTCCATATGAAATCAAAAAAAAAAAAAAAAAATTCACTTCTAATGCACAGGAGATTATAGGGTATTGAAAATAGACAATAGTTGCTTATCATAGTAGCTGACATTGGGGACATTAGTTTGCTGACTAACAAGGGGAAGAAATTCATGTCAAGGAGTGTGTGACATGTTTCGGTCATTTGGTTAAATTTGTTTTTGAAAGCTCACCAAATACTTCTCGATTGTTGCAATATTGTCATGTCCTTGGTCCGGTAATTTAATTTATAATTTCTTAATCCATAATTAAATTAAATTATATTTAAAATTTTAAAACTCAAAAACTTTAATTATTTATTCCTCTAATTTAAGTCCAAATCGAAATCGATATCGGGATACAAACTTGCCTCAATATACTAATAAACAATTGAAGTAAAAATATAAAAATTATCCAATTGCAGACCCAAAAACTACATACAAATGTTATTTAAAATCTCGACAATTGCTTGACTTTGAAATATTTATAAAAAAAATATTTTAACTACAAATTAAAGTATCAGAAATTAAACCTTTAAAAGAATACTAAAATCAAAGTTAAACATGATCATCCTAATGTCATCATCCACCATTAGCCAAAAACAAACATTAACCCATATAAAAACAATATGTAAGCTGAAATCCAATTAAACCAAAAATATTAACTAGTACCTATAATCATGTTCCCTCTGTTTACATAGACATTAATATATTAAAATATTTTGGCACCTTAAAATCAATTAAACAAATAGCTTGCCTTCCGATTTCGCTTCCTTAAAAGATAATTTGAGTTATTTAATTTGAAATGTTTAAAAAATTAATATAAAAGTAAACTAATTACTCAATAAGATACATAAAATTTTATATATAAATATATATATATATATCAAAAAAAGTATACTAAAATTATACTATAATAAAAAGTTTAAAATGTTGATAACATTATTTTCTATTAATATTTGTTAAAATGAATTACTAATGATTAAATTATATCCAAATCTGTATAATATTATAAATCATGCAGAAAATACATAAGACATGCTCAAATCGAGCCAAAATATGAAAAGGGTCAAAGATTTGCGATAATTTTACTAACAAAGGGTAAATATCGAAATTTGAGTGATAATTATTTTTACACAATAAAAAGTCATACGTTATAATTAAAAATTTATAAATAGGTTGCCTATATATAATCCAATAGATTGGCCCGATCATCTCTTTTTTGACCCACGGATAACAAGTTTGACATTTAATTTATTAATAATATATTATGATATATCTAAATATATTTCGTTAATTCTCTATAATTGTCTATATTTAATTAAATTAAAAATTTTACTTAAATATAAATATTTTTTAATTTTTTTATACCAGAAAAAAAAAATTTTTTTTATCAAAACTTATATAAAGCTTTCCTTTATATTTTTTAAATGTTTGATATGCAATAAAATTACGGGTATAAAAAATAGTAAGGTCGAATTCGAAGACATCGATAGCTTAAATGTATACTTTATAAATTATAAAAATTATTTTGCATAAATATAGAAAATTAACATAGTTCCAACGGTTTCCCTTAGTTATAAACATGAAAAGATATTCATGAGATAACCGAAGATATGCAAAAATATATAATTGAAACTTAAAAATATACAAGAATATTAATAGAGAATTAAAGTATGTAAGGACATATTGTAAAAATTCAACAGTTAAACATAATTTGTATAGATTCAAAATATATAATTAAAATTTAAAGAGATGCAAAAATATTTAATAGAAAATTAAAATATGCAAGGGTATATTATAGAAATTCAACAGTTAAATATGATTTGTATGGATTCAAAATATATATTTTATAAAATTACATCAAAATGAAAGTGGATTTGCATGTATACAAATTATATTCATTTTATGTAAGAAAATAATATATGTATCAGTATTTAAAATAAAAAATACTTAAAAATTATAAAAAAAGATCAACAATAATAGAATATAGGATTTGAATTCACTTGTTTTTACTTAATTTATAGAAAAAAAAATCTTTGATTTCACATTTAATTGTTCATTTTCCTTCTTTCTTTTTTTTTCATCTCTCTCTTTTCCTATTTTTTTCTCTTTTCTCATAATTTCAACAAACATAACCCAAAATCGACCAAATGACTTATTTATAAAAAATTGTCATATGTGTGCGTATCATACAGGGATCGGGTATTGAGACATAATTTGTACAACATATTAGTATATCTCAAGCTCACATTAGGGGCTAATATTCCATTTCAAACATGCACGTATGTCGGTCGCGCGCATGTTAGACATGGCCAAGCTATCTAAAATGTATATGAACACCCTAGAAGTTTCCATCAAACAAAGCCTTATCGTCCAAAATATGCATGAGCATGAGCCAAGTACAGGGTCGACACTAATCGATCTAACTTATTATGGTTCATAATTTAATTTTTTGGCTCAATTTAATTATCAATTTAATTTATTAATTTAATTAAATAAATCATTATTAAAAAAATATTTTAAGATCTAGACTTTCCAAAAATGATGTAAATATTCAAGATAATACTTGATAAAGATTTCAATTATTATAGGCAACGCTAAGTTCACTAACAAAAATTTTCGTCAAGGTGGCGAGGAGAGTCCAAGTAGGAGAGTTAAAAAAAAGCGACCCTATTGATGTGAAAGTACCAAAGGGGATTGGTAGTACTCTTGGTATATTAGTAAATAGGAAAAAGGGTGACATTTAAGCTAGTAGAGGTCGATGTCAAGATCTCTATGTAAAGAAAGTTATCAAATAATAAGAGATGACAATAGTGAGAAAGGCAAGGGGTCCCCCATAAGGTTATAATGAAAAATTTATTAATATTTATGATTTTATACTCATTGACATACTTTCTAGCGGTGCACTCGATATTATATGAGAATTTTTTTTAAACGAAGCCTCTTTTTGAGTGGCATTGGAAGGCATATAAGGGGCATATAATGACATATGTGCTAGATGAGCAAGATTTTAGCCTTTCATACAGGCATAAAGAGCTCATGTGTGCCATTTTCAACAAATTTTGCTGAGACTTTTACTTGAGGAGAGCACATATGTAGCGTGCTAATGTGGTCGTATAATAGAATCTATATAATGGGCGTATTTACGCTAACATTAATATGAAAGTTCTCATAGATTTTAGGAAAAAATTGAGATTATTTGAAATAAGGAGTGTCGCACAAAGAAAGAACGTATAAATAAGAAGATGAAAAGTTTTGACATCTTTTTATATTACAATTTGAGTTTTAATTTTTACTAAGCTCAGGTATGATTTTTTATCCTCGTTTCTAATGTGTTATTATTTGGTTACTTATTTTTCTTAGTATGTTTTTATCTAATGTATTATTAGGAGTGTTAGGATTTTATTCAACAAATTATTTATACGAATTGTTGTGAAGAGATTTTAAAAATAATTATTTTTATAACTAAATAGTTTATAAAGGATTTATTAAGAGTCTGTTGTATGATTTTTTTCTCGATTGAAAAGAATTTTTCATATTAAGGTAATGTTTGGTTGGAGGAAATAAAAATTTTATTCTCTTCTTATTTTCAGTGGAATAAAAATTCTACTGTTTGGTTGCATTTTACATGGGAATAACAATTCCCAATAGAATAGTTATTCCTTAATTATAAGGAATAGTTATTCTCAGATGAAATAAGGTATTTTTTATTCCCGGATGAGAAGGAAAAGTTATTTCTGTACAATTTTTTTAATATTTCAAAAATGCCCTAATCAAATCTGGGCCGTCCTCTCTCGCAGTCGCTCTCTCTCTCTCTCGAAACCCTACGCTTCTCTCTCTCGCAGCCGCTCTCTCTCTCTCTCTCAAAACCCTACACTTCTCTCTCTCGCAACCGCCCTCTCTATCACTCAAAGCTGTTTGTCCTCTGTTCGCACTCTCTCGAAACCCTACGCTTCTCTCTCTCTGCTACATCCATACTCCGTTTGAGTATCAGAATCATCTGTTTGAGTATCAAAATCATCTGTTTGAGCATCTATTCGAAATCGAGGTACTGATACTTTCGAAACCCTACGCTTCAACTGTTATTTCGCGAAATTCATTTCTTCAGTAGCTCTTTACAAATCTGTTACGTATGTTGTATTTTTATTATCCGTTTGGTATTCTCTTTGGCGCGATTGGAATAAATTGGTTGGTATTTGGTATTGATTTTTTATATGCTATTTTGTTTTACTTCTTCAATTCCACATCAACGTATTTTGTTTATATGCTATTCGTTTGGCATCATCTTGCAAATTTTGTTTGTTTTTCTGATACCACATTTGATGAAGCTATGGAAGTTCTTCCTTTTGAGAAAAAAACTTGCTTGCTTCTACTTGCTTGAAATGCTGCTTCCTTTTGGAAAAAAACTTGATGAAGCTTGAAATGAATTCATTAAAGTATACATAACCAAATTGCTTGCTTCTGCTCACCTCTGTCTCATCTGGTGATGCGAGTATCAGAATCAACATATGTGATTTCAAATTCGCCACTTCCTCTGTTAGATGGAGGCCTAAATGCATCCGGAATCCGAGGAATTTCCAGCAGCGGTAGCTCGGATAAGTTCCCAGTACAAACATTAAAATTAAAATAAATAATTTCTAAACTAACCAAGCTATGAGTTCAAATTTGTGTGCTAATGTTGCAGTTACTTCAATTGGGGGAAATGACCATGGGACACCTAACTGGAGTTCCATTATGTTGTCAAAATCTTTGCTCACAATGTCAATTCGTTGAAATACCTAATAAAGGAAACAATAGATAGGTTAGATATCCACGAAAAATCTGATATATGTTAACTTGGAATAAGCACAAGCAAATTAGATTTGGAATGCTGCTTCCAAGCAAAAGATAAGAACCCAACATGCAATATATGGATTTCAACTACTACTATTTACTAACCAAAGGTAATTGCATGTTTTTCCAATAAAATTTTATCATGTTACTCAACAACATGATAGAACTTCCATTTACTAACTTGGCTCCTTGTTTGTTTACAGTGTATATATTGTCATAGCGTAGATGGGAATCCCCTGGCTCATTCTCTCTCTCATTTTTTACAGTGGAATTACATTTTAACAATTGTTGTCACAGTGCAATGTGCTTATGTAAAAAAATTTTATTCATCATATTTGAATATATTGTATTTTGTTATTACAGTTTATGAATCAATTACACTCTAATTTTTTCAACGAAAAGAAAAAAAAAATAGCGGTTATTATAGTACAATAGATTACAGTTTGCTGTAATTTTTTGTGGTATTTATGTGTCTTAGGTGCAATTTTAATTCTTGGACAGTCTAAACATACAATTACAATATCTTATAATCTTGACTTTTATAAAACAAGAGAGTATATCAATAAAATCATACATGGTAGTGATATTACTTGTATTAACATATTGAGATTGAGTAGACCGACGTTTCTCAAATTGTGTGAGATGTTAACAACTAGTGGTGGACTTCGTCCATCAAAACACATGCTAGTCGATGAGCAAGTGGCAATATTATTGCACATTCTTGCACATCATGTGAAAAATAGAGTGGTTGCACATAATTTTCAGATGTCGGGTGAGACATTGAGTAGAATATTTAATAATATGTTATCCTCAATAATACGTACACAAGCACAATTATTTAAACGGCTGGAACCCATTTCTAAGAACTGCACAGACGAGCGATGAAAGTGGTTCTCAGTATGATAATTATTTTATATGTTTGATATTATATTTACATGGCAAATATAACAAATAAGTCATTCTACTTCGACGTGTTTTTATAGAATTGTATAGACACTTTGGATGGAATATATATCAAAATAAGGGTACCTATTACAGACAAACATAGATATCAAACTCGTAAGGAAGATATAGTTATAAACGTATTAAGAGTATGTGCCCGTGACATACAGTTTATATATGTCATATCTGGTTGGGTAGGATTTGCAACAAATTCTAGAATTTTACGAGATATGATAAATAGAAGGCATGGATTGAAAGTTTAAAATGGTAAGATCTTAGATAATCGAATCAATCATAATATTTTACAATAAGTTATTTTATGTAATGATATCGCATGTTTTCGTATAGATACTTATTATTTAGTTGATGCAGGATATATAAATTGTAATGGATTTCTTACACTATTTAGGGGGCAGAGATACCATTTAAATGAATGGCGTCAAGGTTATCAGCCAAGAACGGCTGAGAATTTTTTCAATATGAAACATGCCACTACTCGTAATATTATCGAAAGGTATTTTGGATTGTTGAAAATATGACGGGAGATCTTTAGAAGTCTATCATTTTATCCTGTCAGAATACATAATTGAGTTATCATTGCTTGTTGTTTGTTGTACAATTTCATAAGAAACGAGATGGAATATGATCCTATTGAGGATGAATACAATGACATGTATAACGAGGACTTTCTTGACGGAGATGTAGATATGATAATACAACTAAATCCTACTGATGGTTAGAGTGCATTTAGAAATAATCTGGCAAATGCTATGTTCAACGAAAGGAGATATCATTGAATTTTGTCTCAATTAATTTGAGTACTATCATTTATATGTTTGTTGTTTCATATCATTAATTTTGGATTTTAAATTTTGGAATGTTATATATTTGTTGTCACAATCATCAAAAAAATTATTCCATATCATTTATATGGCTTCTTTGGCTAAAACTTTGTGGATTCACTCTCTCACTATTATAACAAATAAAGGTAGTTAAATATGTCCCAATCAGATAAAGATAGTAAAAGAAGATGGGAGATTCATGAAGATGAAACTCTTGTTACCAGTATGGTCGAGTTATACAACACTGATATACACAATACTGATAATGATTTCAAGTCAGGTTACTTACTTGAGTTAGAAAGGATTTTATGACAAAAATTATCAAATTTGTCTTTAAAGGCAACCCCACATATTATTTTCGGATAAAAACACTGACAAATGATTGGAGTATCATATATGATATGATAAAGGGTACAAATACTTCTGATTTTGGGTGGGATGATTCACGTAAAATGATTGTTGCGGAACTATACGTGTGGAATGCATACATATTGGCATGATATCTGTTTTTCATTGTTAATTGCTTTATGGGATTATTTGTTAATTTAGCATCTGTTACATATTACGAATAAATGTGATATACTTTGTCTTTAGAGATAGAACTACAAGGAAGCTGTTATTTGGGGAAAAAAGTCGTTTTCATATTTAGAAGACTTGTCAATAATCTATAGCAAAAACCGTGTAACAGGGGCAGATGCACAAACTGGCGAAGAAATCATTGCGGAGTTGCAGCTTAATGAACCAAATAACGAGCAGTAGAGCGTGAATGATGTTTCAGAAGTGGGGATTAAAGACTTACTCGATACTAATGACTCACCGAGTGAAAGTGTACCGCATGTGTCAACTCTAACTGAATCGGGAACGTCCAAGGGAAGGAAAAGGAAGGCTGGTACAGATATGACAAAATAACTGATTGTATTATCCACGCAGCCAATTCCTTGAGTATAAATATTAATAAGATCGGTGAAATGTTGAGTAAAAACTTAGAAACCAGCATGCAAGAGCAAAAGGCGGTGCAATTATATACTATGTTGGCTGAAATTCATTTATTACATACGAGTTAAAGGAATACAACATATATTAAATGTATACGTGATCCGATACTTATAGTGGGCCTACTTAGTATTCCACCAGAACAAAGAGTGAAATTTATCAAATAATTTGTACTGTAAAACATATGATTATCAAACAATTTGTTTTGACGTGTTTGACTGAATTGGTTGTGGCTATTGACGTGTTTGATTGAATTAGTTATTCTGATTGAATCGGTTGTGGCAAAGCTGATTATTTTCATTATGGGCCTATAAGAATATTACTACTTGACTTGTATGCTTTTTCATTGTATTTTTTTAAATTTAAATTGTATATAATTTTTGTATGATGATACTTTTAATTGTATAGAAATTTTAATTATATAGGAATATAGTTTTGTTAATTTCAATTGTATATATTTTAATTGGAGATTGATGATATTTTTGTGATTTTCTGTACTGTACAAAAATGTTATTTTTATAATAAAATAAAAATATGTAATATGTAATTTTTTCACGATGATTATTTTTATTTTGCAAGCCATGTCTTGCTAATATTTTATTATTTTCTTATAAATAAAAAATATGTAATTATATTTATAGTAAAATACATAATTATATCAAATTATAAATATACAAGTAATTATATATATATATATATATAATTATATATTCAATTATATTACATATTTATTAAATGTGTATTTTAGATGATAAAAAAAATATGGTATATTGAATAATAATTCAGAATAATGTGTGTGTGTGTATATATATTATGTATATGTATATCATATAATATATATATAAATATGTATATATACACGTGTGTGTTATATTATATATTATATTTTTAAATTTAATAAGGACAAAAGAGTTATTCCGATAAATTCTCATTTTATTTATCGTACAATTCTACAAATCAAATATTAAAATAGAAATTTTTAACTAATTCTATTACAATAACCAAATATAAAAATAATAATTTTTAACTCTATTCTCATTCTATTCTATTCCCTGGGAATAACTATTTTATTCTCATTTTATTTCATTCCAACAACCAAACGTGCTGTAAGTGTTATTGTGCAGCTTTTGTGCTAGGTTGCATGATTATTATTCTTTGTATTGTCACTGTATTTGGTGGCCGATAATTAATAGATAAATTCAAATTTATTCTCACCATATCGATCATATGCATATTTTTCAAGTTCAAACAACTCACGGTTTGAGTCATTAAACTGATATTTTGTGTGGTACAATATAAGCGTAGATTCATAGTGGTTCAACGGTTCTCGAAAACCCCATAAATATTTATATATGAATAGGCTGGCTTATCCTTTTCCGCTTGATAATGAAGCTTCATTCCTCAAATGAGCTAACTACCTTCCTCAACTTTAATCCATGAAATCACGCATCTTTATTTTTTTATTTATTTTACAGTCGAAAATGTTTCAGGCTGTGATCGTCAAGTTATATATCTTTTAGGTTTTTTTTTCGTACAAGTTTATTCATAGAGTGAAACCAGCCTCGACAATCAAATCCCCTAAAAAAATTTACTTATCTGAAGTTGAATTATGAGCTTAATTTTACTTACAATTTGAGGTAAATTCACTTGTTAATACTTTCCTTCGTAACATGCCCCACGCCAAGTAGACCAGCTCACTTGTGAAGCTCTCACAATTTATAATGTCAGAAGGACGATGTACTACAGATTCATTCATGCCTTTTGTCTTAATTTTAAACTCAAACTTGCAGGAAAAGAAGAAAATGAGTCAGCCTCGATCGATCATAATTAACCCATTTAATTAAAATGGAGATTAATTAATAATACAAATGTGTGTACCCTTACAAGGATGTTTACGTGGAATGCACGTAAACACTATCCTTTTTTAAACTCAGAGTTTAATGGCCATTTTTAATGTTAATCTACGATGAATAGCACGATGACATATGATTTTGATTAAGAAAGAAAAAAATGTACAAGGGAGAGTCGTTATCAATATTGTGTAAGCTGGCTATTCTTACCGTTGAATGTGTTAAGTTGTAATTAAGAAGAGATTATGTAGGATTAAATTATAAATAGTAAAATTTAACTTAAAGTTATAAAATATAGAAAAAAAAAATATTCAAAAATAAGAAATGAAAATGAAAATAATTCAACTGTGAATATTTTTAATAATGTTGCCCGTATTAGTGGGTTTTATGTAATATTCTTTAATGAGATATAAATTTTACTTTTTAAGATATTTATTATTATATTTTTTTGATTAATTATTTATATGTAAAATAAATTTACATATATGGAACCATAAATATTAAACTTTCACCTGTCAGTAATATGTAAAATTAAAATTACATCAAAAGCGTTCTTATCTTAAATAATTGAGAGATGATTTCATAATAATAGGTATAAATAAGTTTTATAATTTTAATTGAATATAAATTTTTTTACTAAAAAGTATAAAAGACTCTGACAGCTTTTATTTTTTATATTTGATTTTCTATCATTTAATTTAAGAATTTATAGTCCAGATTTAATTTTTAAAGAGATATTAAAAAATATGATGATTATTATTATTTATTTATTTTATTTAATAAGATATATATTTTGATATTTTAAAATTAAAATTTTTAAAACTTATTATATATTTTTTATAATAAATTAAAATTTAACCAATTAGGAATGTGTTAGACATCACCGTAGTTTTAAAACCGTTAAAAATATCAATTTTTTTATTATAAAATTGTCATAAAACTATCATGATGCACCGATAATAACCAATAAGTATATTTTATAAGGTCGATTAAAAATATTAAGTGAGATAAAAAAAAATATAAAATTTAATTATTAACATATATATCTATTTTTATTTATATAAATCTTTTAATAAGATCCAATAATTAGATGGGATCTCCGACTATACTATTTTCACAATAATTTATAGTAATTCATCGTAATATATAATAATTTTTGTTAGTGTTCCCCCATAAGCAGCATTTTGTGGGACCCGCTGGTTCTGTAACAGCTGCGCTCTCTCTCGTGTGTGTCTGTGTGTGTGTGGAATCAGATGTCGTATAAAATAACCAAGCAAGGAATCCAACTACGGCATATTTACAGTTAACCCCTCCAAGAATAAGAGAATTACAAAAAGGTATCTTGTTGCTTGTTTTAAATATTATTTTATATTTTATTTTGTATGATTTTATCATTAAAAAATATTTTAAATAAATTAAAAATACTTTTACATGTAACTGATTACAACTCAATAAAAAAATTATCAAGTTTCTAAATAAATTAAAGTTTATTTGACAGATAATTATTGTTGTATTGGGTAGATCGCGTCAGATTAATTATTTAAAAAATTTAAAATAAATAAAGGTAAAGGCATATTTTTTTTATTTTTAATTTGCTTATTTTTTTGTTGATAAAATTATCAGAGATAAAAATAATAATAAAACTATCGCTACTAATATATTAAATTCTTTTTAATCCTAACAATAAATATTTTATTTTAATTTACATCAAAAACTCCAATTTTTTTAAAATATTACAAGTATATAATAACGCAGCCTTTATTGTTTCAAATGTTCGAAGCTGACGTGAAGGCAAGAGGATATAAAAGTCGATTTGTTTTTCCTTTTGTCGTTTTCCTTAACCATGGTTAAATTAAGGATCAAAATTATTTTAAATCTGTCACGGAATCTATTTGTCAAACAGAACCTGATTAAATAATTAGGGTTATAGGTGAGGGGTGGGATGATGACGTCGACGAGGTGGGCCCTCCCCCTTTATATATATTATTAATCGGATCATTTAGGTTGTTAATCATCAATTTAGTTGCCTAAACTTTGATTAGAATTAGCTTAAACCCAAAATTAGAGAGCCTTTTATTGTTAGTAAAAAAATACTTTTAATTCGAGACTGCGAAAAATTCCCTGTAAATATTATACAAATCGATCGTGTTGTCATCACTGTCCATTATATATCCAACTAATAAGTCTTCTTCTCATAGAAAAAATAGTTGCGTACAGCTTATGCAGTCCGTGTATAATTTTTCTGATAATATAATATCAATAGGATACGATTAAACTATTATTTATATATGTTTTTTACTTATACTTAGTCTGACATAATACAACCTTTCTCATAAAAAAATATTATTTTTTTTTATTAATGATTGAGGATATTAAGAAAATAATTTTTATGATAAAATATATAGAAATTATCTATGGTTATAATTTTTTTATTATTTTAATAATTTATTAAATATATATTATATGATATTAGATAAATTTGATAATTATTTTTATTTTCTAAAAATAATAGAATTTTTTTTGTTTATCTGTGCCTGTATATGAATGTGCATAATGACAAGGTATCTGTCAAACATCGATACAAGGCTGATTAAAAAGTATACCCATATGCATTGGGATTGAATATGAGACTCGAAGATCCATATGAGAAAATTCTATTTTATTTACAACTTTATAAATAAAAGTTATATCTTTTTCTATAAAAATCATTTATCATAGATAAAATAAAAAAACACATTTTTTTCACAATATCTTTTACAAATATGATTGTTAATTTTATATTTATCATAAATATATTTTAGTGGGTCCATAGGAAAAACTTATATACATTGGGATACAAGTTAATTAACCTTCATTAAACCAGCTTAGTTAGGCAAAGCCAGTTAAATTAACCTTCCCTAAACCAGCTTAGTTAGGCTTTACAGCACATAAGATTCAAGAGACCATAATACAAAAGATGAGTTAAAATAAAATAATTAAAAAAGAAGAATATTTCAAGCGTGAGTTCAGTGGGTCCTACAATGCGTAGATTCCATACAACCAAAAGGGGTGGGGCTCCTAAAACAGACCCGAAAACCCGGAGACCAAAAAAATAAATAAAAAATAAAAAAAGGAGTGAGCTCAGCAATCGATTGGTATCGATTTATGGACGGCTCCCCTCTCTGTTGCTGAATCCTCCCACTCAATAGTTCAGAAGAGCATATCGGCTTAGTTCTGCGTGTGTCCGATTCCAAATTCCCCAATATTCTTCACAGATTCGGTATCTCTCTCCCTATCTCTGTCTGTCTTGTCTGTGTCTGTCTGTGCGCTCTGATCCTCGCTCTGCTGCTCTCGTACTCTGTTTTCATTTATTCTATTCCCTGTTTTGAGAAAGTGGTGGCAGTGGTTTATTTTGATATTCTTTCTGCAATCGTCTTTTTCGGAATCTCACTTATAATCGATTTGCGGAAATCCTGACATCGTAGCAGGCGATGATTACATTTTTGTCTTTCTGTTTCTTTTGCTAAATTCTTTTGTTGCTGTTCCTCTCCTTTTATTTATGGTGTTTTTTTTTTTTTTTGAATTTTACTTCCTTAATTTCTGCTCTAAATCTCGGTTTTTATTTTAATTTCGCGAACTATGACATCATACAATAACTTGCTAAAATGTCTCCCTCTGCCAGTGTTGCATACCTGCTCTTTTTTCTCTACTCAAATTTTGTATTTCTAATAGACTTTCCCATAATAGTACGGGTTATTTCAGAGGTTAAAATCACACCAACTCTCTCTAGGTATATATTTTAAACCTTTCAAGATCTGAAAGCCTTTGCACTAGGTTACCTGCTGTGATGTTTTTTTCTTGGCTCTAACTTTTGAAATCTTCCACTTAGTCCAATTTAGTTGAATTTTGGAATTTCAAGATGAGTTTAGTCACAGTTTTTAAGGACAATTGGCTATGATTGTCCCAACTTTATGCTGACGTTGATCTTTCGAATACAAGTTGGATATAAAGAGTACAAAAGTCAACCTAAAATGCTCTGGGTGCACGAATTACTCTTAGCAAGTGCTTTGATTTTTTTAACTTTTTGTTTTTTTGCTTTAAATTTGTGCTGGATTTTGCCCCCATCTGAAATGCTTTTCTGATTGCTGTTAATAGAGAATATTTGTTGAACGACATCTACAACTCAAACAGATCATCGACTTATTGAAGACGGATGATATAGATTGAGTCCCTCCATTTGTTCTACGTATTTATACCACTTTTGTGTTTTGGGTACCTGAGTGTTTACATCCTTTGATTTTGTGTGGTAGCAAGAGTAAGGGTGAGTTTTAATGCAAAAGTAAGATTTCTCCACTTATGATCTAAAGATTGTGTTTAAATTAGAAGAAATAAATTCTTTCAAAATGCAGATATAAATTTGCGTGCTTTAAACTCTACCGGGAGCTCCGGAGGTGGAAGCTGTCCTTTTATACAGCAGAAAAACAGAAGTTTTTCACATTCGTTTCCCAAAATCCATTGTTGTTTTGAAGTAAAATCAGTGGTTCCCAATTATGGATGATGATGACTTCACAACCAGCAATTGCCCTCTGTTTGGGAGCATTGACTATGATTTCATGGATGAACTCTTGGATGAAGGATGCTGGTTACATACTGCTGATGCATCCAACATTCTGCAGCCCGGTCCATCCACCTCCACAGCAATGAGGTACCCTTCTTACAGCTCCCCTATTTTGGAGACTAACTCTACAAATTTGACTTCAATTCCACAACAGAATACCTCTCAAGAAGCAGAAGAAACAGATATATGGGGATTGCCTAATATCCGAACTCCCATTAGTCAGAATGCCAAAGAGGTTTTAGCTTCTCAATCTCGAGATGACAATGCCATCCAGGCTTTGAAATCTCTGGACCAATCCCGTAATTTGTTGTGGGAAGGCGATAATGTAAGCAAGATTTGGATTGCTCCCGAGACAAATCCAGGCCATTCATCCTCTGTGAAAGACAGGCTGATGAGGGCAATTTGGCACTTCAAAGAATTGAACAGAAATAGAGATGTACTTATTCAGATATGGGTTCCAGTAAGAAGAGGAATTAAGAATTTCCTTACCACATTTGAGCAGCCTTACTTTCACGATCCTGCCTCCACACGTCTGGTCAATTACAGAAACGTCTCTGAGAAGTATCAGTTCTCCGCCGATGAGGATTCTAAAGAGACTCTCGGATTGCCTGGCCGCGTGTTCGTGGGGAAGGTGCCTGAGTGGACCCCAGATGTCCGATTCTTTAGGCAGGATGAGTACCCACGTAGAAATTATGCCCACATGTATGATATTCGGGGGTCTATTGCTCTTCCTGTCTTTGAAAAAGGCAGCGGGAATTGCTTGGGTGTGGTTGAGATTGTGACAACAACACAGAAGGTCAATTATCATCCTGAGGTTCAGAGTGTTTGCAGAGCTCTTGAGGTCCCTTCTTCCCCTTTTAAAGACAGATCAAAATAAAACATAATTTAGATCAACATCGTGTTCTGATTACCTTCTTGCTTGCAGGCTGTTGATCTCAGGAGTTCTGAAATCTTAAGTCATTCTAAAAGAAAGGTAAGCTTATACTAATATATCTGGTAAAATTACATCAAAAATCAAAGAATCAACTTGTTATCTGATTTTTAAACCATTCTTACCAGAGTGGAATCAATGTACATGAAACTACATCGCCCAACATATTGAATATCTTACAAACTGTCTGTGACAAACATGACTTGCCGCTTGCTCAAGCCTGGGCACCGTGCATACAACAAGGCAAAGGTGGGTGCTGGAATTCTGACAATAACGGCCATTGTATCTCAACCGTTGACTCAGCTTGCTATGTGCGTGATCCAAGAGTTCAGGATTTTCATGAGGCCTGCTCTGAGCACCACCTGTTAAGGGGCCAGGGTGTTGTTGGGAAAGCCTTTACGACGAATCAACCGTGCTTTGCTACTGACATTACAGCTTTCAGCAAAGCTGATTATCCTCTTTCTCACCATGCTATGTTGTTTGGGTTGAGAGCTGCAGTAGCAATACCCATTAGAAGTGCTTTTAGTCAATCGACTTGTTATATCTTGGAGTTTTTCTTGCCATTAGATTGCGAGGATGCTGACCTGACTCTCCATAGTAAGATTGTCGAATCATTCTCCACAGTTATACGACAAGGAAGCCAGAATTTCTATTTTCACACGGTTGAGGATATTGAGCAGAAGTCTATATTTCCATTTGCTGAAATGCCAACTTCTTCGGATGGGAAACTTAATGAACATGGAAATGCAAAAATGAGCTCCCTAGGTTGGAAAAGACATTGGCAAGAGCAGACATCCTGGATTTCCCATATGATTGATGCTCAAAAGAAGGATGATCCAGCGGACAAGTTCACGGTGATGACTAAGGCGTTTCCTGATGGTGGGAATACAGAACAGGATTCTAGGCTCATATGTGTTGCTGAGGGTGGTGGTGATTCATCTTTTGAAGGCCACCATACTTTGGGAGCTAGAAAAATGGGGGACAAGAGGAAGATCAAAGCACAGAAAACTATTAGTTTGCAAGTACTTAGGCAGTACTTTTCTGGAAGCTTAAAAGATGCTGCTAAAAATATGGGTGGTAAGACTACATCTACAGTCATTTACCTACAATATTGTTGTCTTTCATTTCTTGATATCTGTTCTTGTAAATTACCAAATCAATCTGTCTTATTCTTCAATAATTTGCTTTGCCCATGAATTCGTTGTCCTTGAATTGAAGACAGAAGAGTTGGGATGTTGCCCATGCTTCTAATGGAAATTAGGGCGACTGCTTTAACAGAACAGCATTGAAATACGAGTTAGAACCATCTGCTGCCCCCTCTGTTCATAATGTTGTTTCAGGACAATTTACACTAGCTGCATTTTTTATAAAAAAAAAAACTACTTTACATTCTTAATATGCTAATCTCAGTTGCTAGTCGTTCACATGTTTCTTTTGCAAGTTTTTAATTCCAAGCAGCCCATGATTTTCAGGGCGCATAAGGATTACCTGCGCCTTAGTGTATAAAACCATCATTGGGCCTTTACCTAACAACTTAAGCTTTTGGGTCTATTGGTTTCTTGATGCGGTATCTTAATCTCATTGATCTAAGTTATTTTGTGTTTGACTCCTAAAATCCCAATTTGGTTGTACTTAATTCAAGTCCAAAAGGTCATCGAGTTGAGGGGGTGTTTTAGTCTATAAAACCATTATTGGGCTTTTACCTTTTACCTAACAATAACAGCTTAGTTTTCTATATCTGTTAGTTTCTTGACACATTGAATGAACTTACACATTGCTTAATGGTTTGACAATCTTGCTGGCCTAAATGATGGCATGACATCAAATTTATGCTTTCTTTCCTGGTTTACGAAAATGTATTTTAACATCTTAAGTTCTCCTTCCACTTTTTCACTTTGCTCATCCTGATCATGTCAATTTGTAGTGTGCCCGACTACTCTGAAGAGGATATGTAGGCAACATGGAATATCCCGTTGGCCTTCTCGAAAGATCAAGAAGGTTAGCCATTCTTTAAGGAAGCTCCAGCTGGTGATAGACTCAGTCCAAGGTGCAGAAGGAGCTATCCAGCTATCCTCTTTCTATACTAACTTCCCAGAACTAAACAATCCAAATTTATCGAGCCCCAATCAATTTTCATCTATACAGATGAATGACCAATCAAAGCAGCTTAATAATCAACCAGAAGGGAGCATCCCGAGTTCTGGAGCCACCACTTCTAAATCTTTATCCCCTTCTTCCAGCCAGACCTCTACGTCAAGCCATTCTTTTTCAACAGGGGCAAAATCATCATCTGCTATGGCAACTGCCATGGGCAGTTTAGAGGCTTTGACAGCTGAAAATCCTGGTGATTCGTCAAAGAGAACACAGAATGAAGCAGAATTTCATGTCTCGAGTCAAAAGGCACCAGCTCTACCTGGGGGATCCAGAAGCGCTAAATCCCTGGGTGAGCATGCTTTACTTGAAAGTTTCCCCACTCCCTTACTGAGGAGTAATAGCGTTGCTATGCAAGATGGGGGTACTTTTAAAGTTAAAGTCACATTTGGAGAAGAAAAAATTCGTTTTAGCATCTCTCAAAACATGGGTTTTGAAGATTTGAAGCTAGAGATTGCACGACGTTATAGCATAGAAGATGTGAACAATATTTACATAAAGTATTTGGATGATGATAAAGACTGGGTACTTTTGACATGTGATGATGATCTTGATGAGTGCATAGATATACAAAGCTCATCCAGGAGTTGCACGATCAAACTTTCTGTTCATCGAGCCCTTTCCTTGAGCTCAGGAAGTTTATTGGGTAATAGTGTCCAGTCCTGAATGGCTAGCCTTTATTGTAGATTTGTGGCCAGCTATATAAACTTGTAGCTACCTTGATCTTTTAATTTTGTCTTCATGATACAGATGCAGCAGTTTGTCAAATAGCGGGAATGAAAGAAAAGGTTTATATAATTGGATGGAAAAGAATCAGTTCAACTTTTACCCAACAGAAAGATTTGGTACCTTTTATGCTTACAGTTTTGTTTGTGTTGGCACTAGTGCTCTCTTGTCATTGAGCTTCGTAAGAACATCACTGTAAATTTGTCTGTTTATACACCGCCAAGTTTGATTGAAAAATCCCAGAGCTTTGAACACATTCCCAGCGTTCTCTCCTTATTTGGTCTCCTCACCTCATTCCTCTGCTTCTCAGTTCCTTAGTAACCTTTAGATATCAATAGCATGTTCACCTGGATGTCCTCCAAGTATAAATCTCATGCCCCAGTGCTTCTATTCATGCATGAGTATACGCCTAGATTCAAAAGTCCTTTCTTTGGCATCCATCTCACTAAACACCAAAGCTAAGGCACAGTATTAGTCTTTAAATGTCTTACAGTTGATACTAATATGTCAGACAGAGACATGAAGAACGGATGTTTTGGGATTGAATTTATTGAACTTTGAACATTGTTGCCCTAGATCTAAGAAAATTTGAATGGAGAAGTTGGCCCAAGAGACACTGAGAAAGGACTGATAGTTAAAGACACAAGTGAATGCTCAAGTAAGAAAATTCACATTTCCCATGAATATTCGGTGAGAAACATGCTTGACTCAGGCTAGTTCAGTTTGTGCCACAAACTTAAATGTAAGAAGTTTGACAATTCAGTCAATTCATGCCAGCTTGATACATCTTATAACATAGCAGGTCAAGTCATTGCATAAGCATTTTAAGACTACAATATAGGGTTATCCGAAATTACCCCAAATCTTTATCATTAACTTTGCATATCAAACATCTTTGCATATGACATTACTAACTCTGCGTACCAAATTATCCCATAGGGCTCAAGTAGCATCAATTTGGGTACAATGGGTTCATGCTAATTTAAATCGGCTTTCTTCATGCGGTTATGCAGGCACATTTAACCATCATGGTTTGAATGCAAAGAAACATGTCATTTGTTTGCATTTAAGATTCACAAGCAACTTACAGGATGGCACGATCTCATCTGCAGAGACTGCATTAAGCTTTCAAGGGGCAGGAGAAGGCTGATCATGGGGAAGCTTTTCATTTACAATACATTGAAAACATGCCCGTGACTTACTGCAAAAAGGGGAAGATTAAATGAGTAGAAGCAACCAAATTCTTCGACCAATTAGCATACGTGATTCCTTAGAAAAACAGATGAAAATTCACTTGAGAAGTCATTGAAAATATAGTCGTGTGCTTCTGCTTAGGTAGTCTAGAAGCACTTTTAAATTGATTGTCCATCTTAAACTTTCCCAGCCATGGGTAGAAATATAAAAGAATGCATCCAAGTGATTGGCAACATCTCTCAGTCAAATATCAGGTGTAACTTACCTAAAACAGGTCTATTCTCATCTCTGCCCCCTAAATGACAGACTCTTACGATTTGCTGGCCATATAAGAGAAGGAAAAACTTGTGGCTTCCAAGTCCTTTTCTCCAAATTCGGTGTTCCAACTTTTGCCAACTTACAGCAGAAACATATCTGTCTGATAAGAAAACTTCAGTTAAATTCCCTACCTAATGAAAAGGCATGTTCCAAGAAAAAATGCAAATTCAGACCATCAGCATCCAGGAGTCCTGCAAGACATTACAAAGATAGGTCCTTAGAACAAAACCAAGACTCAGAAAGAAGAAGAGGAAAAGAGAGGAGAAGAGAAGGGAAGAGGGGGGAGAGAGAGAGAGAGAGAGCATAACCTCTTCTTTCTTGAAAAGCAGAATGCAATGCAGAGTAGCTTGGGAATTGACAACATAAAGCAGGAATTTATCAAGGTATGAGGTGTAGCTACCACCGTCTTGTTGATGGAGAGCTCGTAAAGGAAATATGCCAGCAATAGGCTAATATTGTTTTTTTCTTCTGCAATAAAATTTATTGCTTCCAATACTATGAGGACTTTGTGTTTCTCCTATGCCAACCGTATTCTAGCGCACACAACTAGAATTCCAGCAAGTACTTTATATCAACAAGCTCAATACAGAGGTCATTATTCGGCTCTGGCTTCTGTCCAACTTCAACTCAAACTGCACCGAAAGAATTGGCATCAAGAAAGAAAGTGATCAACCCATATCTTCTAAGCAGTCAATAAAATCTTCTTTTGGGGATTTAGAATCTAACGTGCTTCCTTGACTTCTGCATCCATTTAAGAGCTTTTTAAAACAGATGTGCAAGTAACTGAGAAAAGGCCTGGACTTACTACAGATATGCAAGTGTCTGTAACTATCTATGTTATATAATCAAGTTCCATTCAAAAGTAGTTGTCAAGGGTAATGAAACCATTAACTCTTACACCTATGAAACTTTGTCTAGTGGAGTTCAATGTGTTTGGATTACCATGCCAATTGCCAACATTGCATCCTTGGCAACTATCATATTCCATTAGCTGCTCTTCTAACATCAGGTGCTAAGAACCTCATGGCAGTTATATGAAATTGCCCCGTCATTTCACAGTCATTCTAAATTGAATGCTCTATGATTTTCTAAAATTAATTTTCAATAGAGAATCCTCAACATCATTTGGAAAGTAATGCTATAAAGCTTTGCTTGAAAAAGTACAGAAGGGTAGACCACCCACAATCCAAACTAATCCCAAGTAGTTGTATAGGGATGGGGGTAACGATATGAAAACTGCAAATAATGTAGAGCTCTTCAATAGTCATATCTGTCTAATGTATCTTGCCAAAGCACTTTCAGCTTGTTTAATTACCTTTCCATGGCTCATGCCCCTCTTATTAAGAGTAACCTTGTCTGTAACCCGAACTTTGTGATGTCATCCAACATCCTCTTTGCAAGTTCATCAGCTTCATGTTGTCTCCCTTTTACCTATGTCGTCATTGGAGTACCTTTTTGATAGGTGCTTCTATCTGTCTGGAGAATTTGCTGCTTATAGATCTCGCCCAGTGTCCTCCTTTCCCTGCTGCATTTCAACCTGCAAGGATATATAATAACAAATTCTAGACACTCATAACTTATCGTGAGACTGGTTGTTAAACATCTGAAGGCATGTTACTATGACTTGAGCGATGCAACAACGAGATTTTCCTTGATCCATGTTGAATGTGCTTGACGGCCTCCCATAATATACTCACTTGGGGACTTATCACTCCAGCCGTTCCAAAAGCCTACAAGCAACCCCCCTCTAAAAAAAAAAAAATACGACAAGAAACAACTCACTAAACATCAAAGCATAAAGTGCCCACTTTTGAGTAATTTCTAAAAAAATAATATTCATACACCTATTTGTACATCAATTTTGACCAATTTTTATTAAAACTGTCAAAATTGGTGTAGAGAGAGAGATGAGAGAGAGAGAAAATTTAACAAAAGTGGAACCCTCACCTATTTTTAGCAATTTCGATACAAGTGTACAAGTAGATATATGAATAAAATTGTTTATTTCTAAAAACTCACGTGTTGTTCTAAATTCACCTTCCCTACAAAGCCCTCAATAAACATTTAGAAGGAATAAATGTCAGGAAATGTTTCTTTCTGCACATTTCATCTGAAAGAGACATAGGGTAATTGCATTGGTGTGTGCCCAGCCTCATTGCGCAACGAATTATTTTGTTGTAAATGAAGACAGTAGGGTATTTTTCTCTCTGGTCTCCTCATGTAAGTCCCTTTTAACTCAAAGAGCTTAGTCTTTGCTTCTGAAGCCGATTATTAATGAATAATAAGTTCAGAAACTCTTGTCACAACCCTCCTCGGTGCCCTTAAGTACCCAAAATCCAGATGATATTTTCCATTACTTAAAGTAATTATGTATGAAGGTACTGCACATAAAAAAAATTAGGGTAACAATTTCTCTCCAGCATCTCAGCAAACTTCAGTTTTGCTCCCTCAAACCGGCGAGACTTAGTTTTGCTCCCTCAAACCGGCAAGACTTGCATAACCATTAATTATGATTAAATAGTTGTCCAAATCAGCCATGCATTTCTTTGCGTTATTACCGCCAGCTACTAGGTTGGCATACAAATTCCCTAGGTCACCAAGAGCAGCCCATCCATGAGTCCATATCCCATCAGCAATCTCAATTGCTTTATCTGATCAGCTTCCCCTTTTTCAGGGCCACCAACCACAATGTTACAGGTCACTGTTTTGATGCTATAGCCTCTTGCATCCATCTTCTTCGACAAGTTCTCTGCTTTTGGTATCTTCCCTTCGTTAAACAAACTACTCCTTAGATAAACTATGTATGGCGCTAAATGTTGCAAGAAGAAACGCTAGCGTTACAACTATTACCTGTTATCTCACTCAGGACATTATTGGCTTCATATACCCTGCCATTGCTCAAACCTATCAGCTTCCTTGCGTCAGTATTCTATTCTAACATACCCCATCTATAACAATTGTTGTATTTATAACCAAGAATTTTCAGACTCCACTTTGTGGATTCTGAATACACACCGAGTGAATAGCCCCATTCACAAAGATGCACTGGGTAATTTCAGTAACACAGTAGCAGAAATTGAAATACTGCTTATGGATCCAACTATAAAACCCTAAATTAGATTTGTCAGCTGTGCTAGATGTTAGGATCACTCGAGTGTGTGAAATTGCCGGACTGAAAGTTGACTGGAAATTTCAGAGTGATTTCTCCGGAGAGGAAAATTCCAGAGTGAATTTTCTGGAGAGAAAAATTCCGGACTAGAAAATGCTGGAGTGAAAATTATCCGGCCGGGCAAGTAGAGGCCGGTCATCATTCAGTTGACCGGCTGAAAGAAAAATCCGGTCAACATGATGTTGACCGGCCGCGAGAAGAAGACAGTCAACAGATGGTTGACCATCAACAAGAGAAATTAGTAAGATTCAAAGATTTGGTAAGAGCCAACATCACTGGGCGAAAGCATGGGAGCTGGAATCAACCGTGGACACCAGCTCAGAAGATTGGCTTTCGCAGAGCATGTGCAATCTCTGCAGAGCAGACGCGATCTCTGCATTGTAGGCGCCGTCTTTGCAGAGCATAATGATTTGCTGAAAAGCTTTACATTGTTGATGGTGGCAGGTTATGCTGTGCACACAATATCTTTGTAGATGGTTGCCCAGTATATATATATATATATATGTATGCTGTATTGAAGGTATGTGTGCGCAAGTGTTTTGCGAGAAACAGTAGAGATAAGAGGAGTGAAAGAGTGTGAAGAGAAGAGTAGTGAGTGAAAACAAAGTGTGAAATTCTCTGTGTTCTCGTGCTCTGTTTTTCATTTTTTGCCTCAAGGGCTTGTCTAGCTGTGTGATTTTTATAACCGATTTCATATAGTAAAATTTATTTATGGATTAAGTGTCCCGAGGTTTTTCTCTTATTTGATAAGGATTTTTCATATAAAATTTTGGTGTGCTCTTCTTCTTCATTATTCCTCTTTCACTGCGGTGTGTGTTCCTGGTTGCTGGTCTGACGTTATTTTTTCTAACAAGTGGTATCAGAGCCCGGTTGAAAACTTTTGATTAAATGGCGTCGTCTTCAAAGAATTTGTCATTTAGTGTGGAACAGTTCAATAGGTAAAGTAACTTCATCCTTTAACAAAAAAGGGTGAAAAACATCTTGAGCTGAAAAGGAACGGTGTAAGCGAGAAGGTGAGAAGTCAGAGAACTTGACCGAGAAAAAATGGCAAAACAAGAGGGATCTTGCAAATTATACCATCAAATTATGTCTAGTAGACAGCACGCTTCAGGAGGTCCTTGGTTTGTCAGACCCGACGGAGGTCTGGAAGAAGCTTGAGAGCCGGTATAAGTCCAATTTATTGACAATAAGGCTGCATGTGAAGAAGTAGTTTTATGAATTGTGTCTGTCCGAAGGAAAAATTTTTGAGAAGTACTTAGACGAGTTCAATAGAATTGTAATGCAGATGTCGACCATTGATGAGGATATCAAGAAGGAGGATAAGGCATTGGTATTGCTGGCTTCTTGACTAGCGTCGTACGACCATATCATTACAACCTTACTATTCAGAAAGAACACGTTCAAATTGGACGAGGTCATTACTTTCTTACTCATAAATGAGTCAAGGCGGTCACAATGGGCCTCAACCTCTACACACTATGAGGTACTTGTGACCGAGTCACGAAAAAGAAGTAAAGGATAGGGCCAAAAATCTGGAGAGAAGAGCTGCAACAAGTCTCGGTCAAGGTTTCAAAACCTTGAGTGTCATCATTATGGTAAGAAAGGTCACATTAAGAGATACTGTTACAAGTGGAAGCGTAGAACGCTGAAAGGGAGAACAAAGCAGAAAAGGGAAAAGGTGAAGAAAAGGCCTCGGTTTCAGTGGTCATAGGAGAAGATCCCCTGTTAACTTGTGAAATAGATGTGGCGAGTTTGATGAACCATGAGTCCAACTTAGTAGTAGATATTGGTGTCTCTCTCCATGTCATATTTAGAAGGGGACTGTTCACTTCTTACACTTCTGGAGATTTTTGGGGTGATAAAGATGAAAAATGAAGGAACGTCCTCGGTAGTTGGCAGAGGTGACGTATTACTTGTCACTAATAATGGGACAAAATTGTTGCTGAAGGACGTACGGTATGTCTTTGATATTTGGTTGAACAAAATTTTAGCTGGCAGACTTGATGATGATGGCTATTGTAATACCTTCTGTGAAGGTGAATGGAAGTTGATCAGATGGTCTCTGATTGTTGCACGTGGAAAGAAGGGCTCTGACCTTTATGTGATGAAGGCGTCTGCAGTGGCCGGAGATGTGATCGCTACAACCAGTGAGGAGTCATCGGATTTGTGGCATTATTAGTTGGGCCACATGAGTGAAAGGGGATTATATCATTTGGTCAAGAAGGACCTTATCCAAGGATAAAGGAAGACAGACTGAGGACTTGTCCTCACTGTATGGCGGAAAGTAATGAAGGATCTCGTTTTATGGAGACTCGTCCTCTATGAAGGCAGAACTACTTTACTTGGTCCTCACTGTATTTCCAGTCATTTATTGATGATTGTTCGAGGAAACTGTGGGTTTACCCACTTAAAATCAAGGATCAAGTCCTCGGTACTTTTGGACATTATCATGCTCTGGTAGAAGGACAGACGAAAAAGAAGCTGAAGACTGTCTGAAGCGACAATGGTGACGAGTACATGGGGCATTTGATGCCTATTGCTGAAAGTATGGCATTCAGCACGCCACCAAAGACGCCACAGTTGAATGGAGTGGTCAAATAGATGAACCGCACACTTTTGGAAAGGATCAGGTGCTTGCTTTTTCAGGCAAATCTTCATGGATCCTTCTGGACAGAAGCTTTGAAGACGACGGTCTATATCATCAATAGGTCACACAATAGATCGTTGAATAGTGAGGTATTAGAAAAGATTTGGTATGGAAAGGAGCCGTCCTATGACTATCTTCGAGTGTTTGGAAGTAAGGCATTTGTTCATATCCTAAAGGACGAGAGGGCCAAGTTAGAGTTAAAGACGATACAATGTGTTTTTTTGGACTACGAAGAAGATGAATTGGGATATAGATTTTATAACTTAATTGAGAAGAAGCTTGTCCGGTTTAGGGGCATAGTTTTTGTTGAAATTGAAACAATTAAGGATATTGGTAAGAAGACTAAATCTCACGCCGGTCGAACAAATAAGATAAGTGTTGATATTGTCCGTCTCGTACCTCTTCACTACAATGTCAATTGCCCAGGAGTGACCGAGAAAAATAATGAGGCAGTCCGGTGCCTGATGAGGATCAGGATGAAGTCGCTCCTCAATCGGCCAATGAGATTCCTGTCCGACGATCCTCAAGAGACAGACGACCATCTGTTTGTCTGTCATCTAGCGAGTACGTCCAGCTTATTGATGCAGGAGAGCTTAAAAATTTTGACAAGACTATGAATGATGAGAATAAGGAAAGATGACTGAAAGCCATGCAAGACGAAATAAGCTTGTAACATTAAAATTATACATTTGATTTGGATGAACTGTCTAAGGGGAAGAGAGCATCGAAAACTAAATGGGTCTTCTGTTTGAAGATAGATAAGAACACCACACAGCCAATATATAAGGCGCGGTTGGTGGTAAAGGGTTTCAATCAGCGAGAGGGTAATGATTTTGATGAGATATTTGCCCCTATGATAAAGATGTCCTCAATAAGGGTCATGCTTGGTTTGACTGTTGCCCTAAATTTGAAGGTGGAATAGCTAGATGTCCGGACGGTATTTTTTCACAATGACCTTGAGGAGGAAATTTACATGGAGCAACTGGAGGGATTCCATGTTAAGGAGAAGGAAAGATTGGTATGTCATTTGAAGAAAAGCTTGTACGGACTGAAACAGGCTCCATGATAATGGTAGAAGTTTGAGTCTATTATGGTGGATTAAGGTTACCAGAAGACTACTTCTGACCATTGTATATTTGTTCAAATGTTTTTCAGAAGATAACTTTGTCGTCTTTTTTCTTTATGTGGACGATATGCTGATCGTCGGACAAAATGATGCTTCGATCAAGGAGCTGAAGTAGCAGTTGGGACAGTCATTTGCCATAAATGACTTGGAGCCGGTGAAGCAGATTCTGAGGATGTGAATATTTTGCGACTGTAAAAATTAGCTCTGACTGTCCTAAGAAAGTTATATTGAGAAAGTACTCCAACGGTTTAAGATGGAAAATTCTAAGCTAGTGAGCACCCTACTAGCAAACCACTTCAGACTTAGTAGGCAGTATCCGACCGTGGATATTGAGAAGGTTTCCATGAGAAGTGTGCCGTACTCTTCAGCAGTAGGAAGTTTGATGTATGCCATAGTATGCATAAGGCCGAACATTGCATATGCGGTCGGCACTGTTAGCAGATTTCTCTCAAATCTCGGGAAGGAGCACTTGTCAGCCGTAAAGTGAATCTTGAGATATCTCCGGAGGACTTAAAAAGTGCATTTGTGTTTTGAAAATGAGAAGCTCTAGTTGATTAGTTACACAGACGCAGATATGGCCGAAGACGTTGACTCCCGAAAGTCCACTTTGGGATATTTGATTAAGTTTGCCGGAGGGGCAGTCTCCTGACAGTCTAAGCTGTAGAAGTGTGTTTCTTTCTCCACCACTGAGGCAAAATTTATCGCAGTCATAGAAGCTAGTAAAGAGATGTTGTGGATGAAAAAATTTATCTAAGAATTGGGCTTTAGGTAGGAGAAGTATATGGTGCTTTGTGACAGCTAAAGCGTCATACATCTGTGTAAAAACTCCTCATACATTCAAGACTGAAATATATTGATATTCGATATTATTGGGTGAAAGATATTGATGAAGGACTGCAGACATTGGAAAAGGTCTGAATTGAAGAAAATAGATCAAATATGTTGACCAAGGTATTGCCAAAGGGAAAACTTGAAGCTTGTTGTAAAATTGCTAGGCTGATTGATTTCGTTTCTACGCAGTCGTGAGGGAAAATTTATTGAAATAACTCCAGTGTGGGAAACTGCCGGACTGAAAGTTGATCGAAAATTTTTGGAGTGAAAATGATGACCTGAAAAATTTAAGAGTGATTTCTTTGGAGAGGAAAATTCCGGAGTAAATTTTCCGGAGAGGAAAATTTTAGACTAGAAAATGCTGTAGTGCATTTTCGGAGACGAAAATGCCAAAGTGGAAATTATCCAGCCGGGCAAGCAGAAGCCAATCAACATACGATTGACCGGTTGAAAGAAGAATCTGGTCAACATCATGTTGACCGACTGTGAGAAGAAGACAATCAATAGATAGTTGACCATTCACAAGAGAAAGTAGTAAGGTTTGAAGATTTGTTAAGAGCCAACGTCACTGCGCGAAAGCATGAGAGCTGGAATCAACCATGGATGCCAGCTCAGAAGATTGGCTTTTGCGGAGCATGCACGATCTCTGCAGAGTAGGCGCTGTCTTTGTAGAGTATGATGATTTGCTAAAAAGCTCTACATTATTGATGGTGGCAAATTATGTCGTGCACACAATATCTTTGAAGATGGTTATCAATTAATATATATATATATATATATATATATATGTATGATGTACTGAAGGTGCTTGTGCACAAGTGTTTTGCGAGAGATAGTAGAGATAAGAGGGTGAAAAAGTGTGAAGAAAGAGAAGAGTAGTGAGTAAAAACAAGGTGTGGAGTTTTCGTGCTCTGTTCTTCATTTTTCACCTCAAGGCTTGTGTAGTCGTGCGATTTTTGTAACCGATTTTTTTATAGTGAAATTTGTTTATGGGCTAAATGTCTCGTGGTTTTTTCCTTATATGAGAAGGGTTTTTTACGTAAAATTTTGATATATTCTTCTTCCATATTTTTCTTTTACTGTTGTGTGTGCTCCCGGTTGTTGATCCGACGTCATTTTTCCCAACACTAGACTCATGCGAATGCATCTATAAGATTGTCTAGAGGTACGAATGTTTGGTTGTATGTCCTCATCAACCATCTATTTGAGAACTTCCCTTCCTCACCAAACTGATATATAACCCACAATGTTTGTAAAAAAAAATATACATAATTTCTTTTCATAGTCTCAACCAAAGTTTCAGACAACTCCAGCATCCATGCCTTACAGAATCCCTCATGCTTTTGATTGGAATTGGCAAGGTTAGATCGAGGCAATCCCAAGTGATCATCTATCTGCATATCCCTGAAGAATTTAGAAGATTCCAGAATCTTCCCTGCACTACACATAACTGAAATCCTAGAATTAGAAGCGAGAACATCAGGAATCGGACCATCCTCTATCATCTTCTCAAGTTCTCAGATTCATCAGCCCTACCTTCCTTGTAAAATTAGAAATGAAAGCATGACACGCACCCTCGGTAGGAACCAAACCAAAATCCTCATCTGACTCTAAAATCCCAAACGCCTGAGCCTCAAGCCCGCCTCTGCGATAATCCCGAATCAAAATGCAGAAACTTACTCATTTAGGCTTACTAATAGAAATTTTCTCGAGCACCTTCCGTGCATCCTCTGAGACCCTGAGTGGCCCGAATCACGAAGGCCATCAATCGAAAGTACGTTGAAACCCATGAAAAAAGTCGCGCGTCTTTACGTAAAGCGAATGCAGATTGGAAAGTCACAATATTTTCAGACTTAAAGGTTCAAGCTTTTGCTGCATTTACGAAACAATTTATCCTATATAATATATTTTATCGAACCTGTACATTTTAATCTTAAATGATATAAATAATGTAAAATTTCTAAACATGGGCTTACATTATATCTTTAAATTAGGGCAATTTAGGTTAAAAGTTTGCCTAATATAAATCTAACAGTTAAAAATGTAAAATTTAAAAATTTACTTTTATAAATCTAAACCCATGGATTGAATGGGTAAAATTTTTAGAAATTTTAGATAGACAATTTTTTATCCAAAAATAGGATAATTAAAAGGTCCACTAAGTCTCCATAAACGTCCAAGGGACAACATTAACTTTTACATAGGAGCTTCGACAACCTCACGTCATTACATCTTTGGCACAAGGTGATACGGGTGGTTTCCAAATGGAAAATCAAAATATTTTAGAAATATTTTTGAGTCACGTAATATTTATCCATTAATTTATTTTTATATAAGCTTTAGATATAATATCATGTTATGTAAATATGTTTAGAAAAATATTTCCCATAAGGGAAAATTATGGACACATAATAATGAAGTTATAATGGCACTTCCCTTATTCAACAATAAACTCATCATCATCATCGCATTCCTTGCCAATCTTCATACATCTATGCAGCTGCTCAACGACACCGCTGCTCTCAGCTGCCCGCAGATTGCACCCTTCTCCAGCCACAAACTTGAATGCCTTATTATAAACATACAGCATGCTGTAGCCAGCAACCACTCTCACGCCCCTCTCATTCACTAACCATCTCATCCTCGCAGCATCACCCCATGACCCGTCAGCAGCATGCATGCTCGATGCAAGCAAGTAGCCACCTGAACTCATCGGCTCTATCTCGAGCACACGAGAAACAGCCCATGCACCAATCTCAATGCTCCCATATCTCCTACAAGAACTTAACAGCGCCCCCCAAAGGCTAGCATGGCCCTTCAAATTTTCAGGCATCATTTTAATCAACTCGGTGGCACTAATTAGCTTGCCTGCTCGACTCAGCAGGTCCACCACACAGGCAAAATGTTCTATCCGGGGTTCAATCCCATGATTTTTAACCATCTCCTTGAAAAAAGAGAGCCCCTCTGCCACTAAACCACCATGGCTGCATGCCGATAAGACTGAGAGAGCAGTTACAGCATTCGGCTTTAGGCCATGCTGTTTCATTTCAGTAAGCAGAGCTAATGAATCATGGGGTCGGCCATTCATACCATATGCTGCTACCATAGCACTCCATGAGAGGATGTTTTTCTGGTGTATTTCGTCAAAAGCCTTTCTTGAAGCTTCCAGAGCCCCGCATTTTGAGTACATATCAACAATGGCTGTACCAACAGCTAACTCTGCAGCTAAGCCTCTTCCAATGGAAATGCCATGAGCCCATTTCGCCCTTCCTAGTTCTGCTGAAACTGCACAAGCTTCAATAAGGTTTAAGAGGATGATTGCATTAGGCTTCTCTCCAACCTGTCTCATCTCTTGGAAGATGGCTATGGCTTCATGGGGTGAGCCACAATGGGTGAAGCCCGCTATCATTATGCCCCATGAAACTATATTCCTCCTTGTCAAACTGTCGAAGAGTTTCTCTGCAAGCCCAATGAGATAGCACCTTGCATAAGTGTCAATTAAAGCACTCGACAATAACTCATTGAGTTCATAACCCAATTGGATTATTTTGGAATGGATTAACTTGCAATGATTTGCCTTAAAAAAGTGCTTGCAAATTTGAAGAAGATTGACAAGTGTCACCTCATCCATCTTAACACCTCCATTCCCCATAGAACTGAATAATGCTAGAGCATCTGAATGCATCCCATTATGCACAAACCCAGATAAGATGGAATTCCATGATACTTTGCTCTTCAGAGGCATCTGATTGAAGATTCTGAACGCAGAATCAGCATCAAAACACTTTGAATACATATCAATTAAAGAATTCCCGACAAACACATCATAATCAAGACCTCTAGAAATGATGGACCCATGGATGCAGCTTCCCATATCAGTATCTCCAATCTTGGCGCATGCTTTAAGAACACTAACCATAGTTTGCCCATCTGGTTCAACAATCGCCCCAGACACCATCACTTGGTACAACTGCAAAGCCAAAATGGCCAACTCATTGTGGACATAGCCCTGGATCATCACACTCCAAGAGATAATATCTCTCTCAGGCATTTCATCGAACAACAAGCGCGCAGAGTCCATAGCAGCATCTGAGTACATACTCAACAGTGAGTTCTGAATAGAGATAACAGACCAAAATCCCCATTTCAACATCAAACCATGAAATTTCTGCCCCTCATCAAACCATTCAAGGGTACGACACGCTTGGGCCACAAGCACCAACGTAGAAACATTAGGCTCGAATCCTGCAACTCTAGCCTGCAAAAAATACCACAACCCATCTTCAAAAACCCCTTGCTCAAGATTCCCATGAACCATGATATTCCATGAAACCGAGTCTCTGCTTCTCATGCTGTCGAAAACAGAAAAAGAAGATTCAAAGGCATTCCATTTCAGGTAGAAATCCAGCGTACAGTTTCCTACTGATGGGAAAGATTCATATCCCTGCTTGACGGAACTAGCATGCATGGACTCTCCATGCCTGAAGGAAATATGTGAACAAGCTTTAAAAATGGAGGGAAAGGACGAAGGATCAGTCAGTTGAACACCAGATTTTCTCATTCCAAGATAATAAGAAAATGCCTCTTCCCATCGCCCATTTGATATTGATTCTTTAATCCATACGTTCCAGTTTGGGAGCTTTGAACCAAGAGGAAAACTTCCCGAATGCATTAGCGAGTAGTAAATAAGTGGCCTAAACTCTTTACTTAACCAGAAATAAGATAAATCGTAGTAAAAGAAGCAGGGGGTAAAAGCAGCATAGTGAGAAGTCTGAGGAGGAAATTGCGAGAAGCATTGGTCCAGAGAAAGATGGGATTAAATAATTTTGCTTTGTAACAAATAGGAACGCCCAAGATGACCATGTTCCATTGAGAAAAATCCAAGGGCGCCTACCCTAATGATAATTGCATTCATGGGTTCTTAACAACCCGTTTTCGGTCTTTTCACACGTTCAGGGGGACGACTAGAAGCAGCATCAGCGCTGAAATGATTCACTAGTTACAACAACAGAAATTGTACATGAAAAAGCTTTACACAATTTTTACAATTGGGCTGATATTGTACGGGGTCCAATGAAACGTTATACTCCTTTTTTTGTTATGTAGACCCCACGTCAGATTTGTAAAAACGGTGTATAGTATTTCTACGCCATTTTACCTGCAGCTAATAATTTGTGCACACAGGGAGGGGAGAGAGAGAGAGAGAGAGAGAGCAAAGACCATTCCATTCCGTGAAAGAATTGCTTACATTGAATTTTCCTATGCCCTGATGGGCAATGAATTGATACAAAAAGGCCACATATTCTGCTACAAAAGAATATTACAGCTACACGATCATCTAAAGGTATTGAATTTGAATACTGGAACATCAAAATCAAGAAATGAAGGGGAGCGGGAAGATGATTGGTAGTTTTATAAAAATTTTCATCAGTGGTCAGCGATGTTATTCCGTGATCTTGCAGAGCTGAAGATAAGGGCTGTCATACATCACGTATCTTGACCAGTAAGACTTGTATTTCTCAATAGCAAGATCTAACCATGGCTTGTAGTTTCCATTATAGTGGACGACACCAGCATTTTCTATCTCAGTGTGGTTGAGTGCTGGGTCATAGCCAAGTCCCAACACATGCCAGCTCCGGTCCAGGGGATACGTCAGATTGTAGAATGTGATCAGCCCTGGTGGCAATGAGCCAAGTTTCCAAAGAGTTCTATGTTCATTCTGCCAAAAAAGAGCTTCCCATAAGTCAGAAGCCTGACGGAAATAAGGCTTGTAAAACCTAAGCATAAATGACTCAGACTTCACAGATTATAAAAATATCAGAAAGAACGATGATGGAGGTGTAGGAGCTAGCATTCATTGAAGATCACATATCATACATTGCTAGGCGAACAGAGAGGGGAAGTCTTGTAGAAGTGTGAGAAATTTAGGTGCAGGCAAACATGCGCTAATGCAAACAAAATCATTCGATATGCAGGATCCAACCAATAACAATAACAGCGACAACAACACCACAAAAACCGTAAGTTCCACTAAAGATTAGACGGATTTATGAATCATCTTCCATCATTTCGCCCATTTAGTACAATAATATGCCGATCTAATAAGCTAAAAATGATTGGCACATAAAAAACAGGAAGAAAAAACATTGGCTCCCAAAAGCACTATTCTTCTAAAACATAAATAATAACATAGGCCATCTCAATCCATCATCAGATCAAATAAGAAACAAAATGGAAGTTGCTTGACAACGAACAATGAGCAGACTAGTGGCTTGGAGACATAATAGCACACCAATAACACTGCAGATGTCAACACCGTCAATGTACTAGAAGAAAAAATAATAAAGCATATATGTACACTATCGCATAAACAATATGCAGTTGCTCAAACTGTATTTTTTTTCCTTTTTCCTGTCAATGATAGCATGGAAGGGGACAGGTAAATGAAACTTCCCTTTCTATGGGATAAAAATAAAATAGTGTATACCATTTCTTGCCAACGGTGATACATTCCTGTGATATTTTGCTTCTTCCATTGCTTCAAGTCAAACATATTCATACCAAATGCCCAACCACAAGCATCGGGTTGGAAGTTTTCAGAGATCATTGGATTAGAAAAGTTGAGATACTTGTCAAACCTATGAAAGCTCTCCTTACAAGTCTCCACTGCACCATTCACCATCCCTTTCATATCAACAGACCAAAGAGGGGTCAAATCCTTCTGAACTACAATGTCATCATCCAAAAACAGGATCTTCTGCAGTTTAGGATAAACTTCAGGAAGATAGAACCTCAGATGATTCAGCATAGACAAATATTTGGGATTCCGGTATTTGAGGTTATCAGATCCACCAGTGAGAGTTGATGGTTTATTAACCTTAAAGTAATAGTCCTTCATTTGAGCAGATTCAAGCTGCCGAAGAACGGGGCAATAAGAAGAATTGAGCCACTTGAAATCATCAACACTCATAACCTCCACTGTTGCATTTGCAGGAGGATGAACTATAAACCACATTTTCATTGAAGCAAAATTTAGTTTATCTGTCACAATGTGGAAGACATGCTTCTCAGGTTCATTTGCATTCAACACAGCTGAATTGACAACTACAGATGTGGCAAGAACATTATCAGAAAAAATGGCATAATGGTAGAGAGATGGGTCATCGAGCTTCTCTTTGTCAACAAAGCCTTTGTCTTGAAGACCTTGGAGAAAATAATTAGTCATAAGCAGTTGAGGAAGGCAATGTAAGGGTTTCACGACTGTCTTTGCAGCTAACTGAATCAAGAATGCACTTTTTTTCTTTTCAGCATTCACATTCTCCTCAGTTGACTGGATCATGGCTCTTAGCTTACTTGCCAACACAACGCAGTCATACAATTTTTCTTTTGCTACTGACAGAATATGGCCCATTGCCTTTGCTTGTTCTAGTGCACTGCACAAGTAGGAAACAATCACCCATAAAATAAAGTGGCAAATTTATTTACATGAATAAAGGATGTAAAAAGTATCATTACCTTGGCAAAAGAACAGCATCAGAGTTCGCCTCCCAAATTGCACGGACACTTTCCCTTGAATGTTTCATTAGGGAATCATAGATATCTGATTCATTCTTAACTTTGGCAATGCTTGCATATGCTTTTGCCATTATGACTTGATCACGCATTAGTTTAATTGTGGCATCAGAGTTGGGATTTTCGTAGTCTCTTCTCCAAATGCTGTACTTTCCCTTAACAGTGGTATCCAGTCCTTCAGATCGTTGAATGGCAGCAGACTCCATCTGGTCATTCATTTTTTTATCTTGTTGGATGAGTTCTGCTGTCCTGATATCCCTTCTTTGCTGCCGCAATATCTGAACAAATAAATTATACTGATGAATCCACCAATAATAGTAAAAAATTACACTCACAAAGGAAAGAGGAGAAACAAGAGAGAATCAGGTAGCAATCTACACGGCGTTGGAGCTTGATTGGGTCCATTGGAGAAATCTTTGGATACAGAATCCCACTTTCTCCAGTTTGATTTTCTTTGCCTGAATCCTTAGCACCATCTTCATACCCCAAAGGAGGCTGAAATGAATCCACTATTTTCTGTGGTATTGTTAAGATTGTTAATCAGTATACTGAAACTTCATGTTAAATTATTATGTGAGATGGTAAAAGAAATGATTAGCCAAAAGGTGGAGGGAAATGAATAAATATATATTCATTCTTCAAGAAGAAAGGACCTCCATATTCTCTGATACTGTTCAGAGTGATGAAACGAAAAATGAAGTTCTGTTTTCAGTATCATCTAATTTTTACAAAAGTAAATCCTATAATCAATTGAAGTACCGGGGAGCTCTTCATCTGATCAGGATCCTCTGCAATGGGGTTTTTCCAGACCCAAGAAGAAGATAGATCGCTTGCTTTCACGGAACTAATCTGCACAGCCCCAGAAGCATTGCTGTATGACACAATTATATCAAAATCCTGCACAAAACAAATGAAATGAGCATTATCATAAGGGTAACTACCTTGAAAGAAACGATGACAAAATATACCTTGTCATTCAGGGGACTGCCAACTCCAGAAATAGAAGTATGTGCCAGGGGACTTTGATCCTGTTCAGCCAGTGAGGCAGCAAGTGAATAATCTGGTTTATATTTAGATTGACATCATAGTTTATATAACAGACTTAAGTAGGAGTCTAAGGGGACTGGTGAAGCATAACATCACTAAGATGAAAAAAGTATCCTTTTTTATTTTCTTCAAGGTGGCAGGTTTGATCGTTGATGAATAAATAATTGCAATCATAGCTCAGCTGAAGTCAACATGGAGAGACAAATAATTTTTAACAAGCTACAAAGTTTCCATTTCCGATTTTCAGTCCCTCAGGAAACACAGTTTATCTACTACAGGCCATTAACCACCAAGCTCCTAACCATCTTCCCTTACATTACAGACTATTCATGGCCCTTTTCCCTTTTGATGCCACATACTTAACACAGTGAAAATATCTATTTTTTTCCTTTCCATGTACGCATACCTCATATTCACAGCTACACATATGTATATCAAAACTTGCAAATGTCATTCATTTAAGATGCATTTAAAATTCTATCCCATCAGACAAAGAAACGATGAAAAAATATGGCTGCAGCACCATCATACAAAATAAAGTTAAAATTACAAACAATTGAAACAAATAGAGAATCTTCCATGAAACTATAACTCCAGCAAAAGTCTGCACGAATTATTGATTCAGGAAAAGGGGAAGAAGAAAGGAATATAATTGAAGTAAAGCTGATAGCACCAGAAGATACCGGCATGAAAGGCAACACAACTACCATGGCATGTGTAGAGGTGAAAAAAGATATAAATACTTAAAAAGAGCAGAAAATGGGACCTACAATGTAACCAGTTGAGGATAAAATCATCTGAAGTAATTTCAAGTGCCATAGCCTAAAGCATTTTAGGAGATGCAACATATTTTTCTATAATCACACAGACGCAAAACAAATGGTTCAGTGGAAGTTCAGGATCAAGATAACTGAAGCATATGGTATTGGGAAAATGATGGTTCACATATTATACGAAAAAAAAAAGGATGAAGATCAGCTAAAAACCTTTTTCTTCATACACAGCTCACAATCACATATCAGTTGATTCCCCCTGGGCGTTCTTTGACTGGAAAAGGAACAGAATTGCAGAGAACAGATACACGATGACCAGGACAGATAGTCAATTGGGCAAGTGATTGCAATGGACAACATTATTTAATGCTTGAGAACGATATAGCATGTTTGAGTAGATCTACAAATATCAATGAATATTCTTACATTCTTGGACTACTTAGAAGCTCAGCTTTGATGAGACCAATGTGTAAAATGGCCTGTTGCAATAAGAAAGGAAAACTCATCTTATAGGAGGCAACATAAAACACCTAGAAAGTTGCAGAAACAAAATATTCAAGTATTTTGCTCAAGAAAACATTGACATCAGTAGCAGCACTGCAGCACTTTTTTTCTTACAATGACATACTTCATAGCCAGTGCATTGCAGAAAACTAGACATGTAAAAAAGATAGCAACATCCCCACCCCACCCCCACGCCAAAAAAAAAAAAAAAAAAACTCATTATACAAACACATCTAAAGAAGAACGCCTTTAAATCCCACTTATTTGATGTTAGCATAATAGGTTATTATCAAAGTCGTTTTCATCGGCAATCGAATACGAGAAAGGTAAATCATTCCCTGTTATGATTCTTTAAAATATTCTAGTGCAGACTAAAATTAAATTTCTTTGCCTCCCAATTTAAAAAAAAAAAAAAAAACACTACGCTGACTATCCCAAGAACAAGAACAGAAATTCAATGCAGGAATTTGAAAGCGAAAACAGAATTATAAAACCTATGATCTGATCAGAAAGATCTCTGTTCCGATAACACTCAAGCAAACCGTATGTTACTAAAGAAACAAGCACGCATCAAATCAATAGCGTACTCCACTTCCTACTGGAGTAGCCAAAATTTGCTCCATTCGACATTCGAAGAAACCCTCCAAAAAATCAAAAACCGTGAAATTGATATGCCGCGTCAATTTCAAGAAAATGAACAGATTACCGGCGGTGAAAATGAAAATTAAAGACGAAGAATTACAAAGAAACAAACACCGAATGACATCGAATTATTACCAATAAGACGCCAATGTTTATTGGTACAACAATATTTGAAATTCTTATTCGACGAGTTCCCATAACTGAAGAGAGAAAGAGAGATAGGAGGGAGGGAGAACAAGGGGGAAAGAGAGCGAGAACGCGAGTGTCAATGAGAACAGGAAGTTTCTATTGTCATTCTCCGTGGGGGGTTTTTTTTTTTTTTTGGTGAAACAAAACATCGTTTCGATGCAAAAATAACTGACTCGGCGTCGTTTTAAAGCAACCATTGCTAAATTTTGTTATTGGATCAATTTTTCGTTATTTTTTAAATATCTAATTTTACGAGGCCATATATCCTTCTATTTATATTAAAAAATTAGATAAAAATATACAAATAAATAAATATTTAATGTGTCATTTGACGGTGTTATGGGACTCGTCAATGGGACTCGTCAATTCACCATCAGAAGTTCTAAAATCTCAGCATCCACCCACCGTTAGATGACGAAGTATCCGGACATCCCAACTACCTCATAAATTTAGAGATTATATTTAATAATTTTTATTATAATACTTTAGACCTTTATTCCTTTTATGTATTTTTTAATATTTCAATTAATTATACATGTGCACTTGGTTCTAGCAGTTCAGTCAGTTCAATTAGTTATTACTTCCATTAGCTCAGCACATGATGCTAGTAAGAGGCTTCTGGCCATGGGTGCATAAGAACCCAACACTGTTCACATTACAGATGGATAATATACTGCTCTGATTTCTTACTCTGCTCTATTTCCTTTACCCTTTCCCCTTTCCCCTTTTCCCTACCCTCCCTCTCTCTCGCTCTCGATCTTTCTCTTTGCTAAACTCCCCTTTCCTGCCCTGTTCATCGTTCCCTTTTCCCCTTCTTCTGTGCTACAGCCGGTTGCAGAAGGGCTCTCTGGTGGCACTCTGCATCATTTGGTACTTTCGTTGAGAGATGGCGGAGGAAGTAACGATCCAATACAAAGCTCTCGAGGACTCAATCGCTGGGCTCTCGAAAGAGCTGAAGGAGATGACCATGACTTTACCGAAAGAATTGAAGGAGATTTTTGGTACACTACAGTATCATTCGGAAGGTATTTCTTCCAATAATTCTGCTACTGAGCATCTCCAAAAATCCCTTACTGAAAATTTCAAACTAAGCTTATTCTTTCGAACTCCCCTCTCTCAAATGAAGTACAGAGTTGGTGAAGATAAAGGTGGCGATGCTTACCGTTTCGATTCGATAGTGCAAAAATATTTTCTGCAAAATACAAGTAGAGGACGAGATCGAGGCAGAGGCAAATGAGGTGCAAATGTTCAATCTTAAAACCCTAACTCTTCAACTCAGGTATGTTCAATTTGTAAGAAAACAAACCATGAGGCCAAAGATTGCTTCTTCAAGTGTTCTCAATGTAAAATCCCTAATCACTCGAAAAATAATTGCTAATATAAAGACAAAAAATCATCTGAATAAACAAACGCTGTAAATTTTATGACCAATAGTATTAGGAAATATAGCATAATTAGAAAATATAGCACAATAAATATTTGGACATATATCTGTGTATTTTTTCTTCTTTATTTTTTGTATTTTCTCTTTTATTTTCTTTCCTTCTTTATTTTATTTCTCGTGCATATTTTGTATTATAAAGCAAGAGGACTTTGTAAATTTTACTGTTTCAAAAATAAATTGAATAAAAGAAATTACGTCCGTCTTTTTCCAATCACCTCGGCCACATTTTCTCTCCCTTCTCACCTCGGCCATTTGTCACCGTCTTCTTCCCTGTTTCAACACTGAGGTTTTCATGGTATCAAAGAGATGGCGTCTCAACCAATTTTGTTCGAAACCACATCAAACACAGCCAACCCATCTATCACCTCTTCGCATGAATATATGCGTTTTCAAACCCTCACAGATCTCACAAACCCCTTCCGGCTGGAAGTCGGTGACAATCCTGCCATTACTTTTGTAACCGATTTACTCACCGTCGACAATTATGCGACCTGGTCCAAAGTCATGCGTCGAGCCTTGAGAGCCAAAAATAAACTTCAGTTCATCGACGGCACTGTTCACAAACCAAGCGACTCAAACGATCCTCTTTTCGAAGTTTGGGGATGATGCAATGATATGGTTATCTCCTGTGTCCAAAACTCTGTTAGTCCATCAATTAAATCCAGCGTTGTATTCGTCAATGATGCATTTGAGATCTGGAATGAGTTACGCGACTGGTTTACCCAACAGAATGGGCCACGGATTTTTTAATTGAAGAAATCGTTGGTTAGCCTACTGCAAGAATAAGATTCTGTGAGCGTGTATTACAATAAACTCAAAACTTTGTGGGATGAACTCTTGATTTATGACCCCCTCCCAAACTGTGATTGTGGCAAGATGAAAATCCTTGCTGACAAATACCAACGAGATTGTGTTATACAATTTTTGATGGTATTAAACGATTCTTATTCCAATGCCCGGGAGCAGATCATGATGATGGACCCTCTCCCCTCTGTTAACAAAGTCTTCTCAGTTATTCAGCAACAAGAACAGCAGCACCAAATGCTGTCTGTCGCCCAGACTTCGAACACGGTGGCATTAACAGCCAAAAGAAATCCTAGTTATTTCAAACACAATGTGAAAACCACTCACCCTGTCAAGAAAGACTTTTTTGCGTTTATTGTAAGATCGCAGGGCACTCTGTACAGCAGTGCTTCAAAATTGGTAATGCTGATGTTCCCGTGTGCTCTTATTGTAACAAAATTGGGCATGTTGTGGAAAAATGCTACCAATTGCATGGTTTTCCTCCTAACCACAAGTCATATGGCAAAACTGGGAACATAATTTCTTCTTCCAACTTGTCAAGCTTCAAAACTCACACCGATCAAGAAGGAGAAACTGATGGCAGGGTTGCACTGACTAAAACCCAATTCAAACAACTCATGGATTTAATTCAATCAAAGGATGCTGCTGCCAAAACAATTCAGTCCATGTTCGACTCAATTATAGAGCAGCCGAAGGCTGCAAATATGACTAGTAATATCTTCACTGTATCTCCCTTCCATAAGTATCATGATGATAATCAACATGTATGGATTCTGGATACTGGGGCCACAAATCATATGATATGTGATCCCTCATTATATATTCATTACAAGGTCCAGATTTCATGCTCTGTCAAACTTCCGGATGGAAGTAAAGTATTCGTTTTTCATATTGGAAATATTAAACTTACCGATAAGTTGATATTGTAAAATGTCCTTTGTGTTTCTTCCTTCTCTTTTAATCTAATCTCGGTAAAGCGGCTAACTGATGCCCTTAATTGCTGTATGTTTTTCTTTTCTAACATTTGTTTGATTCAGAATCTTGTCACTTGGATAACAATTGGGATGGGTGAAGAAAGAAATGGATTGTATCATCTGAAGCACACTGAAATACCTTCAAATACTCTAACTGTTTTTCTTCTTAAGAATTCCAATCTAAACACGAAACCTTCAGTTTATTTTGTTTTGTCTCCAATTGACGTTTGGCATTGCCATTTAGGACACATATCTCATTCTAGACTTAAGATAATTGATAATCCTCTTGTAAAAGAAGTATTACATTCTATTAATAATAATCCTTGTTCTGTTTGTTATATGGCTAAACAACGTAGTCTCCCTTTTCCTTCCAGCACTCATAAGTCACACACCTTGATTGAAATGATTCATTGTGATATATGGGGACCTTTCTCTGAGATTTCCTATGATGGTTATAAATATTTTTTAACAATTATTGATGATCTCTCTAGAAGCACGTGGATGTACCTTCTAAAACAAAAATCCGATACCAAACAATGTTTAGATAGCTTCTATAATCTTATTGAAACGCAATTCAATACCAAGATTAGAATCACGAGAAGTGATAATGGATCTGAATTTAATGTGAGAAAATTTTACAGTAAAAGAGGTATAATTTACCAAATGAGTTGTGTTGAGACTCCACAACAAAATGGCATAGTTGAGCGTAAACATCAATATTTATTGAACGTTGCCAGGGCTATTAGATTTCAGTCCGAGCTGCCCTTAAGTTTTTGGAGTGACTGCATACCTATAGCAGCATATCTCATGAATAGAACGCCAACCGCATTATTGGATAATAGGACTCCATACGAGGTTCTTTTTGGCGTAAAACCCAATTACATGAATTTAAGAATATTTAGTTGCTTGTACTTTGCTTCCACCATCTCCCATGGCCATACAAAGTTAGATCCTAGAAGTAGAAAATGCGTTTTCCTAGGTTATCCTTTTGGCGTTAAAGGATACAAATTAATTGACCTAAACAGTTATGCTACATTTTATTCAAGAGATGTGATTTTTCATGAAAATATATTTCCTTTCCGGAAAGACAGTATTGACCAAAGGTCCAATACTCAGCCCGATGTATACTCATTAAAATTGTCTACTATAAATAACGAACAATTGTGGCAAACCCAACCGGTGCCATCCAATTTACATGATTCTTTTTCGAACCCTGTAGTTGAACCCATGACTGAAAATAGTGAAGAAATCCCCACTATTTCTATCCACAATCAAAACCAAGAACAACTAACCAACAATTATTCCGAACCAAATACATCGAACGATACCCAATCTACTACAATTAGTCAGATACCCGTTCGAAGAACCACTAGAGTTTGCAAAGCACCTGAATTCCTGAAGGAATTTCATTGTCGTCCAGTATCTCAGACTTCACCCACTCAATCAGATGTCCAAACTCCTCCAGGTAAACCATATCCCAGTACAAATTATATCTCATATCTAAAACTATCTCCCACCTTTAGTCATTTTTCAGCTGCCATAACATCTCAAAATGAATCACAAACATATGCTCAAGCAATTTGTGATGAAAAATGGCACAGAGCCATAGAAAGTGAATTGAACGCGTTAGAGTGAAATAAGACATGGATTATTACTAATTTACCCTCCGAAAAGAAAACTATTGGATGTCGATATATTTTTAAATTAAAATTTAATAGTGATGGAAGTATTGAGAGATGCAAATATAGATTAGTTACAAAGGGATATACACAACGAGAAGGCATAGACTATCATGAAACATTTTTCCCTGTTGCCAAACAAACTACAGTACGATGTCTCTTAGCTATGGCTGCCATCAAATGGTGGCATCTGTATCACTTTAATGTTAACAACGCCTTTTTACATGGAGTTTTAGACGAGGAGATTTATATGTAGAAGCCCCCCGGGTACACTAAAGGGAAACCCAATTAAGTTTGTAAATTGTTGAAAAGTATATATAGCCTTAAACAGGTCTCTAGGCAGTGGTATTCCAAGCTATCTACATCCCTCATTACTTTTGACTTCACCCAATCCAAAGCTAATTATAGCCTATTTACCAATGAAGATGATCAATCCTTTACAGTGTTACTTGTATACGTTGATGACATTATTATGGCAAGTAGTTATTTGGATCCCATTAACTCTGTTAAATCATTTCTTAATCGTGCCTTCAAAATTAAAAATTTTGGTGTTTTACGATATTTCCTTGGGATAGAGGTTGCACGATCGTCGAGAGGCATACATATTTGTCAAAGAAAATATGCACTTGATATTTTAGCAAATTCTGGTATCATTGGTTCCAACCCCCTTAAACTTTCAATGGACCAAAATATGAAGTTGAATAAAGAGACCGGAATCGTTTTACAAGATCCTAGCGTCTACCGAAGACTGATTGGAAGGCTCCTCTATCTAACAGTGACAAGGCCTAATATATGTTATGTTGTCCACATTTTGAGTCAATTCATGACTCGACCAACCTCTAGTCACATGAATATTGTCTATCAAGTACTGCGATACCTTAAGCAAAATCCAGGACAAGGAATATTATTCTCTTCCACTTCTAACATTCAACTTCGAGCTTTTTGTGATGCAGATTAGGCTTCTTGTTCTGACACTAGAAGATCCATTACCGGCTACTGCATTTTTATTGGAAATTCTCTTATTTCCTGGAAATGCAAGAAACAAGCAGTTGTCTCCCGTTCTTCCGCGAAAGCAAAATATCGATCCATGGCTACCACTTGTTGTGAACTATTTTGGCTCCGTTATATCTTACCTGATCTACGGGTACTACACTCTCACGCTGCCAACCTCTACTGCGACAATCAAGCTGCTCTTTACATATTCGCCAATCATATTTTTCATGAACGTACCAAACATATTGAGTTGGATTGTCATTTGGTTCCCGACAAGATTCAAGATGGAAGTGTTCGCACCCACCATGTGACCACCCATAATCAACTTGCAGACATGTTCATCAAAATATTATCATCACACCGCTTGAAGATCCACTCATCCAAGCTGGGCATAATTAACATATATGCTCCACCTTGCAGGTGGTATTAGGAAATATAGCATAATTAGAAAATGTAGCACAATAAATATTTGGGCATATATCTGTGTATTTTTTCTTCCTTATTTTTGTATTTCCTCTTTTATTTTCTTTCCTCCTTTATTTTGTCTCCTTTATTTCTCTTGCATATTTTGTATTATAGAGCAGGATGGCTTTGTAAATTTTACTATATCAAAAATAATTGAATAAAAGACATTGCGTCCGTCTTCTTTCGATCACCTCGGCCACATTTTTCTCTCCTTCTCACCTTGGCCGTTTGTCACCGTCTTCCTTGCCGTTTCAACACTGAGGTTTTCAAATGGTAATATAGAACAACTGTTCTTCACTAATAATTCATCTCGGTACAATACTAGTTGTATTTGGTATGTCAACAGTGGCTGTAATAATTATGTGACTGGTGAAAAACAAATCTTTCAGGAGTTTGACGGCTCTTTTTCATCTAAAGTCAAACCTGGTGATGGAAAGTAAGTCGACATTAAAGAAAAGTGGGTCATCTCCATTATTAACCAGGAATGTAAAATTTTTCAAATTGGTGATGTCAACTATTCTCCCAACATCACCCAAATCTGCTAAATGTTGGCCAAACTTATGAAAAAAAGGCTATCAATTGCTTTTCTAAAATGATGAGTATTGTATTATAAATAGTAAAACCAATCAGTTAGTAAGTACTCTCAAAATGAGTCCAACCAAATTATTACCCATTGATATGCAGAAGCTTCTAAACTTTGCTCTTCGAAGTGAGCTTCTAGATGAATCATTTCTTTGGCATCTTTGATTTTGTCATCTTCACTGCAATCGGTTAAAATTGTTACAACAGAAACAATTAGTGGTTGGTGTGCTGTCAAAAAAAACAGAACACTCCATTAGTGAAGGATGCATCTATGGAAAAATGCATAGGCATCCTTTTCTAAAATCATCATTGCGTGGCGATACTCCACTTGAAATGGTTTATGCTGATATTTGTGGTCTAATTCAAACTTTATCCCTCGTTAAATAAAGGTATTTCTTATTTTTTATTGATGATTTTACTAAAATGATTTGGGTTTATTTTCTTTATAAAAAATTAAAAGCTTTCAATGTCTTTCTACATTTTCAAACTCTTGTGGATAGCTTAACAAACGAACGCGTCATTAGAAAATCGCACAAGAGTTTGTAAAAAATTCAAAGTGTTCGTGCCCGCTTCACACACGCGACAAACTATCAGAAGAACAGCAAGAATGCTGCTGTTGGGCGGACCGATCAGGTAGCATGAGGTCAGCTAGCTAGACAACAAAAGGTCAGCTGGAAGACGGCCAGGCGGTCAATAGGAGATTGGTCGACTGAGAGGAGATCAGGTAGGAGCAGCCAGGCCTGTGTGGCTGAGCGGGGATAAGGTCGGATAGAGAAACTGATCGAGGGCGCTTACTGAGGGTTGAAGATACTAGTGACGACCGAAGATACTAGGTGATGGCCGAGAACACTAGCTGATGGCCCGAGATACTAGTGACGGTCGAGAATATTAGGTGATGGCCGAGAACAGCTTGTCTAGAAAGCTGGTAGTTGACTTTGTGGAGCAGTTATGTTGCAACCGCAACAATCTTGGCCCGATTTACCAGCAACTGGTGCTGATTTCTTGTGGAAGTAAGGGGGGAAGGGGAGTTCTGGGGAGAGGATGAAGACGATGAACAGTAGGGAAGGGAAGATTCGAGAGAGAGAGAGAGAGGGAAGGAGAGAGTGAGAGAGAGGAGAGGCAGAGAGTTGAGTGATAATTCCTTTCTGTTCATTCTGTTTGTTTCTGGCATTACATATGGCCCCTCACGTGTGGGCGAAGCATGGTCAGCTGAACCGAATAACAGAATGCTCTAAAATGATCTAAAATGACAGTCTAAAATGACAGTATGATGCTGTGTAAAAAAATACTCTAAATGGCAGTATAGTAATGCTGTGTGATATCCTAAAATGACAGAATAACTATCTAAAATACTATATGAAATCCCGGTATCTTCGTGGAGGCTGTGTTGTGCGCGAGCTTTTACGGGTTCTCGGCTGTGGTGGTGGTGTCGGAGTATCAGTTGCAATGAGACCGGTAAGATTACCCTCCTCATCGAACACAACATTGTCCTCAAGGTTGAAAGAAGGAAAATCTTGCATCAGTTCTGCAGCTGGTTCCCACGTGGCATCGGAGGCCGGTTGAGAGTGCCACTGGACGAGGAGCTGGGGAATGAAAGTATCTCTCTGAAGCACCTTGCGGAAGCCAAGAATTTGGACAGGCGTGAGGAGAGGCTGGGTTCCCTGGGCTGCTGGTGGGAAGGTAACTGGCTGGCTGGGTCCATCAGGAGGACCTTGTTTCAGCAGAGAAACGTGGAAGATGTTGTGTATCCTGGAATCGGCAGGGAGGTCTAAACGGTATGCAACGGGCCCAATTCTTTCGGTAATACGGAAAGGCCCATAGTAACGTTTGGCCAATTTGTTAGACTGACGGTGCGCGATCGAGGATTGGCGATAAGGTTGGAGCTTGACATAAACCCAAGCTCCCAACTGAAATTCCTTCTCGGATCGATGGGCATCTGCTTGGTTCTTCATACGAACACAGGCCCCGCGACGAGTTGGCTTAAAATGGCCAAGGCGAGCATGTAAGCCCGAGTTGATAGTTTTGCTCATCGACGGCCGGGCGAGGAATTACCTTGGAGATACTCGACCAGAGAGGGCGGGGAAATGCCGTAGACAGCCTCAAATGGGCTCATCTTCGTGGAGGAGTGTTGTGCTGTGTTATAACTCCATTCTGCCCAAGGAAGGAATCGGGTCCAGGCAGCAGGGTGATCGGATACAAAGCAGCGAAGATAATCTTCGAGACAGCGGTTGACAGCTTCTGTTTGGCCGTCAGTTTGAGGGTGGTAGGCGCTGCTGCGACTGAGTGTAGTATTTTGCAATTTAAAGAACTCAGTCCAGAACTTACTCATGAAAATGGGGTCACGGTCCGAGACAATTTCAGAGGGCATACCATGGAGGCGGCAGACTTCCTGGATGAAAACCGCAGCAAGGTCTTCCGCGGTGAAGGGGTTGCGGAGGCCCACAAAATGAGCATACTTCGAAAGGCGATCGACCACTACCCAGATGACCGTCTTGCCTTGAGAAGGTGGCAAGTGAGTTATAAAGTCCATGGAGATGGAGGTCCAAATGGTCTTGGGTATCGGTAGTGGCTGGAGCTTACCGGGGTAAGCTACGTTGAGGGATTTAGCCTGTTGACATGTGGCGCACTGGGAGATGAAGGAGTGGATGTCGTTGCGCATTTTTGGCCAATAAAAATGGGTGGCGATACGCGCTAACGTTCGCTGGAATCCAGCATGGCCCCCGGTAGGCGAAGCATGGTACTCATGCAAGATAAGATCTTGCAATCTTGACGGGGAATGGCTTCGTCCCTTGAAGAAGACCAAGCCATCGCGCCTTTGAGTAGTTGTCGAAGTCCCCGGGCCGATCTGTAGATGGAGACATGAAGTCTCTTTGAAAGGCTGAATGCCGGCCATAAAATTGTCTGAGAGCAGCCAGCAGCGCTACAACTGGGCGGGAGGAGGAGCAAAGGGCATGACAAGTCCCTTCTGGCAGTCTGGATAGTGGATCAGCTGGGCAATTGTCCTTGCCCGGCTTGTAAATGATCTCAAAGTCATATCCCAACAGTTTGGTGAGCCACCATTGCTGCTCGGGAGTGTGAACGGTTTGATTTAAGAGAGCCTTGAGTGGCAAGTGGTCCGTTTGCACGCTGAAGTGGGTCCCCAGCAAGTATGGCCTCCATTTCTTGATGGATTCGGAGATAGCACACAGCTCCCGTATGTACGTAGAGGCACCTTGCAGGCGGGGACTAAGTCAAGCATCAAGAAGGCAATGGGGTGTCCCGCTGAGGAGTACAAAGACCAATGCCGTGTCCCGAAGCATCTGTTTGAATGGTGAACGGTTTGGAGTAGTCCGGTAGGGTCAGTACTGGGGTCGTTGTGAGGGCCGTTTTGAGGGCCAGGAAGGCTGTGGTGGCTTCCGTGGACCAAATAAAGGCATCCTTCCTCAGCAGATGTGTAAGTGGTGTAGCAATTTGGGCGTACTGGGCGACGAATCTGCGGTAGTAACCGGCCAAACCCAAGAATCCCCTGAGCTGTTTGACATTTGTGGGAGTCGGCCAGTTCTGGATTGCACAAATTTTGGCAGGGTCAACTTCAACCCCTTGAGCTGATACAATGTGTCCCAAGTAGGCGATAGACGTTTGCCCGAACTCGCATTTGCTGCGCTTAACATAAAAAACTTGGTCCCTCAGAATCTGGAGGACAGTTTCCACATGAACACAGTGCTGCTCCCAGTCAGAGCTATATATCAAAATGTCGTCGAAGAATACTAACACAAACTTCCGGAGAGCTGCACGGAAAATGTTATTCATTTCGGATTGGAAGGTGGACGGTGCGTTGGTCAAGCCGAAGGGCATCACTAAAAACTCATAGTGGCCCTCATGTGTTCTAAAAGCCGTCTTGTGGACATCAGCCGAATGCACCCTAATCTGGTGGTACCCGGATCGCAAATCCAGCTTCGAGAACACCCGTGCCCCATGTAACTCATCCAAAAGCTCATCCACGGTGGGAATGGGGAACCGGTCCTTGATGGTAATCGCGTTGAGAGCGCGATAATCTACACAAAACCGCCAGCTACCATCCTTTTTCTTGACTAACAAAACTGGTGATGAGAATGGGCTCGTGCTTGGCTGAATTATGCCTTCAGCAAGCATTTCACGGATCAGCTGCTCCATTTCAATTTTCTGGAAGTGGAGATATCGATAAGGTCTAACATTCACGGGTTCGGTTTGTGGGATGAGGGGAATTCGGTGGTCTGTAGCTCGGGGTGGAGGTAGGCCATGTGGTGGTTCAAATATATTGGGGAAGGAGTTGATAATTTGGGCGAGTTTCTGGGCATTTTGTGGTTCAGCGGCTGAGGTAAACTTGGTGCAATCTAGTGGAGCTGATTGCGACAAAGGATCCAGTGTGGACAGCATGGTGAGGTGGAAGTATGAAGCCACTGAATGGGTGGATTCCTCCCTCTTCAATTGCCCCAATGTCATGGTGGTTATCGAAGCCAGGGGCAACCCATGCAGTGTGAGCCGGGTACCAGAGTAATCAAAGCTCATCTGGAGGGTCCGATAATCAAAGACCACTGGGCCGATTGTAGCCAACCATTGGACTCCCAGCACCAAGTCCGCCCCATAGATGGGTAACAGATAAAGCTCAACAGCAAAACAAACTTGACCCAAGGTGACTTCCACCTTCGAGCAGGGTCCTTCACATCGAAGGGAAGCCCCATTGCCCACGGTGACGTTCAAGTGGCAAGAGGGTTCAATGGGAAGTCCAAGATATTTGGCAATACGGGTTTAGAGGAAGTTATGGGTAGAACCACTGTCCACTAGGATGACTACGGGCTGTCCAGAGATGGAGCCTTGTAACCGTAGGGTGGAGGGTACAAAATGCCCCTCGAGAGCATGAAGGGAGATGTTAGGAACAGAATCTGGTGGTGAGTAAGGGGGGTCTGGTTCACGGGGAAGAGTGGTGACAGATTCGGGTTCCTCAGGGCCTGCTTCCAAATTTTGGAGCCCTGGTAATGCACCCCCTTCTTCCTCCGCCAACATACACAAGAATTTGGGTGGGCTACATCGATGGCCAGGAACGAATTTCTCATCGCAGTTAAAACACAATCCCCGAGCACGACGGGGTACCATTTCGAGGGGGTTAATTTTTTTATGGGTAGTGAAGAGAGAGGGTTTTTACCCCACGGCGTTGGAGCATCCAGGAGCCGGGATCCCGTAGGACGTGACCAAGTTGGTTTGCAGGCCTCCAGTTTCTCCTCCACCAGTTTCGCCATCCCAATTGCATCGGGAAGATTAGTCGGCTTCAACAACAGGAGTTCCCTCCGTATTTCGTCTCTCAGACCCGAAATGAAGCAGTTAAGCAAATTGGTGGTCGATAAGCCATGCGTTCGAGTCGACAATGATTCGAACTCTATCATGTAAGCTGTTACCGTGGTGTCCTGTCGAAGCTTGTACAGGGCAGCTTCGGGGTTCAGGTAGGACAATGGTCCAAATCTGAGTTCGAGGGCCTTGGAAAATTCCTCCCAGGTGGTTAACTGGCCGGTGGCGTCCATCCACTGATACCATTGGAGTGCCGTGCCGGACATGTAGAACGCGGCCACCATCAATTTCTGGTCCGAGGGAGTGCCGTGGAATAAGAAGAAACGTTCGATTTGGAAGAGCCAGCCAATGACATTTTCGCCGGTGAACAATGGCAGTTCTAATTTGGGCAAGCGAATGGAGGTAGGGTTTTGTACGGAGTTGGTCGGTGCGGTGAGTAGAGCGAGGTTTTGGGAGGTTGGGGGGGTCACCGGAGGGATTGAGAAAGAGGAGGGCATAGGTAATAGAGGTGGATTTGGAGAGGGAGAGGGTGAAGCCTGGCGATCGAGGCGACTCAGAACTTGGCGTAGATCTGAACGGAGCTCTGAGATGGACTGCTGCATTTCGCCGCACGTCTGTGGGAGGTGTTCTAAGGACGACAGGCGCTCTGCATGTTCTCGCAGCTCCTGCATGAGGCTGGTGATGGACTCCTCGTGAGCCTTGTATCTCGTCTGCATCCCGTCCGCCATTTTGTCTCAATGAAAGCACCAATTTGTTGAAACCGCAACAATCTCGGCCCGATTTACCAGCAACTGGTGCTGATTTCTTGTGGAAGTAAGGGGGAAGGGGAGTTCTGGGGAGAGGATGAAGACGATGAACAGTAGGGAAGGGAAGATTCGAGAGAGAGAGAGAGAGGGAAGGAGAGAGAGAGAGAGGAGAGGCAGAGAGTTGAGTGATAATTCCTTTCTGTTCATTCTGTTTATTTCTGGCATTACATATGGCCCCTCACATGGGCGAAGCATGGTCAGCTGAACCGAATAACAGAATGCTCTAAAATGATCTAAAATGATGATCTAAAATGACAAGATGATGATCTTTGTAAAAAATACTCTAAATGGCGGTATAGTAATCTTGTGTGTAATATCCTAAAATGGCGAATAACTATCTAAAATACTATATGAAATCTCGGTATCTTCATGGGAGGTGTGTTGTGCGCGAGCTTTACGGGTTCTCTATTTGTGGTGGTGGTGTCGGAGTATCAGTTGCAATGAGACCGGTAACAAGTTAACTTTTCAGAGTTTGTAAGCTTTGCAGAGTAAATAGCTGACTTACAGAGCATGCGCCATCTGTAACGAGCAGGTTAACTTACAGAGCATGCGCCGTTTGTGAAAGCACGGGAATTGATAAAAGTACAGAAAATTATAAAGTTAGTGTGACAAATCATCTACAAGATCAAGTCAGGTGAGCAGATAAGATTTGGAATCGGCGTCATTATAAAGCGAACCAGGTGTTTCAGAAGTAACTATGGTGGAATATGAAACGGAGGGTGGAATGGAGTAGAGTGCAGCTTTCTTCGTTCGTCGTTTACCGCCATACTTGTAAAATCAGAGTGAGTAGATACTACCACCAGTGAGAGAAATGAAAGAAGAAAAATAGATAGAAAATATTTTTCTTATTCTGTCTTGAGCGGTTGTTGGTATTCTATTTCGAGGTTTTTGTAACCGATTTTGTATAGTAAAACTTTTCGGAATTTGTTTCATGATTTTTTTCTTAATTGAAAATAGTTTTCACGTTAAAATCGTTATGCATTCTTGTGTTCATTATGCTCATATTCTTGGTGGCTAACGGCTGACAGGGGATTTGGGTTTTTTCACTGTGATCGGGTTCTGTGTAAATTCGGATGATGAACACAATAGAGACAACTTACTGTCAACCATTCTTTTCAATAAAATGACATTGAAAAAAGGAAAAATCAGAGAGTGGTTAAAATGGCAATGAGTATACTCAAAGGTAAAGAGCTTTTAAATTTTCTATGGGCTAAAAATGTCGACAAACCTATTTACATTTTTTATTGATCTCTGACCAAGGCTATCCAAGACAAAACAATTTTTGAAGTATAGAATAACCGAAAACCAATGGTAAGTCATTTTAAAATTTTTGGATGCGTTGTTTTTGCTCTACATCGGTCCCAACACCAAGGAAAGTTTGATAAAAAATTAGAAAATTTTATTTTCATTGGTAACAGTTATGAATCAAGGAGGTATCATCCCTCTACAAGAAAATTTTTACTATCCAAGATGTAATTTTTTATGAGGGGGCACTAAGAAAATGGGAAGCTGATAATTTCCAGAATTCAATGGCATTTCGGTCTTCCGCTCTCACTCCCAATTTCCTTCAGATGGACAGTTTTTAAAACTGGATGGACAGTTTCTCATGATGAAGGTTCAGATGAAACTGATGCTGCTAATTCAAGCAGCCCAGCATCAAGCGTTGAATATGAAATCGAGGCACGTTCTCCATGTGAATTCCGATTCCTAATAGATTTATATAAGAGATGCAACGTTGCATTTTTTATGGGAGAACCTCTAAGTTTTGAAGAAGCATCCAAAATAGATGTATGAGAAAATGCAGTGATTGATGAACTAGCAAGTATGGAGAAAAATCAAACATTTGGAATTAGTAGACATTCCTAGAGGAAAAGAAGCAATCAGCTTGAAATGAATTTTCAAAATACAATACAATCCAAAAATATAAAGCTCATCTAGTGACAAAAGACTATTATCAAAAATCGGGAATAGATTTCACCAAAACATTTGCTCCTATCGCTCGAATGAAAAGCGTTAGAATTGTTTTATCTATTGCAACCCAACTTGACTTATGGGTGTTTCAATTTGATGTAAAATTCGTTTTTTTTAAATGGAGACCTTGAAAAGAAGATTTATATTCAGCCACCTCAATATTTTTAAAAGAAAGGGTAATAAGATAAAATGTATCATATTCAGAATGCACTTTATGGATTGAAACAAACTCCAAGAGTATGGAACAACATAATAGATTATTATTTTCAGTGTTATGAACTAATTCAAAGTTAAAATGAGCCACCCTTGTATGTTAAAAATGATGGACATGAAAAATTTCTGGCCGTTTGTTTGTATATGGATGACCTCATTTGCATATGAACAAGCTTCTTTACAATGACCTCATTCAAGCGGGCTTTGATGCGTGAGCTTGAAATGACAAGTTTGGGTTTAATGAAATACTTCTTGAGAATTCAAATTAAACAAACAAAAGGTAAATTTTTTATCTCAAGAGAAGTATGTAAATAATTTATTAAAATAATTTCACATGGAAAGTTACAAACCGATGATAACTCCAATTGGATCAAATAAAAAATTAATGCTGCATGATGAGACTGAGACTGTCGATTTCAATGAGTATAGAAGCTTGATTTGATCATTAAATTATCTCAGAAGTACAATGTCAAATATTTTTCAAGCTGTTAGTATGGTCTTTCGGTTTATGAGTAGTCTGGGTAAGATCCATCTAGTATTTGTAAAATGGATCATTCATTACCTAAAAGGAATACACCAGTTAGGCTTCAAATATAAGAAAGGTAATGATTGTTTTATAGTTGATTTTACTAATAGTGGCTGGATAAAGAGTACTGACAATTGAAAAAATATATCAGGTCATATCTTTTGCCTTGGTTCCAATTATGGAAAAGTATGAAGCAAAGATCGATTGCCTTATCTTCATCAAAAACCAAATATATAGTACCCTCTGAAGCAACATGTAAAGCAATTTGACAACGAAGAGTTTGACAAGAGCTACAGCAACAAACATCTAAAAAAATTATTATTTTTTATTATAATATGTCTTTTATTACTATGATTAAAAATCTAATTTTCATGTAAAAAGTAAATACATTAACAGTGGTATCATTTCGTTCATGATCTTGTAGTACAAAAAGAAACTTTGAAGGAATATGTTTATAAATTTAATTAATCAGTGGACATTCTCACCAAAACTATAATTTTATACAAGTTTGAAACATTCAAGACTATACTGATAATTATAAATTATGAAAGAGTGTTGAAAAAAAATAATTTATAATTAATAATAAGTTTAAAAGTTATAAGTTAAGAAGGTCGGTTATATAAGCAGTCGTTATATGAAAAAATATAATCAGTAATTGGGTATATTTTGGTGTATTATTATTATTAATTATTATTATTTTTTTATATATGTTTTTACAATAGGATAAAAAGCAACAAATTTACTCTATTTTATTGGCTCTTTTATCTTAAGTAAAATATTTTGCCAAATTATTATCTATTATCTCCAACAGTTGGCTAATTGTATTCTTACACAAAAGTTTCAAACTGATGCTTTGTGGAGAAAGCATGGCCAAAGAGTTTTCAATATATAATAATGGTGATAGTGGGAAAAGAATGGAAGGTGGGATATGTACTAAATGCAGTGGTATATCTTACCAGCCCATTTGACAGCTGAGATTGCCTTGCCCTTTCCATCAGTCAAGTGTGTATCTTTGGAAGCTTGCGAGGAGTGGATTACATATTCAACATTTAATCAATATCAAAGTAGGCAATATATTAAAGTAGGCAATATATCAATATCAAAGTAGGTAATATATTAAATATCTGATCAAACATTTGATCAAATGTGTGAATAGAAATTGTGCTTCTAATGATCAATAAATGTATGATTAGACTAAAGATAATACAGAGTTTCATATTAAGTTAATTATTATAGAATGATGGGCATGATTTTTTTTATTTTTTATATAATTTTTGGTAACTTTTGTTTGTTTTTTATTATATGTATAATGATAGTTGTTATTATGAGAGTTGATTAACCGATAAATAAAATTTTATATTAAAAAATTAATTCATTAATATTTATATCTTTTATCTATTGTTATCTTATTATTATGATCAAATAGATGCAAAGATGTGTAGATAGATATCATCGGCGGAGAGAGAGGGAGTCAAAAAAGGGTATGGGAGCCGGGATTCAAGAGCCATACCCCACAGTCATTTAATCATTAAAACATAATATTTTTTTATTTTATATAGTTAAAAAAATTATAAAATAAATTTTTAAATATTAAAATATTAAAATATTTATATTATAAAAGTTACAAAATACAATTTCATAGGATAAAAGCCCTTAACAAAAAAGGAGCCACGGAATTGTCTTCGGGGCAGGCGGACTACATTGCCTTTCATTGCAAACCACAATAAAGCTCATCTTCAGTCTCCTTCTATGATCATCACAACGATGCCCCGAATTCTCTCATAACCCAAGAGTATATAGGTCAATTTTACCCATTAATATGATTGTAGATATGTTAGTACGTCAGAGGCTTAAAAAATAATAATAATATTTTTTTTCTAAATAGAAAGTTACCTACTCCTTATAATCCTTTATTTTGATACATAGACCCATCGATATATATTTTTATATGAAGCATACATTACCATTTTGTTCTAATTCCTTCTTTATTTCCTAGTTCATCCATGTTGAGGGAGCTTAAGACCCATTGAAGTTTCATATTCAACCTTATCCGATCTAATTCGACTTCAAATCCTAAGGGAGCCGGTCATTAAACCGTATAGTTGAGAAGCGTTAGAAGAACACCAATATTAACACGGTAGCATCAAGACTGTCTATAAGCATTAGTTAAGCATGCAATCAGCCGTTAATGCTTCTTTTGGTGGATGGAGGCATTACTTTTTCATCCCTGGATAGTATAATTTGTGAATGTTTATAGCTTATTCTTCAGGATCTTTAAGATTTTGCATCTCTTATGTGCATGGTGAGTAAAACTGATCAAATATATACAGCCTCCTATACTCTTGAGAGTTTATTTCTACATTAGTAGATCAACTCGGATTTCTTTTATATATATAAAAAAAATCAATTCAAATTAGATTTCTATTTTTTTTTAATAAAATTATCATTTTTTAATTAGATTTTATGTTGAAAAATAGATCAAATTTTTAAATTTCATATAGAAATTATTTAAAAGATACATAATCAAAAATTGTGATAACTGCACGCAAAAATAATACTTGTGGCCGACCCTATAATGGATTGTTACCACATTTTCCATAAGACCCTTGTATTTCTTCCTTCTCCGAACTCAACTTATTAAAAAATCAGCTGAGAAAAGATATCAAAAATTGGGTTTAGTATCACGATATTTATAAGCATTATATACTAGTATGAAGTATATATATATATATAAGAATAAATTCTTCTTAAATATATTGAAATTATTGTTGGTCACATTTTTCTTTGTCAATAAATGGAAGAAATTATTGTTGGTCACATTTTTCTTTGTCAATAAATGTAAGAAATTATTGTTGGTCACATTTTTCTTTGTCAATAAATGGAAGAAGCTACACATAGATTTTGTTGAGCCTATGGGTCCACCACCTAATAGCTTAGTGCCAACTAAGCTGAACCACATACTTCTTCTATACAATCTTTTAATTGTTTCATATCAACTATAAAAAAAATTATTTAACCAAAATAAAAAATAAAGACAAGTGAATTAAAATTTTTGTGATTCTAAAATTGGGAAGATACATTTTTGGATGAATTGAGATAATAGAATGAACACTATTCAAAGACAGCTCTTCTGCTCAGAAAAATAAAATATTTTAAATATTTTTAAAATTTTTATTTACATTAAACCATTGTATTGATATTTATTGGGAACCCGATTCATCGATATCTTAGTTCAATAAATCAAGTTTTTGATGATTTTATCATATTAATTGAGGTGTGAAAAATTCTAATAAATACCCTACATCTAAAATTGAAAATGAAAAGATTTATATAAGTTGTATCACTACTATGAAAAATCATTAGAGAATGATAAAATAGTACATCGCTTAGAATGAACCTTGGGTGAAGTTAAATGGAAGTCTGAACCAACTGATATTGAAGAATCAATTGATGAGTTTTGGTTACGGGTAAAATGTCACTCAAATCCGAAGCTTATTGGATAATTTTTGTAAGTTACATGACATACCTACTAATCAAATTTGAATTTATAGCTTGAATTTTGTTGAAAATTTATTGTCATTGAGATTCATGCACAATTGGTATTAATATCTAAGGATAGATATTATTCTGCCATAGTTAGGTCAATCACACTTATTTTCACATGACAGCTCCCACGGCTTATTCATTTGACCATAGAGCAGATTTACTTTTAATTTTGTAATATTCTACTCATTAATAACTTTAAATTTAAATTTTTTTATTATTTTGTCCCAAATCTTTTGGGGTTGCTTTTTCTATTAAACCCTGGTAACATTTTAAATCTTATTGAAAGGTCCACTCTACATAAATTATATAAAGTCTAAGGACGAGGCCAGTTCCTTAATAGTTTATATATGAATAAAAATGGCAAAAAAATGAGAGCATGTATTTCCCTTCTCTATTTTTTCATTTCTAGTATTTTTACCTAGCTTAGTGAGTTCTTTTTTTTTTTTTTTTGTAATAAATTGCTGGCATCAGTCCAATATTTTTTTTTAAATAAAAATATATATATATATTTTTATCCAAAGATATATTTCCTTTAATAAATGAATTAGGCATCTTGGCTAAAAACCCCATCGCCCTCCCCTAAACCCTCTTTTGTTTTATGTTTTGAATCACTCTGTCCCATCTCTTCTTACCCTATCGCCCGCTTGATTGAACCAATCAGAATTGACAAGGCAAATTAGCAAAAGAGGAGCCAGAAGCCTTAAGCGTTAGGCCTGATCGATTTGCTTTTGTCTTAGTAAACATGTAGGCAATGGGAGAGGAAGGATAAAAATCGGTTCACTTGCTTGGATTATTTTCATGATATTAGATTAAAAAAAGTTACAAATGACAAACATTGATTTTTATATTTTTATTCATATTTATTTATTATTATTTTTTATTAAATTTTTATATAATTAAATTATATATTTTAATTATGTAGATTTTATTTTTTAATAAAAAATTTTTAAAATAAAAGTAAATAAATAAACCGTACGGAACCTTTCATTTTGTCAACTTATTTAGCCGATTGGGAAAACACAAAATGGAAGAATAAAGCCAAATTTTTTTGTAGGGCTGAACATATTATATACTCAAAAATGTAATATATATATTATAAAAGAAGATAAAGAAAAAAGATAAAATATTACTGCCACCCTTCTCTATAAATAGAGGGGGGCAGCATAAAGTAGTATCGGGAGTGGGGTGGGCGAGAGGAATCATTAGGAGGAGGAAGGATCTGGAGCATTTGAGGCGGAAGGAGAGAACGCAGAAGGAGGAAAGAAAGAGAGAAAAGGAGAGGAAGAGAGAGAGAGAGGGACGGAGAGAGAGTGAAGAAGAAAAAGAGAAGCAGAGTGGCGATGGAGCAGAGAAGTGAAAAGGATTTTTTAAGCTATGGACGGGTAAGTCACTGTCATTTTTTTAATTTTTATTTTTGTATTTATTTTGTCTAATTTTTATTGTTGTCGGATAGTGTAGTTATTGTTACGTTCGCGTGTTCCAACCGTTTATCTATCGAAGCACGAGCGGCCTTGTGCGTTTGTGGACGGACGGAAACGGACAACACAAAGTAAGTCGTGAATGAACGATGAAAAAGAAGTACGATGACACAAAGAGTACGCGCGATTTACGGTGAAAAATCCTGTTATAAAAGAAGGGGTAAAAATCACGACAGCAGACAAAAAGTCCGAAAGGTTTCACTATTGAAGCGAAGGAATTTGTCTCCACATGGATTATAGTGTGAGAAGTCTTGCTTCTTTTTTCCTTACCCTTTTTCTTCACTTTTTCTCTTTGCCTTTTCTCTTTTCTCTCAAAAATTCTTCACAAAGTGTGCTTAGATAAAAGCTTCTGGAATCTCTTTTTTGCTGCCTGAAAGGGGGTATTTATAAGAGAAAATTGTACCGTTGAAAAGGAAACACGTGGCACTAACGTGTCTGGGCCGCCTGCCACCGACTCTATAGGTGCGGCGTGACAGGGACACTTGTCACAGTCTTCAGATGCGACATGCAGGGGCGTCTGCTCTGCAGGTACGGCGTGTCAAGGACGCCAGCCTTGCGTATCTGGCATGTCAAAAGCCGTTGGATCTTTCATGGTAGCGCGTGCTCTGCGAGTCATCTGAGCTGGCATCCTCGGTCATTTTGGTTCCTTATCCTAAGGGCGCGGAAATGTTGAAGATGTCCTCGTCCGTCGAAAGCCCTATGTATCATTTGCTCGTTGCGCTAGGTTTTTGGACGTTTCTTAAAGGTCATCGCGACTTGGTTGATGACGTTAGCCACACGTGGCATCCTCGTGCTTATTTGGGTCAAAATGTCTTTTCGAACTGCCATTGCTAATCGGGGCTTCTTAGTTTAAATCCGCGGGCGCTTGAGACCAACTTAGTCTTTTGGGCCAAGTTGGGCTCGTGGGCCTCTTGGGCCAGCTTATCCTTGTGATCTTCTAGGCCCGCAATCACGATTTTGGGCCTTGGATTTCGGGATCCATCAGTCATTATAAGTATTTTAATTTTTTAAATATTTTTAAAATATAAAATAGTTATAAAATTAATTTTATGTAAAAAAAGTAACTAAAATCTAATTTATTTAAAAAATTATACTAAACCCTCGTACATTTACGAGATTAAAAAAATTATACATATTTAGATTCGATCAATGAACAAATAATTATTGCAAGTAATACTTTTTTTGAAAGGAAGGGTATTTCATAAATGAAAATATTTTCAACTTAATTGTTATATGTTATAACTGATGCACTTTATTATTTTAATAATATTTATCAAAATAGATTAAAGGCATTTCATCTAAAGTATTCTTGGCTTTATGGTATTTTGTGGCATGCGATTTATTGCCAATACTCATTCTTGTATGTTAACATTTAATGAAGTAAATAAATGAATATATTGAATTAGGATAGAGAACTATTATAAACCAGCCAGCAAGCCTATATTTAACTATTAATTCATATTTAATATTACCTTTATACTGTTATTTATTTATTGGTGATTTTTTTAGCAGATATGATAGGGAAGTAGGTTCCATACAGAGAAGTTAGGGAATGTTCTTTTATTTGTCGGTGAAGTACTTAGCCTATCAATGATTGGCTTTTCAATCTGATATCGCATGATAAAAATCATATTCTAAATGCGTCAAAAAGGAAAAAAAATATGTCCTACTGTACGGCTACTAAACTCTTCCTTTAAAACACTATTACATTATTTATAACGGCAGAGTAATCATAACTCTCATAGGTCGTTGGTTTGATCTTTTATTGAGAATAAAGGTCCTTGTGCGAGCTTTTTATTATTGGAGTATGAGTTATTTTCATATAAATTCACACACATTTGACGTGTCATTTGGTAATTCTGATGAGATCACATGGGTACTCTATGAATATTAAAAATATTTAAAATTAGGAGAGATTTAATTTGATTAAAAAAAATTTTATTTTATTTTTATCTTAGAAAAGTACATTATATTATTTCTTAATTTAAAAAATTATTAGTTAAAAATTATATTTATTTCTTAATTAATATATCATAGATGTTCTTTATATAAATATTCTAATTCTAATATTGAATGTATAATTGATCGGTTAAATAAAATTTGAGTATATTATTATATTTTTTATACTCACGAGTTTGGTGATTGACGTTTAATGGAGTTTAAATTTTATTCCACTACGTCGGATTGTATGTATCCAAGTCAAACCCAAACAAGTGATATCAGAATCAGATTACAAATTTACAATTTGACGGTGTCAACGTCGAGGAGCTTACCATTCTGTGTTAACTAATTTAATAAGAAAAATAGTTTTATTCTTTGATAAAAAAGTGTGATAAATATTTTAACCTGGTTGTAAATCTTTAATTTGATAATATCAACATCGAGGAGTTTATCATTCTGTGTTGAGCAATTTAATGAGTAAAATAGTTTTATTCTTTGATAAGAATAAAGAGGAGTGGTAAGATGCAAAAAATCTTGTTAATTGTACGATCAAATTGTATATCGCAAATAATATTCTTTAAGTCATTGGCTTATCAGATCTAATAGAGGTTTAGATGAAATTTAAAAATTGATATAAGTACAAATCCTTGACGACGAAGTTGTATATGAAAAAGAAGTTCCATGCCCTTCGTTTGTTAGAAAGGAAAATTTTAAGAAACACTTGGATGAATTCAACGAAATTTTGACATAAATGTCAGTACTTGATGAGAATATCAAAGAGGAAGACAAATGGTTAGTGTTGCTAGCTTATTTGCCAACATCGTACAATCATATTATCATAATGATATTATTTGAAACAGAGACGCGTAGCCTAGATGAGTTCATCACTTCTCTACTTATGAATGAATCAACGCGGAAGAAAAGCGTCACGGTTTCGGAGGAGTCGAGACTCTTGGTATCCATTAACAGTTAAAAACATGGGAAATTGAGAGACCGATGTAGCAAATCAGAAAGGAGCAACTGTCGGTCCAAGTTTTAAGATATGAAATACTTCCATTGTGGTAGAAATGGTTTCAAAAGTAGGATTATTCCAAGAGGAAGTAAGAGAAGAAGGGCGGAGGTAAGACTCTTGGTATCCATTAACGGTCGAAAATATGGGAGATCGAGTGACCGAGGTGGCAAATCAGAAAGGAGCAATGGTCAGTCCAAATTTCAAGACAGAGAATATTTCTATTGTGATAAGAATGGCTACATGAGAAATGATTACTCTAAAAAGAAGTAGGATGAGGGTAGAGGTAAGCATCAAGAGAGGAGAGACCATGACAAAAATGATCGAACCTCTATGGCTTCCTACGGAGATCTTCTAATTGCCTACACAGGGAAGATATGGAACTTTCGAACCAGGAGACGAATTGGGTGATAGATAGTGGCTTATCACACCATCAATATCAAGGAAGTTTCTTTTCACCATTTATATGCTCGAAGATTACAGGGTATTGAAGATGAGTGATGATGGTTCATCGAAGGTTGTTTGCATCGAAAATATTAGCTTTTTAACAAGCAATAGGACAAAACTTGTATTGAAAGGCGTGTCATATGCCTCGAATTTACGATTGAATATAATTTCAATCGAAAAGTTTAATGAGAGAGACTTTTAAACGACGTTCGAAAAACACTATTAAAAACTTACCAAATGTGCCTCGATTATAACAAATGGAAGTAAGCAATCAAATCTATATTTGATGAAGGCTTTGGTTTTTAATTATAACGCCAAGGTGACTAACGGGGACAATGGTCAATATGGCGGAAAGAGAAGGCTGAGGAGGAGTAATTCTACCACAAAGGAGACACTAAAGAGGAGTGGAAATACTCCAAATTCAGTGGAGTGGAAGAGAGTATTATTCAAACTTACGAAGGTTGATGTCGGGATCCCATTGGAATGAAAGTTGTCGAAGGGCAAATGATGACAGTCACCGTTTAAGGCGAAGGATCGTCCATACAATCTTTAGGGAAAGTTTGTTGAGTTTAGATTATTTTTGTATAAACCCGTACCCATTTAACATGTCGTTTGATGGATCGAATGAGATTATATGAGTATTATACGGATATAAAAAATTATGAGAATTTTGATTTAATTAGAAAAAAAATTCTTTCATTTTTATCTTATGGAAGTTTGTCATATTGTTTTTTAATATAAGAAATTATTAGTTGAAATATTATATTTATTTCTTAATTAACCTATGATAGAAGTTCTCTATATAAGGATCCTAACTCTAATACTGAATGTATAATTGATAAGTTGAATAAAATTTGAATACATTATTATATTTCTTATACTCACGAGTTTAGTGGTTGATATTTAATTGAGGAGTTTAAGTTTCATTTCACTGTACCGAATTATATGTATCCGGGTCAAACCTCAACACTCATCCTTATGACTTGTTTATGTTGTATAGAGTGCACCGTGATTTCTTTGTTTGTGCTAGGCACATTTTTTCTGGCCCCCATAAAGAAAAAGGTGTTATTTGTGCAGTTTTCTAATATTTTTTCTTATATTCCTTAGATTTTTGGCTATAACTAATTTTATACGGAAATGAAGGTTGATGGCGTTGGGGAAAATCTATAGCAGAGTATGGGTAGGGTACCATACCTAGAAGAAAATGACTCAAATCCTTGGTTAGATTGACATTTCTTTTTCAAATCATTAATTATACCTTTCTTTTTGGGTGTCCACCAACGGTTTTCTTGTCTTGGCTCGAACGGCACTGGATCATTCTGAACTTGAAGAATGTGTGACCTTAGATTGAGAGTTGAATGAACCAGTTAGTCGCTCCTTTAATATGAAAGGAGCACTTAGAATTAGAAAAACTCTAAAAGTATGAAAATAGCTAGCCCATCTAATGTGTAATAACAGAAATAGAATTCTAACAATAAGAAAAATTATAAAATTTTAAGGATTAAAAATTTTCTAAAATTATGAAACCGACTGATTTTAGAGTAGGAAAACAACATCCAAACCAAGTTGTAAGGTGTTAGGAACTTATTTAGTCTTCTATTTCGTCTAATAATGAAAGAGGCTGTTCTTTTTTACGCTGCACATTTCTTCTGAGGATTTGTATAAGTACAAAATACCGTAACCAGAGGATGCATCTGTTGGCTGTTTAATACGAGAAAATAATCGCACCAAGGTAGACTTAGCGCAACAGAACATGCAGGTTACAGCAAGGGCTTGGACTATGCAAGGTGGGGGTCGTCCACCGGAACAACCCTTCCAAAAATAGGCGTATGCCGCTAAAAGCGGCGAGCACACGGTATTCTTTAGTAAAAGGCGAAAGAATAGTTCGCTCTGCGCTCACCGCACGGCTCCGTACTCCAAACCGATGCTTTAGGCTCCCTTATGTATTTCGTCGGGCGGGCCTGTATGATTTCTTAGTCTCGATGTGGGACTTGTCCGTCTTCTACATTTCCTTCCCCTCCCTCCTCTGGTGTTGTTAAGATCATTAGATAATGATAATTCTGTTTCTGTTTCCACAAGGGTCTGCGTTGAACTAAATAATGATGTGCGCTGGTTTAAATTGTCCTGGAAAGTAAGAATTGGTATCTGTACTTACGCCTTTCTAGTAAGAATTGGTATCTTAAGGCTTGCTTTCTTTGATGCGATTTATTTTTGTATGCTGCGAATTTTTGAATGTAATCCTGCTTCAGCAATAAAAAAATGTGTGTTGTGGGTGAGTCTCTACAAATCTGTGTAAACTACTACTGTGATTTAGTAAGATTATAGGTTAACTGCTGGTAGAACTATTGTAGCATATAAGATGTTTGATGAAATTACTCAATGGGATTTGGAGCTTCATTTCCAGGATTCTGTTAGTGAAATCTATGCTGGAACCTTTTGCCTTTGTCCTATGAAGGAGTAATGCCATCTTATGGGATACCTGTGTTGGTTTAATGGAATAACCAGACTTCAATGAAGCTTCAGGTTAGATAAAATATGCCTCGGTCGCTGTGTTGCTGTCCAGGATCCGGGTAAAGTCAGATATACAGGTCCGATCTCTTTAGTTGCCTTTAGTAATATTTATGGGGTTTTCTTAGTCTCTGCCTTGAAAAACGCACGGTTTGAATTGCATGAATGTAATTAGTTTTTTTTTTTTATCTAGCATGAGTTCCTTTTCCATAATATCAATCTCTTTATATCCGTTGAAAGTTCAGCCTCGAGTTTTCCTATTGTAAGTACTTTACAAAATTCTTCATGTATTTTATAGAGGTGTTAAATGGATCGTCCAATTTATTCGGGCCATCTATTTGTAAGCGAGCTGTATTAACACAGCATATTTACAAGCAAGCCGTACCAGACACGACTTGGGACTTTGAAGTCCTGATCCAACATAGCACATGGCCCATGATGTGTACCTATGATCCGTGCTGTGCTATGAGTTGATACAACACAGCTTATATATTTAAAAAATAAAAATATCTATTAAAAATAAAATTTTTTAGTCCCATTTCCCCTCTCCTACTCCCCTTCTCTCCCCCAAACCCTACCCTAAACGGGACGTGTCAAGCACGGCCTGATCATGTTACATACAACCTACCGTATAAGCTAGCACAATCCAAAATATTGGGTTATGCAATACACGATCTAATATTACTCACCACAAGTTGTGCATGGCCTATGGTAGGCTAGACCGTACTTTGCCACGGAAGGCTCGATATATTTAATATCTTAAATATTTTGATGTTAAAAGATCAAAGGATTGTAAACGTAGCATGTGGTAGTGTACTTGTGATTAAAGGGGTAGAAATCCTATCGTCTAGGACACTAATAGCATCTTGTGTTTTTACACTGAAATGGTGTCCCACTACTATTTGCAACCCTATAGGGGAGTATGTCCCCCTTCCCCATAAAATAGCGTTGGAAGGAGCAATCAATGGGTAATGACCGAATTTGGGATTGCTATCCTACTAAAAGCAATCAAATATTAGACCATACTTAATATTAGCCCCCTATGTTTAAAATTTGAATTCAAGTTTTGAGTATGTTAAAATTAAAAGTCAGACGATATATCTAATAAGCTGATTGCATGTGCCTTTTGAAAAATTCTCAATCAATGCTAATTGGTGACTGATTAATATTGTTAATCAAAATGTGATTTCTTACCTTCTTGACTAAGATTCTCTAACCGTTTGATTGGCATGGTTTGTTTTAAGACGCATCACTCTACTTGACTATAAGTAGAGGACTTCCATTGCTCGATATATATATAAAAGCATGGTTAGAAGTTTTCCATATACACGGTAACACATTCTGATGTTATTTAGGCAACAAATTTATTGTAAAGATTCATGCAAATGTCAAGTCAGAAGCACTATAAAGTAGTAAAGAAAATCCTTAGATACTTACAATATACTAAGGATTTTGATATATGATATAATTTTACTGCTAATTTAAACTATTAGACTACACTTACATGACTAGATTGGATTAGTGGAAGATATAAAAAGCACTTTAGGCTACACATTTTCACTCAAATTAGACATATTCTTTTGGGTGTCAAAGAAATAAAAGACAGTGACACAATCATACAGAAACAGAGTATATCACTGTTACAACAAGTACAAGTCAAATAATATGACTATAAAGAATACTTGAAGATATCGACGAAAAACAAAATAACATATCAAAATATATCACGATAATAGATAATCACGATTGTAAATAATCTAGTATATTATAGTAGGATAAAACGCATCATCATCAAATTATAGAAAAGTTAAAATAGAAAAATAAATATAACTTTAATATTACAAGACTAAAGATCAACTTGCAGATATATTCATTAATATTCTACCAAAATCAAAGTTCAAGCAATTGTGGGGCAAGTATAGAGTTTCAAAAATATACATCAAAGAGGGGTGTTAGTTGGTCATGCACAATTCTAAAAGCTTCTCAATCACTTATTAAAAAAAAAAAAATCCAATAAGATTTAAATGATTTATAAACATGGTTTTGTTAGATATACATTTATCATAATTTTAGAAATTTTATTATATACCTAACATTTAAAAAAAATTTATATATTTCTAGAATAATTCATAAAAATAATATTATCTGTAATATTTTAAAAAAATTTCAGTTCCATTGATACCCTAAGCTCATTTACAAATAGTTAGAAGATTTATTTGCTTAGGTGTGACAAAATGAAATCAAAAGTTTATAAGAGTGAAACTCAAATACTTTTATTTTATTTAGTCCATATTTAATTTTAATTAGATCTATGGCACAATATTATCTTGTATAAAACAAGTTTATTTATCAGGTACGAATATAGAACTGTTGCGTTCTGGTTTCACGGGTCAGAGAGATGCAGAGGCTGGCGAGGTCCCAGCCGGATCTCTAAGAAGGCTCGTTGATCAGGGGTGTTGGATCCAAGGGGTTCAACACGGCCGAGAGATGCAAAGGTGCGTTCCGTCCGATCCGTGGTTTACCGGCAACACGAGTGAATGAGGTGTTGGACACGAGATGAAGATTGAGACCGGATGTTTTACGTGGAAAACCTCCTCTTGAATGGGGAGGAAAAACCACGAGGCTCAGGGCCTGTAAAGAGCTTCACTATATGGGTTGGAGATCTTACAAAGTACAATTGTGAGGGTTAATTCCTTCCCTACTTCACGTTTTGTATTTCTCTCCTAAGGAAGCTATGCTCGCTGGGAGCCTTTTACTCTTCTGTGGGAAGTTGGTCTTGGAGAGGGAGAGTGCCCGGTTGAAGTTTAGGGCTCAGAGTTATAGAGTCTGGAAGGCTCTCTCTTTGAAAAGGGGTATTGCTGGGTATTTATAGTGAAAATCGGGCCGTTAGGGAGCAGACACGTGGCGTCCATTCGGCGGTTGAGGAGTTGGTCCACTAGCTTCCTTTAATGCAGCTGACGTGCGGGGAGTGGCATGCGGACGGCGCCGCTGCAGCATCTGAGTGTGTCAATTGTACAGGATCTGGATATCAGCCTTGATTTGACTAGGCGTGCCCTGTTGAGACGGCGACTGGCAGTAATTGCAGGCTTTCTTGGAAACCGACGAAGTATGCTAGCTGGCACTCCGGGTCATGGACGGACGGTTCTCGTCTGGTTGTGAGACCCCTTGTAAGCTCGCGGGCTTGTGAGATGGAGCAACTCTTGTGGGGCCCTCTGGGGAAAAGTCTGAGTGTCTCTTCCTGGCCGCTCGGGCGGTTTCGAGACTTCTTGGGCTCTCGGCCATTGGGCTTCACTTGGGCCATCTGATCTCCTCCACTTGTGAGAGTGTCTTTGGGCCTCTTACTCGGGCCGTGCCTTTATGGGCCGTTACACTGGGGCCCAACAAGAACGATCAACCAAAATAAACTGTGTAGTTATAATATCTGCAGTGCCTAATTTGGTTGCAGATTCATCAAAGTCTTTTAATATGATTTTTACTTATATATTATTTTTTGCTTATAAGATTAATGTATCAGTAAGTTGAGAAATTACACGTGCTTTTATAAAAGGAAAACAAAAAATATCGTAAAAGCGATTTTTTAATTGAAATTTGGATGTCATTCTGATTGCTTAATTTCATATGTTAGAGGGTGTAAAATGATCAAATATATTCTCAAATTTTCTTTCTTTGATTCTATTATTTATTTTTATTTTTTCAGATTTTATTCTTGACATCTATTTTAGTATTAATTTCACATAAAGTAAAATTTTAGAATGAATTGATTATATTTTATATAATGTACAAATATTAAAAGATTATTTTAATAGTAATTAATTAATATCACATCTCTGGTCCTAAATATACAAATTAACTTATTTTTAATTCATAATTATTTTAATCTGATTAAAAAAATTTAAAAATTATTTGTTTAATTTAGCTAACTTAAGATACAAACTTATATTAATATCATTAAATAATTTAAATAATAAATTAATATTCATCCGATCAATGGATCAAAAAGTCATGCCAAAAGTGACTATAAATATTAATAATTAATTAATTTTAAATTATATGTGTGTTGGGTCCCATGTCAAGGCCCACGAGCAATGTCAAGACCCACGAAAGAAGTCACGCCCAACCCAATTGCGCAGGGGTATATGTGGCACCCAGCTGGCGAAAAACGACGAATGCCCTGCGGTGCATTAATGGGCTGCCGGAAAACAAACAGGAGAGAGGAAAAGCCAGCCAATGGAGAAGCAGCCAGCGCTGCGCCAACGGCTCAGGCAGCCGCCCGCAGAGAACCAGCCAATCCCAACTCAGGGGAAGACCAAGCGTGGCCGGCAGCGCTCAGGAGCCTACCCGCTACCGCAAAACGACAGCCAACATGACCGGCGGTCAGCGACAGCAACCAGAGGCAATGAAGCCCTAGCAACGGGCATTCTGGCGCCCAGAGTTCACTGGGGAGGAGCCTATAAGAGCTTCCTCTCTCCACAGAGAGAGGGATTCGAATCCTGATACTTCCTTCTCTGAACAAATCACCAAAGAGAAAGTATTCGAACTGAGATAACACTCACTTCTTGTGGCCACGAATGAGCCTGTTTTCTCTCACGATCACCATCCCCAAGTCTGTTCAGGCAGCCGAAAGTTTGCCACCCACTGCGGTGCATTAAGGAAGCCAGGCCTTCCGCAACCTACTCATTGCATTCTCCATGCTAAAACATACACAACATTCACGTTTCATCAGCATCCATCCGCGCACCGCTCACCACGTGTGCCATTTCCGTTCATTGCGGGAACTTGCTGATTTGAGCGTCGGAGTGGCCGTGGTGGGAGAAATCTCGCTGGACCTCTGACCTATTGTTTGTTGTTTGTGTTGTGCAAGTCCAGGTTTAGAGTTACGGAGACCGGACCCTCAGCCTGACGCTACCACATGCTTGGGAATCCAAAGGCTCCCTAATCCGTACGGTAATCGCGGACTCGGGATGCAACATTGGCGTCGTCTGTGGAAAACTGACAAGAAGTCTAGTGTCTCTTTCCCACTTTTCCACTGAAGAAAAGAAAATGGTGAACACCAGAGCACAAGCCAGTGCTCCAGTGATGGACATCATCGCCCAAAACGAGGATCGCCCCGCCGAGAACCAAGGGAACACCCGTCCAGAGCCCGACGTCCACCGCTTGGCTGCGGACGTGGGCGACATAAAGTTAGTCCTCCACGCCCTGTGCGAGCATACGGGAACTCTTTGGCCGAGGGCTGCCCCTCCAGCATCTTAGGCCTCCTCCTCCAAGAGAGCAAGGTGCCGCGCGGCCGCCCTCCGGAGACGATCCAACCAGCCTGACAACGCCGCGGCCCAATCGGTCCCCAGCTGAATCGACCCTAACGAAGCGGAAAGCCATCCCAACCGCAGCGATCGGGGGGACAGCCTTGAGCAGCATAACCCCTACAACTCACTTGGCCACGGGAGGCTGACCGCGACGGGCTCCAATAGCGAGTGGCCAACTCAAGCGGAGAGTCGGCATCCTCGACAAGCTCAACCGCACCTCCAAGACCACACGGAGCTCTGCGATGTCATCAACGCGCGGAGAGGCACCTCCGACCCGTCGATGGATGAGAAAGTCAAAGTGTTATGGGACATCCTGCATAAGGAAAGGCCCACGCAATCCTCCGCCAACCTTCTGAGATCGCCCTTCGCCATGGACTTGTGGACCCAGCCGTTGCCGAACAAGTTTAAGATGCCGGTCCTGGAGGGGTACGACGGGAGCCAGGGTCCGATGGACCATCCCAACTGCTTCCGTACCCACTTGTCTTTACAGGGAGTGAGCGAGGCCCTGATGTGCCAGTGCTTTCCTGTTACCCTCATAGGGGATGCATTGCTCTGATTCTATGGTCTCCCTCCAAATTCCATACGCTCGTTCGACGAGCTAGCTGACAGTTTCCTGAGTCAGTTTGCCTCCAGCCGCAAAGAGGAAAGACAATCGTGGCACTTGGTTCGCCTCCGCCAGAAGTCGGACGAAAGCCTGAAGCGGTTCTTCGACCGTTTCATCGCTGAGGCGCGGCGGATCCTTCAGCTCTTTGACGAGCTGAAGCTCAACGCCTTCGTCGCCACGCTGGCGGCGAGGGATTTCTTCAAGCACCTGTCGTACCAGCGCCCTCAAACCTTCCGGAAGGCTAAGGCCATCGCCAGGGTGTATATCACGGCCGAAGAGGCCAATGAGGCAAAGCAGCCTGAGTGAGCAGACCGGCCCCCGAAAGCCGCCAGGACTACTAGCGGGCGAAAGAGGGACGACGACAGCCACCTCTTCCCCGAGCGCCGTAAGTAGCAGTAGCCTCCACCGGGACCCAGGAAGGACTACGGACGGACATCCCTGACTCCCCTGAACGACAGCCGTATCAATATCCTGATACAAATCCAGGACAAGAAGTTCTTCAAGTGGCCGAAAATGCCGAAAGTTCCCAGCGGCAGTGACCATACCAAATACTACAAATACCATCGTTGTCTGGGACACTCGACTAAGAACTGTCGGACCCTGCAGCAGGAGATAGAGGACCTAATCCGCCGTGGATACCTCAAGCAGTTCGTGAAGAGTTTTGGGTAGGGTCCCACCACCTCAGATGGTGATGCCAGCGAGTCTTCGAGGGCTTGCATGTCCGCCGGCGTGGTTTACATGATCTCCTCCGCAATCCTCGGGGACGCCAGGCGTATGAAGCCGAAGCCAACTTCCAGCAACAAGTGAGCAAGGATAGGGGTTAGGGATGATGTCATTAGCTTTAGTAGCGACGATATGGCTCATGTGACCTCTCCCATACTGATCCCCTTGTTATATCTGCCCTCGTTTCGGACGGTGGGGTTGACTACCAATTGAAATGAGTTTTTATCGATAATAAAAATTCATAAAATTTACTGTATCTCAGCGCCTTCTTTAAACTTGGATTGAAACGAAGCCAGATGAAAGCTGTCGGCGGACCCTTGTACGGCCTGGACAATGAACCGGTTCCCATACAGGGGATAGTCCAGCTGGAAGTCACAATGAGAACCCACCCGCGCTTTGTGACGGGAGAGCTGGCGTTCCTCGTCGTGGACCTACCGTCTGTCTACAACGCCATATTGGGCATACCCTTCCTCACGACCTTTGGAGCCATGACATCAATCCCACACCTGAAGGTGAAGTTCCCCACACCGTGGGGCGTGGGAGAAGTACTTGGATATTAGGAGATGGGGCGAATGTGCTACATATCCCAAATCAATCCCACGATACCATGCTACTCGGACGAAGATCTTGACCTCCGCGACGAAACCCAGCTACAGCAGGCCCAGTCGGGAGAAGCCACCGAAGTGGTCCCTTTAAATCTTTTCGAATAAGAAAGGTGCGTCAACGTGGGCAGATCTCTCCAGCCCACCGAGCGTGACCGACTGATTGCCTTCCTTAGGGCCAACTCCGACGTGTTTGCCTGGGTTCCCGGTAACATACCCGAGATACCGGCCGAAGTATATATTAAATATCTGGGTAGGTTAGTTACATATCAGCGGGAGTTAAATATCTCATTTTTTAACCCATAGATGATAAGGTTGACCTGTAATTTATTAATAATATATTACAATATATCCGAATATATTATATTAAAATGAATACTTTTTTATTTTTCTCATATTAAAAAAAATAATTTCTTTTATCAAAATTAATGGGGAGTTTTTTTACTTTTCTTCAAATATGTAACGTAGAAGAATTTTAATGTGCAATTTGAAAATATATACGAACTATATTGTTTAATTCAGAGATATATAGAAATATTTATATAAAAATTTTAAGAAATCAAGACAATTTATGTAATTTTCATTATTTTCTTTCAAATAAAAATATGTAAAAATTAAAAATATACGAGAACATATATAAAAAATTTAAAGATATATAAGGGTATTGAACAAAAATTGAACATTTAAATATCATTTATATGAATTTAAAATATGTATTTTATAAAATTATGAAATAAGAGTATAATTTTATGTATATAAAATTTTAAACAGTTTAAATATAAAATTAAGATTATATAAATATTTAAAATAAAAAAATAATAAAATTAAAACATAGCTATAAAGTTTAACTAAAGATTGATTTTACTTTAAATCCTCCCATTTCTCCTTTCTCTTCTTCTCTTTTCCTCTTATCTTTTCATCTATTATCTCAAAAGTTTTATAAAATAAACTGAAATCAGTTAGATGCTGTTGCGTCCCGGGCCCGAGGTTGTTGTACGGATTAAGGAGCCTTCGGATTCCTAAGCGCGGGGGCTGCGGAAGAAGGATCCGGTCTCCGTCTCTCGTAACTCCGGACTCGCACAACACAAACAACAAACAAGAGGTGAAGGGTTCTGCAGATTTCTCCCACCAAGGCCACTCCGACGCCAAGTCGCAAATTCCCCGCATTGACGGAAATGCGCACGCTAAGGTGGTGCGCGTAAAAATCTTGTGATGCGTAAGAAGAACTTATGTGGTGATGAGGAGAAATGCGGTGAGCGGGTGATGGAAGGCCCGGCTTCCTTGGTGCAATCGCGATGAGTGGCTAACTTTCCCGCTTGACGGGATGAGAAGAAGGAGAACGATTGGCCCAATCCGCTTCAGAGGATTGGAGCCTTATGGAGGCTGGATTAGTGCTTGGGATCCAAGGTAACCCTTAGTCGCAAGGTCGAAGAACTTAAAATCGTTCTCGAGTTGGAATCCAAATTTGAGCCCGAATCCTTTTCTCCGGAGGGTGAGGGCGCTTATATGCCTCCTCCCCTTTGGACTGGGGGGCGCCAAGACGCCCGCTGTTCGGGTCGCCGCGCGCGTTGGTCGCAGATCGTTGACCGCCGGTCACGCGGTTGTCCGATAGCGTGCTGTGCACGCCGCCGTGCTTTGTCTTATTTGTTGATCACGCCGATTTTTCTTGAGAAAGGAGTGGTTGGCCGCCCGCAGACAAGCAATGATGGCGTTGGCGTGGCGCCGGCCATGCCTCTATCTAGCCTTTCGCCCTTCACGCCTGTTCCGGGGCGACGCATTTAATGCGCCGCAGTTTTTCGTTGGCGTGACTTCGCGACCATTCCCCGTTGGATCGGGCCGACGCTTTCTCGCGTGCTCCTCCTTTCTCATGGGCTGTTTGCTTTGTGGGCTCGGATCATTCTCATGGGCCGGAACATGGGACCCAACACTAGCCCCCATGCGGGCTCGCTGCGATGGTCGGGCTGGCATGTCCCGTTGGGCCCATTTCCACGGTCTGCCGCCTTCTTCCTCGTGCCGTGCCACTTTTGTCGTTTTCCCTGGCCGCGCCTTTCCCGAGGCCAGGAGGCGGGCTTTTTCCAGCGCTGCTGCGCCCGTCACCTCGCCCGGCGAGATTCGCGCGCCTGGGTTGCGTGTGACCGGGCGGTCGCCGCCATCGCCTGAAAGACGTTTGCTAGACGCCATGTTGGGTGAGGAGAGAGGGCAGCCCGTGTCCCGCCTATAAATAGCTGGGTGCCCAAACTGGTTGAGCTCGTGCCTTAGCAACCTTTGGTGGAGTCGATGAGAGGATCCTGGTTTTGCCGCCCGGTGGGCACTCGAGAAGGAATTGGGTGGATCGGCCCGCATGCTCGAGCTCTTGGTGTTCACCGTCATAATCCAAGCCTCATGGCTTGCTTTCTCTGCAAATGTGAGTGGCTTGGCCATTCTCGCCCGTCGTCGTGTGCTCCCTTCAGGGATGTGGCTCAGCCAGGCTGAGCGGATTCTTCGACTTCCCGCGGCTCTCTTCGCTTGTTAGGCGTCGGGCTTCGCTGGCGTCCACTCCGCGGGCCATGCTGGGGCGCCAATACCGGAAGGGCTACGAGGTAAGTAGCCCTCTTGTGGAAGTCGAGCTTGACATCGGACTTTTCGGGAGCGCCTGGCTTCAGTGCTTCCTGGACAGCGGTGGATTGGCTGCCGGAGACCTCTACCGGGGGCTGCTCCTTGCTTCCCGCCGATTCACGGCAAAACTTCAATCGTTTGACCTCTCCGTTCACGGGCTCACCACGGGGCGAGGTACAGGGGCATACCGTGCTTCGCCCGCAGCCCTCTTTTATTTTTCCTGTAGCTCCATGGTTGTAGATCTTGTACCTTGTAAGGAAGCATTTGTTAATAACAGAAGTAGTCCATTTTGTCTTCAACTTTTGTCTTGCCTTTGCGAATGCGTTTTTTTTCATTCCCCGGGCACATTGCCCTGAGGGTCCACGTGTCATTCCCAGGAGCCCGTGGGGTCTCTGTCAACCGTCATGTCCCTTGAGACGGCTGGCGCATTTAATGCCTGCCAGCCATTGAGAATTCATTTCATCTGGGGAGCGTGCGAGTTTTCAGGAACTTTCCACGCGGCAAGCCTTCATTTGCCCTGCTTTAAATGCGTTTTGATTTTTCGGATTCGCCGCCTCTTCGGGAGAAAACTTGCTTATTTAAACGTTTTCCCCCGACTTTTGGCTCCCTTCTGTACTTGCTCGTCCTCTGGTTGTCTTGACCTTTTGCGCTCGATCTCCCGCTGTGAAATCAAATGGCGGACTTTCCCAGTGACTCAGAATACTCTTCTCACGAGTCCGAATCCGGCTCTCACGTTCCCGCTCTTTCAGGATCGGGCGTCTTTGGAAGCGCCCTCTCCGAGGCCACGGTTGCCGGCCCTTCCCGGAGTCGAGGGACACCTCCACGGTTCGCAATGGCTCCGCCGCGAAGAGTGGAGCGGCTCAGGGCCCGTGTTGCATACTTGGAGGGCGCCTGGGCCGAGTCTGAGGCTCGGGCCGCTCGTCTAGCGGAAGCTAATGTGGGGGCGCAGGCCCGCATCTTGGCCCTTGAAGCGGAGCTCGAGCAGCTTAAGAAGCGACATGAAGCTGAGGTCGCCGAGTTGCAGTCAGAGTTAGGGTCGAGGCTTCATAACGAAGGACCGAATCCGATCCCGGGACGGGCCCTACGGGACGCCGCCCGGGTATACCAGAGGCTGGCCTTACTGGAGGATCCAAACTTCCGCGCAGGTGTCCTAGATCCTCGCAACTTGCGCGTCCGATCTCGTGGTCAGTTGGTGGATTACCGCACCCAAAATTCTTACCCTGGCCTCTGGTTCCAATAACTGCTTTGATGCTGTGGAGCACTTCTTTTTCCTGTTAGCGTGTAACACAAATATTTTGTCGCAATGAGAACTCTGCCTTTCGTGTTGTTTCTCCCGTCGGATTTTCTGTTTCTTTCTTGTTTTTTTTCTCTTCCCCTATTTGTGTAACACAAATATATATATATATATATATATATATATTTTTTTTTTTTTTTTTTTTTTTTTGCACGTCAATTGGGGGCTCTGCTATCGTGAGCCTCGCATTTAATCGGCGGCGCCAACGCGGGTGCTAGCCGATCCCCGAAGGGACGCGCCTCGCAGCTTTGTCGCCTAGCCATCATGGCACTCGATTGGAGTTCTCGCGGTGTCCGGGATCGCCACGTGCCTCAACCTCCGCCGGCGGTGGCTATCCAGTTTCCCGCCTCTTTGTTCGGCGTTGTCTATTTAAACCAGACGCCAATCGTTTCTTTCCTTCCGCCCGACTTCTTCTACCTTCATTCTCGAAGCTCTTAAAAACAAATGGCAATAAAACAAGGCCCTTCTTCTTCCCGTGTCCGCAGAGTCAGACGCCATGGCGTTCGCAATACGATCGATTTTGGTCGAGGCGTATATTGCCTCCCTTAGGGTAGACTATGCGATTCCCGGCGAGCTGATTTCCCTTGCTCCTGGTCCTCAAGATAGAGCAGACGCCCCTCCAGAGGGCTTTATAACAGTTTATGAGTACCATCTCAAGGGAGGACTTCGTATTTCGTTGCACTGCTTGCTGCATGCAATAGTCGATACACCGGGAGTTCCCATGGCAGGCTTCACCCTAACGCCTTACGCTACTCGGTGTCTCTCGCGTTCGCCATCACGCACCAAGTGCGATTTTGACGCGAAGGCGGCGTGGTAATTTTCGGGCCTCGGAGTCGGAGGATTGGATATCGCTCACCCCGGGCGTGATTCAACTTTCGTGGCACAAATCCCGATTCCGTTAAGGGTGGAAGGAGCGCTTCTTCTTCCTCGAGACACCTTTCGAGTATGAGCTTCCGAGAGGGTGGGGCCCGATCTCGGAGTTCTTAGGAACAAGCCTACCGATGAGGACATCGCCAATCCTCGAAGCTGATCTCCGCCGTTCAGTCTGAGGAGAAGAACTTTAAGAAACGGGGCCACTACCTTTCCCCTATCACGTTCGAGATTGCTAGATGGGGACCTCCCGCTGGCTGGGCGGCAGCTGGGCCGGTCCAGGGAGGTCCTGGAGATACGGAGACTCATCCGCAGCCCGGCGATGCTGCGGAGGAGAGCTGTTCTCTGCTGCGTTCTTCGAGCAATGATGAGGACGCGGCAGCCCTCAAAAGGTTGAGGGAAGCAGAAGCGCCTCACCGAAGGAGGTTGAGAAGGCGAGTCGTCGGTTCTTCAACTGCGGGAAGTTCGGCTCCGACGAGATCTGCCAGGGCGCGTCGCCAAAGGGAAACTGCCGTACCTTCGTCGACTTCGATCGCGGAGCCATCCGCTCACGAATTTGGCGAGGTCGAGTCTCTACCTACCGGGACCTTCCGCCGGGCCAGATCGGTTGAGGCATCGGGGATGTTGTTGTTTTGGATAGCCCCGAGAGGCCATCGGTTTCAGCCGCCTGAGCGGCGTTGGAGGCCAGGGGGCCGCATCGTTGCGGCTATTCTTGTTGAGCCCGTCTCTGCGTCACGGGCCTCCGGGATCTGGTGGTATTCTCGGAGGCCGGGACGGCCTGCTGCTGTTCCGAACAGCCGAGTAGACGAAGGGGAAGCCGGGTCGCACTCGTGGCAGAGCCCCCGAGTGTTCCGCGGCTGCAGTCCTTCCAGCTTAGCCCTCCTCACGTGAGCCGAGGAGACGGAGCCCAGCAGGGTGGCCCCTTTGGGACGAGCTCGCACGGTCGCATGCTCGGTGGTCGGCCCGACGCTCCCGTGGCCGATGTGGTTCGAGACTAGCGAAGGGGCGCGGGGGACGCCTCGCGCGCAGAGCTCGCGAGCGCTCCTTCGGCGGCGGCCAGCCTTCCGGCCCTCCCCATGCGGTCGAGGAGAGTGATCCCTGAGAGAGTCCTCTGCAGGCGGTTTTCGGCTTCTCCCGCGCACGATGCGCCTTTCCGGTACGGTTGTTTCCTTGGACTTCTTTCTTTGCCGCTCATCTTCGTCATACTTTTAACTTTTCCACCGCATGTGGCTTGAGACGATACGGTCCCCCTCGAGGTCTTGTGGCCGGGTTCTTTTCGCGGAAGCCTTGAGCGGGTCATCGTTGTGGGTACCATCTCGCCTGTGGCGATGTCGGCTCGAGATCGCATCCCTTACTGAGGAGGTTGGGCAGCTGCGGTGGAGAGTTGCGCAATTAGAGGGCCTCCTTTCTGCTGCGGAGGAAAGGATCGCTGGACTAGTTGTGGACGCGGTTGGGCAGCATTCTCCTTCAGAGTGGCGGTCGGCGATGGACACTCGCTTTTGGGACGGCATCCGCTTGTGCCGCGGGATCGTCTCCCTGGCGGCTCCTCACGTCCCAACCGGCGTCCTCCATCCAGGAAACGCCGGGGTAGGAGAAGCGTCGCGCCTGAAGACGTTCCCTGAGGAAGCGGGCCCGTCGAGTACTGCTGACTAGCTTCTGTCGCCGTTAAGTCCCGAGTTCGGTTTTTGTTGTTGTATCATGCTTGTCGCTTGTATAATGTTTGTATAAATGAGAAGCTTTTGCTTGCGCTTCGCGTCCATGCTTCCCTTATCATGCAGCGTTGTTCGCCTTTTGCTTCACTTTACTTGTCGGGTCATGCTTTGCGTTTGAGTATTGGGCCCTTTGGAGCCGTTCTGATTAAGGCCCTATACAGGCGCCCTCTTGCGTGGTGCTCGTCCTTCGTAAGAGGATGTCGTCACAGCTCACGCGTTTGGGGAGCTCGATCCGGTAAAGCGGATGTCGCCGCGAAGCCCCCGGAGCCTCTGCGAGGCCGCAGCGGTCGGCCGCGTTAACGGACTCCGGGTCCAGGCCTCGGTCGCGTATAATCATGGGAGGTGTGTCGCTCCCCGCTCAAAGCGTTATGAACACCAAGTTGAGGTCCTAGCCCACGACCATTGTAGACCGCAGGGCTCTCTCTCGTGCAAGAAGGTCGCCGCACGCCCCCTAAGGTTTTGTTGGCCGTAGAGTGGGTTCTCCAAGAGCCCCCAGGCCTATGGGTCTGACCGCACGGGTCGTAGGCGCGTAGCCTTTGGAATGGATCGCCTGGATCCGGTGTCTCAGCTCACGGCTGGACGCCTCCGGGCTGACTAGCACGGGGCAGAGTCTCTGGGTGGCCGCTGGGGCCTTTTGGCGCGAAGCCATGGTGAGTAGAGCCGTCCCCAGGCCATCTAGCGTGAGGACGGAGTCCCGCGACGGTCCGCTCTGGACCGCCTGGCACTGAGCCAAGGACTGGTTTTACGGACGGACGCTTGTCCTCCCGACTTAGGGGCAGTCTAGGTCGTTTAATTTGATTGTGCAATGCATGCTATCGATTCACACGAATGAATATGCAATATGACAATAAGAGTGATAATGTTAACCAAAAGACAGGAAACATGCTCAAGCACTCATCATGATGTATGCGCGTTCGACTTACCTGGGTCGCCGTTGCATTATTGATAATATTTCCTTAAGTTGGCGGCATTCCATGTCCGCGGACAAGTTTGCCGTCGGGCGCCAGCTTGTACGCTCCGCTCCGAGGATTGCGGAGACGAAGAACGGCCCCTCCCATCCCGGGAGAGTTTGTTCTCGTTCGCGGTCTTTCCGCTGCCTCTACGCTCCGGGAGGACCGGATCTCCAAACTTCTAGAGGGCGTGCTTTCACCCGCTTGTTGTAGTATCGCGCCACTTTCCGCTTGGTAGGCGGCGGTTCGGAGCGCGCAGTCGTCCGAACTTCCGAGAGCAAGTCCAGACTTTCCCTGAGCCTTTGCGCGTTGGTAGTTGGGTCGAAGTGTTCGACCCGCAGGCTTGGCATTCCCACTTCTACGGGAACCACTGCCTCAACCCCGAAGCAGAGGTTGAAAGGCGTCTCCCTTGTTGATTCCCTCGTAGTCGTTCGGCACGACCATAGCACCGATGGTAGCTCCTCCACCCAGAGCCCCCTGCGTCTTCCGTCGCCGGGTCTTTATCCCATGCAAAGAACGCGTGCGGTTGGTAACTTCGACTCTGCCCGTTGGATCGCGGGTGCGCCACGGATGTGTGCACCCGGCTTGATGCGGAGGTTGCGGCAGTACTTTGTAAAAGCGTTTCCCAGTGAATTGGGTCCCGTTATCGGTCACCACAACCTCGGGGATCCCAAAGCGGCAACAATGCCTGGCGGAGGAACTCCGTCGTCGCATTGTGCTCGATGATCTTAGCGAGAGGGGCAGCTTCCACCCATTTCGTAAAATAGTCGATACCGACGATCGAATTTTCTCTGTCCATTTGCCATTGGAAGCGGACCAAGTATGTCGAGCCCCCCATTGCGCGAACGGCCATGGGATGGAGATAGTGCGGCTCGGTGTGCGGCCGGTGTGTCATGTTGCCGTGGACTCGCAACTTTCACACTTGCGGACGAACTCCATAGCGTCTCGCTTCATGGTGGGCCAAGAGAAGCCTTGCCGCATGACGTTGAATGCTAGATTTTTCCTTGATGTGTGATCCGCATGCCCCAAGTGTACTTCGCCAACGCGTAGTCGGCCTCCTCTCGGGGTAAGACATTTCGGGAGGGGAGCTGAGTACCCCGTCTGTCTGACCTTCCGTTCGTAATCGTGTACCATCTGCCGCTTTCTTGACCCGCTTGGCATCGTTGGCGTCTTCTCGTAACGTTCCTCCGACAAGAACCGTATATGCGGCGTCATCCAATTATCTCCCGTGTCGATCCGCATTACTTCTTTGTCCTCGGCGTCGATCGGGTGCGTTTAGGACTTCCCCGGGCTCCCTCGCGACGCTCGCGTTACGGCTCGCGCGTCCCGGCCGGCCGGCCAAGACGTTCGTATCTCGATCTCGGGATATGCTCGATCTCGATTGACCGAACTCGTGGATCGGGGTTCTTACTCTCGCGGATACCTCACTAGTTGTGGGTTCGCGGTCCAAGTTCCCTTTCACCTGGTTGACCACGAGCTCGGAATCACTACGCACGACCCGCCGATCGCGCGGAACACTCCTCGCCGATCGTAGGCCCGCGAGGAGGGCTTCATATTACGCGGCGTTGTTCGTGGCCGGGAAGGCGGTGTAACGGAGTATGTGATCTCCATGCCTTCGGGCGTCCTTAGCACAAACACGCCTCCGCCGCCGCCCGGGTCGACGATCCGTCCACGTTGAGAGTCCATACGGCGAGATCTCCGTCCGTCTTCTTCTCCGCGTTGTTGTCCTCTCGCTTGCTCGCGTTGCCGCCCGACAATGAAGTCCGCGGTGGCCTCGGCCTTTCACGGCCGGTCGCGGCGGAACTCAGTCGAACTCCCCGAGCTCGACATGACCCACTTGACCCGGGGCCGGACGCCTCTCGCTTCTCGCAAAATCGTCCTCAACGGCTGGTGCGTTAGCACGACGATCCGATGTGGTGGAAGTAGGGTCGTAGCTTCGCTGCGCCGCATAGACGAGTGCGAGCGCCATCTTTTCAGCGTGCGGATAACGGGTTTCTACGTCCGTCAGGACCCGGCTCACGTAGTACACCGGTTGTTGCTTGCCCTCACGTTCCGCCACTAACACGGAGCTGAGGGTGGAAGCTGACGTTGCCAGGTAGAGGTAGAGATCTTCTCCTTCGCGCGGTGAGCTCAGGAGCGGCGCGCTGGAAAGATAAGCCTTGGTTTCGAATGCTGGCGTCGCATTCTTCACTCCATTTGAACTCGTGTGACTTGGTTCCCCTTAGCGCCCGAAGAAAGGCAAGTATTTCTCGGTGACTTAGCCAAGAACCGGAGAGGGCCGCTATCCGCCCCGTGCCTTCTCGGACTTCTTTTTCGTGCGCGGAGGGTTCAAATCGAGTATTGCCTTGATCTTCTCCGGATTGGCTTCTATTCCGCTGGGATACAATGAAGCCTAAGAATTTTCCAGAGGTTACCCCGAACGCGCATTTGGCGGGGTTAAGCTTCATCCCATCTTTGTCGGAGGATCTGGAAGGTCTCGTCCAGGTCGTCGACGTGGCGGCTTGCTACCTTGCTTTGTACGAGCATATCGTCGACGTACACCTCCACATTCCGCCCAATTTGAGCTGCGAACATCTTGTTTACGAGGCGCTGGTACGTTGCGCCCGCATTCTTGAGACCGAAGGGCATCATTTTGTAGCAATACGTCCCTTGGTCTGTCATGAACGAGGTGTGCTCCTCGTCCTCTGGGTCCATCCGGATCTGGTTGTACCCCGAGTACGCGTCCATGAAGCTCAGCAGTTCGTGCCCGGACGTGGAGTCCACGAGTTGGTCAATCCTTGGGAGCGGAAAGCTATCTTTGGGGCAGGCCTTATTCACGTCAGTGAAGTCGACACACATCCGCCACTTGCCGCTGCTCTTTTTTACCAGCACGACGTTGGACAGCCACTCCGGGTACTGGACTTCTCTGATAAATCCCGCATCCAAGAGCCTCTTCACTTCTTCCCTGATGGCGACCAACTTCTCGACGGAGTGGTTCCTCCGCTTCTGCCGGACGGGTTTTCGGCTCGCGTCGAGGCCCAGCTTGTGGACTATGACTTCGGCCGATATCCCCGGCATGTCACGAGCCCCATGCAAACACATCGGAGTTGGTCCGTAGGAAGGTAATTAGTCCGTCGCGATCTCGGGTTGAAGGGATTTCCTATGCTCACGCACCGCTCGGATCGGAGGGATCGAGCGGAATCGCCTCGGTTCTCCCCGATCAAGCTCGTTGGAGCGACGTCTCGTCGCGGAGGTCCAGGTCTTCACTTGGTCCGCAAGGTGTCGTAGGACTGATTTGGGACAAGTAGCACGTCCGCCCCATTTCTTGATCTCCTAGAACTTCTCCCACTCCCCAAGGGGTGGGAAATTTCACCTTCAGGTGCGGGATGGATGTGACTGCTTCGAAGGCCGTCAGGAATGGTCTGCCGAGTATGGCATTGTATACAGACGGAAGGTCGACGACGAGGAACGCCAACTCGCGCGTCATGGGAGCGGGTGAGTCCCCATCGTGACTTCGGTCGTATAATCCCTTGCAGATCGAACAGCTCGTTGTCCAAGCCGTATAATGGTCCGTTTGCTGTCCTCATTTGGCTACATTTTAGTCCCAGTTTGGTGAACGCAGTAAGATACAGCAAATTTTGTGAGCTTCCATTATCAATGAAGACCCGTTTCAGCTGGTAGTCATCACCACCAGCAGAAACGAGGGCCGATACAACAAGGGGGTCAGTATGGGGGGAAGTTACATGTGCCATGTCTTCGCTGCTAAAGCTAATGACGTCATTTCTAACCCCTAACTTCGCCCGCTTGCTACTGGAAGCTATTTCCGGCGGTCCGTGCCTGGCGTTCGCAGTGTCGGCGGAAGAGATCATGTGGACTACGCCGGCCGCCGTGCGGGCTCTTGGTGGCTCGCTGGGTTCTCCGTCAGAGGGGGCAGGTTCTTGCCCCGAGCCTTTCACGAATCTCTTCAAGTGTCCTCGCCGGATCGAGATCTCAATCTCCTGCCGTGCGGTGCGCGGTTCTCGGTTGAGTGCCCTGCAGCGAGCGGTGGTATTGGCGTACTTTGTCCAGTGCCGCCGCCACAGGACCCTTGGGTGTCTTTGGCCACTTGAAGAATCTTTCATCCTGGATCTGCATCAGGATGTTTGTGCGGCTATCATTCAGCGGGGTCAGAGAGGCCCTGCTGTAATCCTTCTTAGGCCCCGGCGGGGGTCGCTGCTGCTTTCGGCGCTCCATGAAGCGCTGGCTGTCGCCGTCCCTCTTTCTTCCTCCAGAGGCTCTGGAGGTCTCCGGGGGCCGATCCGCCCGCTCGGGGCGTTTTGCTTCGTTGGCCTCTTCGGCCGTGATATACGCCCGGGCAATGGTCTCCGCCTCCCTGAAAGTCTGCGGGCGCTGGTGCGACAGGTGCTTGAAGAAGTCCCCCGCCGCCAAAGTGGCGATGAAGGCACTGAGCTTCAGTTCGTCGGAGAGGTGCGGGATCCGTCGCGCCTCAGTGATGAAACGGTCCAGAACCGCCAAAGCTTTCATCCGTCCTCGGCGGAGGCGGACTAAGTGCCATGGTTGTCTCTCCTCCCCCTTTCCGGAGGCGGGCGCTCGGGAAGCTATCGGCGAGCTCGTCGAACGAGCATATGGAGTTCGGGGGAGGCCATGGAACCGGAGTAGCGCGCGCCCCTAAGGGTGACGGGGAAGCTCGACACATCGGGGCCTCGCTTGCCCCTTGTAGAGTGAGGTGGGTGCGGAAGCGATTGAGATGGTCCATGGGATCCTTGCTTCCGTCGTATCCCTCCATGACCGCATTCGAACTTGCTCGGTAGCGGCCGTGTCCGCAGTCCATGGCGAAGGGCGACTGCGGAGATCGGGCGAGGAGGGCGTGGGCTTCTCCTTGTGTGGTGTCCCACAACACCTTGACTTTCTCCTCCATCGAAGGATCCGTAGAGCCCTTCGCGCATTGAGGAGGGCGCGCGCGAGCTCCGTGTTCCCCGGGGTTAAATGCGTGCTTGTCGGGGGTGGCGCTCTCTGCATGGGAGGCGCGCTCCCCATTGGAGCCCGCGCCGGTGGTCTCCGTTGCCGCGCGAGTTGCGGAGGGAGCGTCCTTCCGGGTTGTCCTCCCTGCCGTCATCGGGCGAGGCGCTTTCCGCCTCATTCTCGCCGCCACACGGGTGCGGCCGGGGCGGGCCGCGTGGTCAAGTCGATTGGCTCGCCTCCCGCGAGTGGTCTCTCGACGCCTTTCTTTCTGGAAGTTGAGGCTCGGGCCGCTAGGGGCGGCCTGGCACGGGGTCCCGGTGTTCGCGCGCATACGGCGAGGAGGATCTCCTTCGGGCGTCTAACTCCGCGGCCAGTGGCGGGAGCCCGGCTCGGTTGGTTGTTCGCTTGGTTCCCAGAGTGGGGGACTCCATCCGGGACGGTGGTCTCCACCGCAGAGCACCGGGCTGCGCTCGGGGTGTTTACCATGCTTGGTTGTTCAAATTCTTTGGGTAGGAAAATGACACTTGGCTTTCTCGCGTTTCCCACAGACGGCGCCAATATCAAGGTCCCTGCCCGAGGTTGTTGTACGGATTAAGGAGCCTTCGGATTCCTAAGCGCGCGGGGCTCGGAAGAAGGATCCGGTCTCGTCTCTCGTAACTCGGACTGCGCACAACACAAACAACAAACAAGAGGTGAAGGGTCCTGGCAGATTTCTCCCACCAAGGCCACTCCGACGCTCAAGTCGCAAATTCCGCATTGACGGAAATGCGCACGCTAAGGTGGTGCGCGTAAAAATCTTGTGATGCGTAAGAAGAACTTATGTGGTGATGAGGAGAAATGCGGTGGCGGGTGATGGAAGGCTCAGCTTCCTTGGTGCACTGCGATGAGTGGCTAACTTTCCCGCTTGACGGGATGAGAAGAAGGAGAACGATTTGGCCCAATCCGCTCGGAGGATTGGAGCCTTATGGAGGTCGGATTAGTGCTTGGGATCCAAGGTAACCCTTAGTCGCAAGGTCGAAGAACCGTAAAATCGTTACCGAGTTGGAATCCAAATTCAGAGCCCGAATCCTTTTCTCTGGAGGGTGAGGGCGCTTATATGCCTCCTCCCCTTTGGACTCTTGGGCGCCAAGACGCCCGTTGCCTGGGTCGTCGCGCCGTTGGTCGCAGTCGTTGACCGCCGGTCACGCCGGTTGTCCTGACAGCGTGCCAGGCACGCTGTTGTGCGCTGTTGATCACGCTCGATTTTCCTTGAGAAAGGAGTGGTTGGCCGTCTGCAGACAAGCGGTGATGGCGTTGGCGTGGCGCCAGCCACGCCTCTATCAAGGCAAGCCTTTCGCCCTTCACGCCTGTTCCCGGCGACGCATTTAATGCGCTGCAGTTTCCGTTAGCGTGACTTCGCGACCATTCCCGTTGGTTTGGCCGACGCTTTCTCGCGTCTTTCCTCCTTTTCGTAGGCGCATTGTTTTGCTTTGTGGCCTGGATCTCGTTCTCATGGTAGGAACATGGGACCCAACAGATGCCTATTTATATAACAAAATTAATATATATGCGTCTATCAGATGCGAATCAGGCTTAAAGGGTAATTTATACAGTGTATAAGTGTCACTCAAGCGTTTATTTGATGCCAACATTTTGCCCTAAATATATACATACTCCGTTTAAGTGTATCTAAAAGTAAATATTTTACCAAAAATACGCTGATATGTATGTCAAACGTATGTCAAGTGTCATCCAAGTCTAACTTATTTTAGTCTAAAATTTAATTATTTTGACCAAAAATTTTAATTAGTCTAAAAAAAATGCATCATTTAAATTAAATTGATCCCCATTTGAATAATTTTTTTTAAAATTCATATAATATATTTTTAGTAATTATAATACACAATAAAATTTTAATATATTATTTATTTATTTATTTAAAATTTTAATCTTGATCTACATCGGACGGGAGAGATTTGCATAGTTGAAGGTTTGGTAGGAGTGCGGCGTAGCTAACGCCGCAGCATTAGGCAAGGACGTGTTTGTTGGCACGCTAAATAGGATTGGTAAGTAGCAAGTTGACGGCACGCGGAAGATAGATTTCGAAAAAACTTGGACCGGATTTCGGATCACCAAACACGACGTATCATTAAATATAACCTAATCTGGAAAAATTAACTAATTTTACCTCCAAACATAAGCTCTCGTGAGCGTATGATACGACTCAACCTAATCTAATCAGTTTGTTTTTTTTTCCAGAACCTTCTATTATCCGTACATTTTATCATCTAAATTGTTATCTCATTTTTTCGTACTTGGTTTAAATTACATCGTCTTTAACGGTAAACCAATTTGAAAATACCTGTCCTAATTACCTCAATGGCATGAAATTGATGAGATAACGTGTTTTAATGCGATAATTTAGGTGTTTATGGGCCCAATGCGTGTTAATTTCATATTCAATCGGTCCCATCCTGCTGACTAAAAATTCAAGTGAAAATGGACTAAGCGATGAGTATATAATTAAGCGAGATAAATGGGAGAAAATTAGAGTTTTATATTACAAGAGAGGTTATTCAATAATACAGCAATAATGATAGAAAATAAAACGAGTGATTATTAAAATGACAAAATTAAGAGAGAGAGAGAGCTGGAATGAAGAAGATAATATGAGACACCGCCAATGACTCAGGGTACGTAATACAAATTATTTTCCACAAAATTAAGGAGTTTAATTAACACCTGTAAGAGGACTTAATTAGTGGTAATTGGCTTATTAATCTCCATAGCCTCAATCTTGCCATTGCACTTGTTTTTCCCGGTGGCAATCTCCGTGGCCCTTTTCTTAATTTCGTCGACAAACAACTGAAGATTTCGATCGGACGACCCACCTTCCGCCACCGCATCCTCCGCCGCCTTCTTCCACTTCAAGATGTTAGTCTTCATCTCCTCCGCCTTGGGCCCCGCTGTGGCCTCCCTCAAGCACTTCTCCACCTCCTCCCTCGGAATAATCTTATCCTCGTGCTCCCCCCTACACATCCTCACCCCAACCTTGAACACGTCGACCAGAAATTTGGCGTTGGTCACCTGGTCACCCCACTGAGGGAACGCCACCACCGGCATTCCCGACGTCAGGGCCTCCGTGGACGAGTTCCACCCGCAGTGGGTCACGAAGCATGCCACCGCCGGGTGGGCCAAAACCTGCTCCTGTGGACTGTATTGGACGACTTTGCCATTCCCCCCGGCCTTCTCTAAGAACCCCTCGGGCAGCTTATGCGTCTCGAGCCCGGCGTCGGGGTGAGGTGGCTTCATGACCCAGAGGAACGAAACGCCAGCGTTTAGTACACCATGTGCGATTTCGTCGATTTGCTCCTGCTTGAGGTACACGACGGTGCCGAACGATATGTAGACCACAGACTTCGGCGGCTGGGCGTCGAGCCACCGGATGCAGTTGTCGTCCGCCTTCAACTGGTCGCCGCGGACGGCGGAATTGGGGGCATTTGGGTTCTTGAATAGCGGGCCGACGGGACTGATCGGGCAGAGCTTGGATGCGTACTCGATTATCTCGTGCTCCAGTTCCTGGAAAGTGTCCATCAAAACGCAGAAAGGCTTGGAGAGTTTTCCGTACTGCCCCAAGATTGCCCTACGCAGGAAAGGATACGGCGTCGTTGGGTGGAGAAAGGAAGGAACTTCATCCCACTTAAGGAGGGGAAGAGTGGGAATTCCGACGTCGATGAAAGGTTCATCTTCCTTGGGAAATGGGACGAGCCCGTGGTAGTAGTAATAGTACGATAAAAAGCAGGCGCAGGACTGCACCCAGAGCATGGCGCTAGGCAATCCCAGCTCTTCCGCGACGTCGGACACCCACGGAATAAAGGGGTTGTTAATGAGGCAGGAGACCGGGTGGCCCTCGCCGGCGAGGCGGCTGAGCATCTGAGGGATCCTCTTCCTGCCGACGAGCTCCAGCTGGGGGAGGTACTGGTCGAGGTCCTGGCGCCGAGGCTCATTCTCGTCCCACTCGTCGTCGATGAACTCGAAACGAATGTACCCGTCGCCGACGGGTGTTAGGTGGCCAGAGACCGATGCGTTGGCCTTTCTGATGGCTTGGCCGAAGCTCTCAGTGGTGGTGAAGGTGACGAGCAACCCCTTCGCTGCCAGCCGCTTCCCTAGCCTTAGGAGCGGGTTTATGTGCCCTTGGCCAGGGAACGATACCAAGAAAACATGGGTCATCGGAGTTTCAGAGCCCATGGTTTTAATTGCTATTCGTGTTCTGTTTTTCCTCCTTTCTTTTCCGGCGAGAGAATAAGAAGAAGAAGTGGGAGAAGAAGGAAGATTGTGTGCGTGTGTATGTCTGTGTTTATGTGTGCGATGTGGAAATGGTGGTAGGAAATGGGATTTTATAACTCCTGGGGCAAACTGTCAGCTCCCATTCCTAAACCCTCAATTCAAAATGAGAATGGCCGTTCGGCAGCTAACTCCTTATATATAATTGTAATTTTCACTGATTAATTAAAGTAGCTCTTGAAGGTTGGATCATTAGAACTAATTAATTAGAATTTCATCCAAAAACAAAATGGTCTAATCAAGATTTGATTTTGCAATCTACCCTAATGTTTAGCCAAACTGTCAATGCAATGCTTCTTGTGATCATCCATCCAATAATGAATTCTAAATCCTAATTTTCCATAAGCTTCGTTATTATATAAAAAATTTCTAATTACAAGTTTATATCATTTTGAAATCATAAATTTTATAAAAAAGAAGAAAACCCAATTTATATAAAAGCATTAGAAATAAGAACTTATATGATTTATATCATTTTAAAATTTTATATTTTAAACAACTTTTGATATTACTACGTTGCTTTGTTAAGTTTTTTTTTTTCCCTGATTTCATATGATTAGAAACATTCAATAAAAAATTACAGAAAGTCTTTGATTCACGGGATCTGTGCCACTTAAAGAATCATCGTTTTTCTTGGGTGTTGGGGGTGGGTTTTAACTAACCAAAATAAGTTTAGTTAAACTGACAGATTAATTAATTGATCAGTAAATTAATACGGAGTTAGTCGACTGCATGCCGCATGCTTCTTCCAACACGTACGGCCGAGCCACCTAATCGGAATGGCCCGGGTGGTAGCTCGCGCGCCTGGGCAACCAGCGGCGGCAGGTCACGTTGGGGTAGCTAAGAAAGATTGTCAGCTTCCTACCTACGAGCCATTGTCTCACTCACGTAGTGTGTGTATATATATATATATATATATATATATTATTTATTTTTATCCTTTTTATCAGTTTTGTTGTCCCCCCTCACAGAACAACATTTCAACATCATTTAAATATAATTGTTGGGTCTAATGCGTCATCCAAAGAAGTTCGAAACTCAACCCATGGGACAATAGCCCAAACGGTGGATTCAGCCCAACGTCCCAGAATGGCCTACGTGCCGGCCTATTCTCGCAGCCAATGGCGTCACCTGCAACTCATTAATGTAGTTGTCGAGCGACAATGATAGCGCAGAGGAAACAAACAAATGGGGAGAGAGTCAGCGTTGCCAGTCACGGCTCACATCGCTACCCATAGTTCTCCGGCTAATTCCAGCAAAGGAGGTAGACCAAGCGTGATCTGTAACGCTCGATGGTCTACCTGTCACCGCAAGGCGACAACTAATACATCGGCAACCGCTTTCAATGATTTGCGGCCAACAAATCCCTACAACAAGGATTCTCGCACCCAAATCTCCCAACTAGGGGGCCAATAAAATCCCTCTCCTTCTATAGGAGAGGGGATTTGATCCTAGATAATCGATTCTACGTCATACAAGTTAAACTCCAAAACCATCTTTTAGATCCGACTTTCTCAGCCTTCTCAGGCGACGAGAGTTAGCCACCCGTTGCAATGTATTTCGGGAGCCAGGCCTCCTATTACCTGCTCACTAATTTTCCATTCCTGCATTCACGCACTCCCAATACATTTGCAATATATTTTTGCGGATCTCTTAGTGTGCGCGCCTTTCCGTTCATTGTGAGAAATTGCTGACTTGACCGTCGAAATATTTTCGGTGGGAGAAATCCCGTCAAGCTTCTGAATTTCTGTTTATTATTTGTATTGTGTAGGTCCCAAGTTAACAGAGATTGAAACCGGACCCGATTACGACCACCTCTAGACGATGAGAAATTTGAAGGCTCTCTAATACATACGATAATCGAAGACCCAAAACATAATAATAATTAAATAGAAAACTATATTATTGTGTAGAGCTCGATAAGTCAAGTCCATTGGTGAACTTGGTTTTATTAGGGATTTGAAGTTTCTGTTTTTTCTTAAGATAAGTGTCAACTTATTTCTACAATCTTCGTCATTAAATTAAAATAAATTTGTTGGGCCCCAGTATAAAGACCCATAAAAGCACGGCCCAGGAGAATGGCCCAAGTAAGAAGCCCAAGGATTGAGAGCCCAAGAGGACCTGCGGAGTTCTAGAACTGCCCGAGCGGCCAGGAAGAGACGCTCGGACTTTTACCCAGAAGGCCCTCCAATAGCTACTTCATCTCACGAGTCCACAAACTCACGAGGAACATCACAACTGGGCGAGGACCGCTCGTTCACAACCGAGAATGCCAACTAGGCTACTACGCCGGTTCCCAAGAAAGCCTGCAGCTACCACCAGTCGCCGTCTCAACAGGGCACGCCTAGTCAAATCAAGGCTGATATTCAGACTCTGTACGCCTGACACACTCAGATGCTGCAGCGGCGCCGTCCGCATGCCACGCTGCCCACGTCGGCAGTATTAAAGGGAGTCGGTGGACCAGCTCCTCAACCGCCGGATGGACGCCACGTGTCTCCTCCCCAAGGACCCGTGTTCCCCTATAAATACTCAGCAAAGCCCTTCTCAAAGGGGGCCGGGACTTCGACAAATACACAGAGAGAAACAACGCTCAGGCACAGATTTCGACCGGGCACTCTTTCCTCACTATTAACTCCCCAGAGAAGAGTAAAAAAGCTCCCTGCGAGCATAGTTTCCTTAGGAGTGAAACACAAAGCGTGAGACAGGGAAGGGATTAACCTTCACAACTGTACTCTGTAAAATCTCCAACCCATATAGTGAAGCACTTACCAGGCCTTGAGCCTCGTGATTTTTCCTCCCCATTCAAGAGGAAGTTTTCCACGTAAAAGATCCGATCTCAATCTTCCTCTAACGTCCAGCATTTCAACCACTTGTGTTGCCTGGTAACCACGGATCGGACTGGACACACCTCTGCATCTCTCGGTCAGATTGGACCCCTCGGATCCAACACCCCTCATCAACGAGCCTGGTCCTGAAAGATCCGTGGAACCGGAACGCAACAAAATTAATTATATAAATTTAAATATTAAATAATATAATAAAAATATTATTTTTGTTAAATTTTTTTTAAATATTAAATATTAAAAATATAAATATTGTTAATATTTCTTATTTCTAAATATTGCATCCTCGAATCTCACCTGTCTGAACGAATGAGAACTTGGTTGAGTCCACGTCCGTTTTCGAGTAAGATCCGTGCAACACAGAAAATGAAATATATGTTTGAGGACGATGACAATATCTATATGTGGAGAGTTGAACAGTACGAGGACTAAGGCACGCAGAATTTTTACGTGAAAACCCTCCTTACAAATCGGAAGGAAAAACCATGGGGCTTTTAGTTCAAGAACTAGTTTCACTATACCGTTGGAGATTACAAAGAGATTACAAATGGTGTTTTAGCTTTTCCCTCTCTTTCTTTTTCTCTCTATAGCTCCTGAGCAGGAGTAAATATTTGATCCCTTGTTAGGTGCTCAATCAATGTATTTATAGTGTTGGGCCGTTCTTCAAGAGAGGTCCACGTAGCCTTGGCGTGTGCAGAGAAGTTTGCTACAAACTCCACCAACTTCGTTCACCATATCAGGGATATTGCGTACACTTCATGTGATACTTTGTTCTGTCACATCTGCAACGATCGGATGCATGCCTCTAGCCATCATTCTTTGTTAGAGACTTTTGTCTAATTGGTATATTCCGTGACCATATGTATTATTTTATTAATGTCGGGTTGTGGGTTGTCGGTTTAAAATTCATTAAAATTCATTTGGCCCGCCCTCCACGCGCGGCTCGGCCCAGACCGCCGCTCGCTTCATGCTCGATGTCCGCTCGAGCATGTAATCCAATGGGGGCCGCTCGATGCTCGCTCACTAGCGCTCGAGCCGAAAACCGTAACATAGGCCGCTCGCTAGTCGCCCTCCACCCGCTCGAGCGGCGGCCCAACGGCAGAATTTCAAACGCGATTTTTCGGCTCCTCTATAAATATTGGCTTATGTTTTTGAAACCCTAACACGCCATATGCTCTCCGGACAGAGACTACTTTGAGCCCCCATTTGAGAAGAAAGCCTTTCTTGCTCCATTAATATTGCTTCTCTTGAAGAAAACTCTATACTACAAGATTGATCTACATGTTCTAAAGAGTTTTCTCTTCATTTTTCTTTCTCTTTTGTTTCCATTCAAACATTCATCCTTCTACCATTATGGAGACTTTGGTTCGTGAAGAAGGAGACTCGCTCGTGATTGGCAATTCAAGTGGTTCGAGGGAAGAGTGGCTCAAGACCGGAAGGTGTCGAGTTCCGTTGCCGCGGCAAATCCAAAGAGTTCCTTGGTAGGGATCACGTGTCGGGAGTAAGTCACCTAGGATAGCGGCGTTATTCGCCCGGCCGTAAGTTGATTTTCATAGTGCATTGCTTCCCCGCCGTTGAAGCCCGGAGTGTTTTTCTCGATACCAGGTGGTATCGAAGCCACTTCGTCACCAAAAATGAGTCTTTATCTTTATCGCTCTTAATTATTGCTTGTGATTGTTTATATTGTGTGATGATTGCTAGTCTCAGATGATCTAGTGTTAAATATCTTTTACGTGTATTAGATATTTAATATTTATTGTTGCTTCCACTATTTATTTAACGGGGTCGAAACACGTTAGCACGAAACGTGCTTTTTCATTCTTCATACAGTCTGATAGGGTTAGTCATCAAACCTCTAACATGTCGCACTTGTAGAGGCAGCTGATGTTCGAGAGCTATCTTGAGTTCACGAACCCTTATAAGCTTTCGGCCATCCATCCCACGTGAGTTGGTTCCAGTGCCAGGACTTCTTGGGCCTACTGGGTCTTTGTGACGCTGGGGCCCAACTATAAGTAAATGGGTCTTGTCTATGGGCCTAAAGTTCCGATATCCATCACTAAATAGTAGTCATTGGATTCAAATTCAATTGTCAATATAGTGATATAGAAAAGTAAGTATCCCCAACTGGGCATCAAGGTATTCCCAATCTGGCTTATATGAAACTAATAATGAAGCCCGCATAAAAATTATTGTACTTTGATAATTAGAAAATATTTTAAGTAACAATTAAATAATTTTTTTATGCCCGATGAAATAGCCCAAAGAAAATTGAGATTAATTGATTAGAATAACTTGAAACACATCAATTTTATAATCATTAAATATAAATCTAACGACTTTTAATTTTTTTTATTTTTTAACTTTTATCATGGTTATTACCAAAGCTTCATAAAAAATCCCATTAGCTTAATTTTTTTTTTTTTAAGGAATATACATAGTTTGGCTTGGTCCAGGCGTTCATCCGATATTCAATATAAGTCATTGTAATTAATAACGATCCCAGACTAGCTAGTAATTGATAATTAATAATTAATAATCAATAATCAATAATTAATGGCAAATTGATTTGAATATTATTAGAATGCTTCAGCTAATTATCCAGAATGCAGCAGCCCCACCAGTGTCAAGAAGCACTGCTATACCAATATTTTTTATGTGTTGTTTAGGTGAACGAAAGCAACTCGCTCGTATCATCGTTGTCACAACACACAAATACACTCACAAAACTTGAAAAAAAATACCAAAAAAAAGAAGAAAAAAAAAGGACCAAGAGACCATTATGTTTTCAGAAATTGGCCACTGGAATTATTTGCCGTTATTGAATTTTGAATCACATATTTGTAATTTTCATATCTTTTGTATATATTTTTCAATTATGACGATGACAATTGTTTTTAAGCTATGATGCTGGTAGGGCTCTTCTGTTTAGGTTTTGCTCGAGCAAAACCTTTTTAGGTTAGTTCTGCGGTATAGCCATAGAATAAAGGCTCCAGCGGTGAGATCATGAAGGATTCTAATAGACATATGCAAGTGAGCAGTGCAATGGCCAATTGGAGAAGATCATTTCAAATTTCATGAGTGCCCACGACGGAGAGTGAAGAGATAGAGAAGAAGAAGAAAGATTTGCCAACCAAATTTCAAATTAGCCACAAGTTGACAATTATGGTTCGCTTTTTGTAGATCTTATATATAATATTTTAATTTTTATTGCAGAATATATTGTTAATTATTTTTATTCCTCTCACTTATATACATTCATCTATTGGGTCATTCATATGAAGGTGTAATACAATCAAAATGTTAGGGCCATTGGTAACCGAATCTTTCACTCGAAAAGTGTCATATAATTGACATAATTGTGGTTATTGGCAATCGATAAGTTGACTTTGAAGAGATTATTATTGGTAGCCACATTTCACACTCGTAATGCTTTATGTAAAATTGCTTGGAAAGTTTTTTTGTAGTGGATTTCATAAATAGTGAAAACATTTTTAAATGTAAAATTTCATAATTTTTTTTCTTAATTTAAATAGTTTTTAACATGTAAATAGCTTATCGTACTGGTATATGTGGTTTATATCATTGTTGTTCCTTCATTAATTCAAAGGGGTGATAAATTTGATAGTGACTAGAGTTTTTCTCGGTTTCACAGAGGTGGAATTGGGTGTATCACTCAACAATTATATCTTATTCATACCTTGTTTAACTGAGAGAGAGAGACTGACAAAAGGCAAGATCATTTGCATTCAATCTTTCATTTGATATACCCCCATGCCACAAAACAAATTTTCTTCTCTTTTTATGTTCTGCTAATTGCAGGAGATATCAGGAGGCAATTGAACAAAAAAGAACAAAGTTGATTTCACAGGTGGGAACGCATCAAAGGAAAACCTAATCGTGCTCACAAGCAAGTGCTAGTTCATCTCACAGCTCAATGTATGGTGCCATGCTACCTGCAAGAGTTAGCCTAAGAACTACCACCATCGGCTGAAGTACATATTCATCACGTATCTTGAAGGATTAAAGCCACCCAGGATCACTGTGGAGCCACACACACATTCAATCAAGATTCAAGATAGCTGGTTTCTGCAACAAATATTCGCAATCTGCAGCAGCAGAATTTTAAGAAACTTACAGATTGGGGCAAGGATGATGGCAAAGCCAATGGGATAGAGGAAGAAAGTCGTCTTCTCCAAAAATGGCAGCACTGCATTTTATGCAAATGTCCCAGAAAAATCAATACAATAAAAGCAACTATCACGAATTTATAGGAAGGGAAAGATCTGAATGGAGTTGTGGAATCTTTTTTTTTTTTTTAATTCGTATCATTGTGCTGAATGAATGTTTGACAAAATGGGGCAAATGTGTCACTGTTTCCAAACTAATCCGGAACCTGCTTACTGTTAGAACACAATGCTCGTCTAGTTTAGTGCAAAATGGCAGCCATGCCTGCCCAAAAAAACCGTTGAACCTGACACCTGAACCGACAATGTTGAAACCGAACCAAAGAAAACCCACCTCATTTGGGTTGGATTGGTATATTCTTCGGGGTTTTGGCTCGATTTCGGGTTACCAGTTACCCAAAACAACCATTATATATATATTATTCATGTTGGTATATTTAACATCTATAGATTTTATATTGCTGTACCTTTTATAATTTGGGTGGAGATATCATGATGATAAAAAACTGATTAACCAATATAATCAAACTGGATAACTGTTCAAGCTGGTTCGGTTTCTGTTCAAATTATTACTGAACCGGTCAAGCCAGTTTGGGTAAAAAAAAACACACATAATGCCAGCACACCAGCTGACGATTTTGATAGCAACTGCAGTTGGGCAGTTACCATTTGAATGACGCCTGGTAGAAACAACTTCCACGGACATATCCCTAATGTCCAAACATCCACTTCAAGAGGATATCTTTTGCATCAGAAGTACAAAACATGCTTTGTTCACCCATCAAGATCCAACAACTCTACATGCCCCATCGAAGAGAAACAATTGAAATACCCAAAATTACAATAGGCTTACCGTCGTAACCTAAAAAGTTGAGATAATGATAGTAGGAGACAGCCACCATGAAAAGTAAATTTGATAACAAAACAGGTATGAAGCCATGCGCCACGAGGAGAGGTGATAAAAAATAGTGTATAACTGCCACCAGAAGAAGTAATATCAATAGAATTCAAGACACAGATGTTCCCTAAACAAAAACTTAAGAAGACAGTAAGAGTTGTGAAGGAAAGGGCAAAGAGCATACCATAAAGTAGAACAAACATAGGGAAGAAAGAGTTGCAGTGCACATCAAATGCATACAACCTTCGCAATAGAAAATGGTCATCAGGAGAAACGGCAGATAATCTCTAAGTATAAAAGTGTGAAAATGAATGTTAATCATATATGGCATGAAAATGAAGGTTTTTTGTAAATAAAACTGTAGAGCAAATAGAAAAACATGCATGACCATTACTCCTGCCTTATTTCATATTAGCATTGTGATTAATACTGAGCACATCCACTCAAAAGGGAGATGTAAAACTGAAAAACTTGCCATTCAACCCGTTGTTCAACCACATGACTGTTTGGAGCCTCTTCTCGAAGGTAATTGTTTGTCAGAAGCCTGCATTGGCATCACCACCGAGATCAGCATAACAGTAACTACTTCCAATATAGAATAATAACAGCAAGAATCTACAATAGTACACAGGACAATGAATATTTGGATTCCAAATTTAACACCCATTTTTGACATGACCTAGGAGGTAGATTGTTTGATTGATACCATATTCCATAAAGTAATAATCAGAGATTCAGTAAAACCAATACATATATATATATATATATATCCAACATAGAACTTGGTCCAAGTTATATAATGACCATCACATTTTTGATAATAGGGCAACTTCTACTTATAAGAGGCAGTGAGAGGCTGGTAGCACAAATCTATTCCAAAACAGCCAGAAATTTCAAGTAAAAAAGTTGTGAACATCAAATGAAACTGGGAGAACACCAAAGGCAACAAATTTTCAGATTTATTATCTAATTTTGAACTAATATGGGACAAATACGGCGAAAATGATACCAAATTTAGCTACAAAAGATATAATACCAGAATCAATACGCTTACTTAGTAAAACTTAAATTCCAATGGTTCAGCTCATGGACAGAATCCCAGTTGTCAGTTTATCTGGTAAAATATCACAAACTCAAGTTGGCATAGCACATTACAGATCATATCTGGGCCAAAGCAGTAAACCAATATAAAGCAGATATCATACACATTGATGGTGGAGAATCTCCAACCCACCTTGCTATCCAATATGAAAGTTCAAAGCAAACTCTGAGTGCATGACTTCACCCGTAAAGACCATGCACCAATTAAATCCAGTATGAAGAATCAAAGTCGTGACCACATAACCAACAATGCCACTCCAAGTCAACTTATCAACTCATTAACCCATACACTGCCCCATAGAGTGATATATGAAAGAGAAATTTTACTTCCCCACCAAGCTATTTTACGCCAAGGGATAGGCTCTAGCAGGGACGTAATAAACATGTTTCCAGTCTTTGCCACAAGTAGATAGCAAATTTTCCCTAGCAATATTGGCCTTCAGCAGTATTTATCATGAAAATTTGACCTGTGATGCGCTTGAAGACCTCTTCCATTCTACAGTTATGTACAGGGAGATTAAATAATTCAGAATTTGGGCACTTGATTAGCTTTCGTACTTATATGTGCTTTTCTGCTAGTATTTGACGCTCCCTTTTCAGGCAAATATGCAATAACTAGCATGGAGAGACCAATTTGGGCACTAATTCAGCTATGAAAACAAGGTCAGCCTTTACAGAAATTGAATCTTACCAACAAAAAGTAGCCAGTACCACTCCAGTTATTATGAGATGGAAAAGCAATACTGAAATAACCACAACAACAGCATGCCCTGGACTATTGCCATACCTGAAATATTTTTGTTAATAGAAAAGAAAAAAAATATATTTAAACTTTGTAATATTAAACAAATTTTACAATATAGTAACAAGCTAGTTAGAAAGGGTCGCCTAGGTCAAAAGGCTTCCCGCATTGCATGCTGTGGGAAGAGTAGATTATATACAGCTTTACCTCAACAATATAGATAAGTTGTTTTAGTAGTTTAAACATATAACCTCCAAGTCATAATAGAATAACTTTATCACTATACTTTGAAAATTAAACAAGGAAGAGACAAAATCTAATTTGCTAAAGATGGTCAGAAGATGTTGAACAATAGAAATGTTATGAGTGTTCGGTTATTCTTCAAATCTGGTAAATGAAATAAATTCATTTTATGGAAAAGTCTTTCATTGCTTGAGCAAAAGAAATGCAAAGTGTTAAACCCCTATAAATAAAGCATCTTGTTTAAGTTTATAATCACCCTGAAAACATGTAAGCATTGAAGAATAGCTAGTGTCATGCTATCGAGAGGGGTATTACAAGATCTTTTGGGTGATAGTGTAAGAAAGTTTTATAGCTTTTTTCTAATTTCCAAAAGTTAAAAGGTGCAAAAGTTTTCATAGTGGATTTTTGAGTGACATTAGATCCTATGGTTTTTCCTTCTCATCTTAAGGAGGTTTTCCATGTAAAAATTCTTGTGTTATTGTTTTGCTTGGAGGATTCCAAAATCACAACAAGTGGTATTAGATATAAAGGTTCGTAAGCAGAGAGATCAAAAAATTGCTACAAAAGCTATCAGATTTGTGCATACAGTGGTAATCATTATATCAGAAGGTATGTCTAAATTTAAAATTCTTTTATTTGATGAAAATAGCAATTTCACTTTGTAGTATTGTATGATTTAAAACCTCTTGGTACAAAAAAGTCTTAATCGGTCATTAGAGAGAGAAAATCCAAATGAATAAGTGAGAAAGATTGGCAAGTGATTTAGAGGAAAGCAGTAAGCACAATTATATTGGCTCTTACTCTAGAGGTCAAATATAGTATGCTGAAGAAAACTATACCACAAAGTTTGTAGACATGGAGAGGATTTATGCATCAAAGTTAATTACCAACAGATTGTGTCTGAAGATGGATCTATATTTTCTAAAAATGAAAAAAGGTACAAATCTCCATGAAAACCTGAATGAGTTTAATAAGCAGTTGCTGTAAATTTTAAATATTTCTGTTAACAAGTTAAAAGAAAGAGAAAGGACATCGCTATTAATGAATTTATTAACAAAGTCTTAAAGATCTTTCGTTCAAACATCATTGAATAAAGTCAATGACTATCTTGTTGCATGAGAATGAAAGGTTAATGGGAATTAGGAACTCTTTTGTTGAGAGAAATATTCTTACTGTAGAGAGCCCTAGTACAAGGAGGATTCTTGAAAAAGGAAGTGGCAGTTCAAGAGGGAGATCAAAATAAAATTTTAGAGATTACAGTGAGAAAGAGTGCTACTAATGTGGAAAGAATGATCATATCCAATCAAGCTGTAAGAAATTGTGGGAGGATATGACAAGTTTTAAGAAGTTTCAATAGAAACTCAATTTGAAAGAAGAAGGTATTGAAACTTGTGCAATTTCACACAATAATGGTGATCTACTCATAGCTAGAGGCATAAATAAATGTTATCTTTGAATGTCAAAGTAGTTGGGTTTTAAATTGTATTCCTTCTATGCATATTTATATTAACAGGAAATGTTTATTTTGGCCATATTACGGAAGGAAATAAAGAGAAGATGAAGATTGGAAGTAGTTGGAAGTGTTGTTTCAAGCTTAACAATTGTGTCGTCAAAACCCTCCGTCTTGTAGCATATGTACCTAGTTGCAATAAAAACATTATCTTTTTAGGAAAGCTTACAACAAGAAGGTACACATATAAAGGCAATAGAGATTTGTGCAAGATGCACATATAAGACAAGTTGATTCTACAAAGCATAAAGAATGCGAAGAATATTTATATGTTAGATGGAAGGATAATGATTAGAAATGAAAATATCTATTCTAAGTGTCAAAAGAAGAAGAAAATGATCATGAAGCTTGTGAAGCTCTCAGATAGTGCCAAAGTCTTTAGGGATTTGAGTCGATGGAAGAATTTGTTGGGTTACTCTTCAAATATCATAAATCAGATAAACTTATTTTGTGAAAAAAGCCCCACATTGCTTGAGCAAAAGAAATGCAAGGGATTATAATCTTATAAACAGAGCATCTTGTTTGAACTTACAATCATTCCATAAACTTGTAAACATCAACGAATAGCTAGTGTCATGCTACTGAGAAAGAAGTGTTACAAGATCTTTTGGGTGATAGTGTCAGAAAATTTTTATAACTTTTTCTCTTTTCTAAAAGTTGTATGGTGTATAAGTTTCGTAGTGGATTTTTGAATGGATTTCTGTCCAACGGTTTTTTCCTCTTATTTTAGGAAGGCTTTCCATGTAAAAATTTATATCATTATAGTGCATTTTTTTTTTTTGTGAGTGGGATTCCAAACCCTGAGACAGGACAAAATGAGGAAAAATCAGCATGTTTAATATTTTGAGACAATCATGAGATGCTTTTTTCCCGTTTATGTCCAATTCACCAAACAAGAAAAGGATAAGAAGCTTTACCTAATAGAGCATTTAAGAGAATTTGCCTACTTTCAAACTGCCATGTTACATAAAGTAAGCCAAAAGAATTGTCTTAATTTTTCTGCAGTGAAAAAACGATTAAGTCATGTCCAAGAATGTAAAATAGAAACTTACGCTGCACAATAAGCCAACGTTGAAACTGATAGGAGGAGACTACAGATAACAACAAAAGCAGGATCATCACGAGCCCATTGATTTTTAGTTTCTGAAGAACAGAAGGGAAAATGCATAAATATCGAGCTGTACACAAGGCAAGAGAATTCAAGAAAGTACAACACATATCCAGGTATTCCACAACTCTAACTACTAGAGTTTATCTATCAGACAATGTTTAGTAGAAAAAGAGGGTGACAACACTTTTTTCAAAAAAAGTCATGATTCCATTCATGTTGACAATTTTTTTATCCAACTCATGTGGACAATCGTTCTTATGCCAATATCAGGTGAAACATTTTTGTTTTGGCTCGTTAACAGACCACCAGCTTAGGCAATTTTTGAAGCTAATTCCATAGAGCTGCAGGAAAGGTCAACCACCTTGAATACTTACGGGTAAGTAACAAGGCTATACAGTATCTGGAGTATTTAATCAAGATATAGCATCACATTTCCTTGGTTTAAAATCATTTTCATCATCTCTTTTTCTAGCACTAACATTCAAATATTGCCTAAATCTATCTCTCGACACCCATAGCCCTTCCCTAGCAGGTTCCTGTTTTTTGGCCTAGGTTTAGGTCTTGCCAAAAGACATTTATCATGAAAGAAGCAAAATTATATGCCAAAACTACAGTCCAGAAATACTGTCTCTTCTTCTTTCAGCTCAGGGACACTCAAGGCTTTGCAATCTTTAGAGTAGGTAGGTTCACAGTTAGCTGAACTTCTCACTCTTAGATAGGCATCCCTTGGTTCTGAGTCTTATCCAATGAACAGTAAATGTTGCCTTATTCTGTATTCTATCCTTGTGTAGCAGCTCACTAGAGGACACCCCCCACCCTGTTGGTTGTACCACTCCTTAGGATTTGAACTTCTACATGTAAGATAATGCAGATTCAATTATACATGCATATCTGTCCTATACTTCTTAAAATGAAAAATCACAACTTTCAAGTCTCAAAACAACTGTAATTCACTGCCAACAATAGTTTAGATGTTGAAAGATCGCTAAGATAATATATTAAGGAGAAATCAACGGCTCCTCAGAGACGTAATAAACCGTGCAATCCTTTAAAGTGCAGTAGAATCAATCAGATGGAAACCAATCAAAGGCCTTTGAACAGAAGGCAAACTTACGCTTGTGATACTTGGTGTGCTGATAGCTGCATTCATTGCCCAGTTCCACATGCCAAGTTCCATAGGAATGATATAGAGTTAGAATGAGCACAAAAATAACAAAAGTGAAAAACATGTAGAAACCCCTCTCATTACAAACCATGCTGACACTATTATTGTCGAAATAACAACATGAAGCACTCAAAGGAAACTCTCCTAGATAGAAACTCTTTGACCTGTGATTTTAGGGTATCTGTTACAATGAATTAGGTAGTACAAGCTCCTTCCGGGGACCACAGGAGGAAAAAAAGTCAATATCTCAGAATTAACTATTTACATTCCACTTTGAAAGAGGCTGCTGCAATTGTTGGTCTGTGCTACAGTAACCATTGAATGAATGTCTGTGCAGAAAGAGTTCCGGTGTTTAACAACCAAACTTTATAACTATCTTTCTATTTCGAAAAGCACTTCATTTTAGCAGAGGTTACTCTGGAAGACCTGATAAGCAAGCAGAATTGGTGAAGATTGAATTCTACCCATAGGTATGGGGTACTTCACCAATTAGATTTGAGTTGTTTTCAACACAGGATACTATATCATTCAGAGAAAATCATCAACCAAACAATACTACATCATTCAGAGAAAATCATCAACCAAACAATATTACATCATTCAGAGAAAATTATCAACCAAACAACCTTATCATTAAAAATGCTGTGAAAACATAATGTTGGCATTGCCATTTTTACTTCTTTATTTTCTTATTTAATATGTTATTTTGTTCAACTAAAAAGCATAAATAATCTTTTCGATACACGAATAAATCGTGAGTCTTTTCCTATACAAAAACTTCAACAAGACATGCAATTTATAAAACTTCAGATCCTCAAACACAAACTCACAAAGGGCTATAAAATGATAGTGTTTGATTTGCAATATTCAGTAGCTTGAAACAGAATGCATTAAGGAGGCAGAAAAATGTGGATGCTAATATCATCTAACCACTCAGAAATTAGCCGAAGTTCTTTCTCCATCGATCAATATTCCAACCACATTAACATCATATGCATTATCATTTCCTCTCAAATGTCAGACGGTGTATCCCAAATCAAAATTTTGAAACATCAACAAAAAACTTTGTGGCATTCCTGTAAAGAGAAGGCAGTTAAGATGCACACTAGATGATAAAAATATCTCATAAAGACATGATTCCACACAATTTCACAAAGCCCAAAACAGTACTACTTTCCCAAGACAAATATTTCAATTTATACTATTGTCAAGTACTAATAAGAGCTAAACATCCACATAACCATAGGATGAAAGCAGTAAGCACAATCTTTCTGCTTACAACTACACTATTGAGAAAAGTTTTTTTCCCAAGCCACTGCCACAAATTTGTCATTGGACATGCAATCATCCAATGTTTAGAATCAAATCCCGCATGACAAAACTTCTAATTCTAAGCAGTAAACTAATAAAAGGACAACAAATACTTGAGACTACTTACACTACTTTTGGCGATGTGCATAGATGAAACATTTGCCAAAATGTATATTCAATGTCCATTTGTTGCCACTGCAATGAACCAAAATGGAAAAAACAAAAATATGAGATAGCCATAAGATTTAGAGAAGAATGTCAAAGTAGCACAAGTTCAATGCACATTAATATTTTCAGGAATCCAAATGATTCGACACTTTCATAGGTTTAATTCATTGGTTTCTTCAATGATATCTGTTTTCTTCTTTGATACTAGCTCTCCTTCTTTACATAACAATGACTATGAGAATGCAACATTAGATAAAAGTTGTGCAAAAACAATAAAGTTGTAATCATAAATAGTGAAATGGCATGTATAAGCCCCTTGAATGATAATCTCAAATGCCTATTTACTCCAAAGCCTGTGTGTTAAATAAACCATAACATGTAATATGAGATAGAGAGAGTAACTGTCAAAAGCAAACATCTCAACCTCTCACCTAAGAAAGAGGATGGAACCTAAAACTGATTTTTTTTTTCACAAATTTTTTAAACCATATGGGATGATAATCATCTCCTTAAAGCAACTCCTATATACCTCAACCCATCTACATATGGCTGCTGTTCTTTAACATTCAACTCTGTTGAGATTGCATGCCAACCATTGGGCAATATCATTTTCCAATATCTTGATTTTTCCTTCCCTCATCAAACAAGCTTTCTCCATTTGATATAAACTATACCTCTACAAAAAGCCACAGTCACATTGATGCTTTGCGGTAAAAGCATGATGTTTAAGAACTATATCACAATTCCGGATATATAACCCCCCTCCCCAAAAACATTAAGGCCGAATAAAAAGATGGTTCTTTTATGCAAAGATTTTCCATTACAACAATTTTCAACTAATGTCCTCAATGGGCTCATGCACAGACTCAGTTTTTTTTAAAAAAAAAAAAACCATTTACTACTCCATTACAACACCAACACAAAAATTACTAGTGATCTTTAACATACCCCTATAATGAATAATCATACTTTATCCTGTACACAGAAACAATACTCTGGAAACATACTAGTAGCATTAATATGATGGAGGTTAGGCATGGAAAATTGAGGTAAGCTGTTATTCCTAAAATTCAAAAGTTACAGTCCATTATCTATTTTTAATGCAGAAAGACTCATCAATAAACTATTGTCTCCTTTCCATTCTCTTACAAATATCACAAATTCGAATCTGAAATTTCCAGATTTTTTACTGGATAAACGAGGAATTTCCCAAGTGAGATTATCACATCCTACTGGCATTTTGACAGTACCGCCTGAGGTATGATCGTAGAGTATGATTCAAGAGTAAAGCAACCATAAGTGGGTAAAATTCTACAGTGAGAGCCGATCCAGGGGCTATACACCAGTCATGGAAGAAGGTCTTTCAGGGAGTGAAGCAGGAGGATTTCATTGAACAATTTCTCCAACTTTAAGAATGATAGGTTCTGATACCCGGGGCCCGGATGAAAAGGGCCCAAAAAGTCAAGCCCACGTCCAAAGGTTCTACAAGGTAGATTTGGCCCAAGGAACAGAGTTGGCTCTAGAGGCTCAAAGACGCAAACCCGTGTCCCGAGAGGCCCACAAAACTGGTTTAGCCCAGGAGGCTAAATAAGTACAAGAAGCCCGAGAACTTACATCCATGTCCCAAGAGACCCAAGTAGCCAATCTGGTCTGGGAGGCTAAATCGCCCTTCAAGGCCCAAGGGCGTAGGTTCTTGCTCTAAGGAGCCCAAATAACTAAACCAGTCCGAGAGACTAACTCAGCTTGGGAGGCTCACGGACTCCGTAAGAGACCAAGTCCCCAATAAAGCCCCGAGGACATTCAACGCCAAGTACCCGCGGACTTGTAAAGGCCAAGAGCCTCTATCAGGGAAGAGGACTCTGAGAAGTACCCAATGACACAAGTACGGGAAAGGAAGCTCGGGATGACCGAGAGCACCGACTCAGAAAGTTGAGTTTTCCTAAAGCACGTGTAATCTCTACAACACGCCGTCTGCACAGAGAATGATGACCTGCAGAGCACGCCTCATCATTGCAGAAATGACGTCACATGAAACAAGCCTGCATGCACGCAACGTGTCTGACATGGCAAGTTTGATTGAAAGAGTTGGTGGCAGGATCCTTTACATACGCCAGCTCCACGCAGGTGCTCCACGTGGGAAGATCCAACCACTATATATATATACATGAACTAGGCACCTAAGAGGAGGAGGAGGTGCTACTGGCATTTGCATATATGCTGTCAACAACACACCAAGAGAGATAAAAAGGCGGGAGGCAAGACACCATTTACTTCTTGTAAACTCGTTCCTTTGTAACCAAACACCACAATAGTGAAATCCTTCCCGGATCCAAAGTTCCGTGGTTTTTCCCTCTTATTCAGGGGAGGGTTTTCCACGTAAAATTTCGTGTGTTATTGTTCCCTCTCTCTCTCTACCACCCAAGTCACATTCACTAAGCTAAAAAACAACTACCATATACTTTGTATTGCACGAGTTCTGTCCGGGTACCCTTGAATGATCCACAGACACTTTTGGATCCCTGCCCGTACAGTGGCCAGAATCCGAGAACGCAACATTTAGCATCATCTGTGGGAACCGACTAAAAGTCAGGTTAACACATTTTTCAAAAGTTTCCAGAGGTACTTTAGAAATTAGAGAATGATGGACACACGAGCCCAGGCCAGTGCGTCCGTCCAAGATACGGCATCCTGCGGCAACTACTTCTCAACAGGCAGCAGAATGGGTGACCGTCCAGGCCCCTGTGTACAGGCACTGGCAGTAAAAGTGGACGATCTCTCAAGAGCCGTCCAAACCTTCTACTCAAAACTAGACGGGCAGTCAACGGGAGTGCCACCCAAAGCCTCCTAGACCGTAGTGTCTCAGAAAAAGGGAAAGGGAAAGAAGTATCCCAAGAAGCAAGCTAGCCAGCGCGAGGACCGAAGAACACAGGTTTCCTTGAGCAACGAAGTTCCACTACGACTTGAAGGTCACTTGGGTCCTCCGATCCAACAGGGTGGGCCAGAAAGGCCAGTTCCTCGTCACTCTCACTACAATCGAAAGGCCACCTTTCAGGAGGGATCCTTTTACAGAGGGATCATTGCAAAAGAAAAGAGTCGTGTGTAGCAAAAGGCTACGCAAACTCCTTGCAAGCTAAGGGATTACCTCAACGAAAACAAGGCCACGGCTCAACCTCAAACAAAAAAGAAGCTTAAGAAGATCTGGAAACGGGTCTTTGGAGGAGGGGCCAACGAAGCGAAGAGGCCGAAAGGTGAAAAAAATTTTCACCCGAGGACGATGGAAGGAAAATGGAAGAGTGAGGACCATCAGGATTCCTGAGGATTGTGAAAGCGGCACAGATCTGAGCAAGTTGTTCAAAGGAAGTCCAAGCCTTCAAACCTGACTCCCTTGAATGATTAGCGTACCAGCATCCTGAGGCAAATCCAGAATGAAGAATTTCTGAAGTGGCCCAAAACGTTAAAGAACCCAGACGGGGGCTACCTCAACTACCATCACCGCCGAGGTCACGATACTGAGAGCTGCCAGACGCTGTAGGTGGAGATCGAACGGCTAGTCACACAAGGCTACCTCAACTATTTCCTGTAAAGACCCGGACAAATTTTCGAAACAGTGGAAGATAGTGAAGCTAACCAGCCAAGAGGTGGAATGTCATGAGCGTCATATCCCCTCGGCCAACCCGCACGGCAGCGCGCACAGGCTTCGAGAAAGCCTAGGCATGTTTGAGGAAGCTTAAAGCATGGCAAGGTTACGGAGAGCAGCGTACCAGTGGGTAACAGCCAAACATGCCAATAGTCAGATAAAAGTACCGAGGACTTAAGCCTACGAGGCCCACAAGACTAATCTGATCCAAGGGACAAAGTTGGCACCAGAGGCCTGAGGATTTGGACCCACGTCCCAAGAAGTCCGAGAGACTGATTTGGCCGAGAGCCTAAATCAACCTAAGAGGCTCGAGGACTCCAGTCCACATTTCAAGAGACCCAAGGAGCCAATTTGACCAAAGAGGTTCCTCAGAGGCCCGCGGACTTAGAAACTCGTCCCAAAGAATACCGTCAATAAATGAATGTGTAAATAGTCAAGTAAGGCGAAATGCATCATCCGATGTGCTGTAACACGTTTTATGGATATAATGAAATTCCTTTAACTTGTCTATTGTCTTACGTTTCATTGAATGTTTGCACGTCATCTCATAAAGTAATAAGACCTAGGTTGCCCCTAAGTCAAATGGATAGGATTCCTGTCACTTGTTTCTAAAACTCGGCTGTGTCCAAACGGCCCAAGAGATCGTACTTAAAACTTGGCTATACCCGAGCGACCCAAAAGGTCGTATTTATAACTCGGCTATATCCGAGCGGCCCAAAATGTCGTACTCAAAACTTGGCCACAATGCCAAGCAACCCTAGAGGTTAGACTTAAAACTTAGGGAGCTCAAAATAGCAAGCGTGCAACGACCCTAAAGGTAACATCTTCAGCCTAAGACAGTCAAAAGGTTCAAACATTAAGCTAGTATACGACTAAGTTTCTTTAATAGCATGACATAAAGGAACCGAACACCCGAGCAGTCCGGGAAAGACAAACAAGACGTTTGTACTTAAATAATATGAATTTTATTCATAAAGTCAATACGTATACAACAATATACATATAAAAAAATGTGTACAATAAAACACATTAGGAAGCTGAGGTTCTCGGCCGCTCCGAGGATCCTGGCTGTCCAGAGGACTCTGGCTGGCTAGACGGCCCTGACTATGAAGACTCAGGAGACCTCCAACGTGGTGGGAGACCAACCAAGTCATTCTTGCGCCGGGCACTGGAGTTCCTCGGATCAAAAAGAGCAGTAGGAAACCCTAGGACCAAAAGCTTCATGACCCGGCGGCACGTGTCGATGGCGTCCTAGTACTTGCGCTCGAGGGCAGGTGCAATGTCTTCAAGCTTCAACGAAGTCCTGAGCTCCTGTTCCAGCAAGTGATTCTTCCCTCGGAGGATAATGTGTAGCCTCTCTTGCTCCTTCAGTTGGCCCTCCAAGATAGAATTGCGGCGCTTGGCTTCAGCAAGCTTGAGCTCTAAACTCTGGACGCATTCCCCCAAGGACCTGGAAGCTTTGAGCTCTGCGTAAGCCTAGGCAACCTCACTGATGATCACGCCGAGGCCACCAGCCATGTTATGAAACTACAAAGGCAAGACATGTCAGAAAAATATAAACAAAATAGGACAAAGCTAGGAGGAGGATAGAAGAATACCTTGGTCACAAAGGAACTACCGGAAGTGCTCTACCCTCTGGGAGTTTCTGGCTCCCCAGGTTCTGTGGCCACAGCCTCCTGCACCACAGAAATCTAAGTCCTGGCCTCGAGCGTTGAGGCAGCATCATCAAAGACTGGGGGCTCAAACGCTTCGTAATGATACTCGGTCCCAGTCTCGACTTCAACAAGTGATATCCCTGCACTGTCCTCGACCAGAGGTTCCTCAAAGGGCACAGGCGACATCATCACTGGACTATAAATTTGGATTGCAAGGCATGGTAGCTCAGCGGTCTCTGCGACTGGTAGCTCTGCGGCCTGACACTCTTCGGCCTTAGCAGCCTCAGCAGTCATCGTCGTCGTTGTCGTCACTGCTTCCTCAGCCTCCCTCACGGCCTCTCCCTCATCAGTGTCCTCAGGTGGATTGTCAATCCAGTCGGAGAACTCACCAATAAACTCAGAATGAATGTCAGGCATTTGCTCATCAGGGGAATGCTGGGCAACAAGTGGCTCCGCGAGTTGGCCTACAGGCCCGGAAGGCTGCCCAGAGGGCTCAACTGTGGCTGAAGGTCCAAAACCTTCATCCCCTCGGACTGGCGCCGCCTGTGGAGGTCTCAATCTCTTCACAAGGGGTGCTATTACAGCGTTATTATCATCAGACGAGAAGCTCGCAATAGTAGTCACCGAGTGCTTCGAGGCTTCATTCGGTCACTCTTCTTTTGCCGCTGGGGTGGCCCCTTAATCCTCAAAGACCCCGCCTTTTTCTTCAATTTCTTCTTCTTTGCAGAAGGAGCGGCGGTAGCAAGGGCGCCAAAGTCCTCGGCCTAAGACCCCCACTTGACTCTCTCCAAGTTCTCGGGCCTCAACCAGATGTTCTTCTTAGTTTCATTAAAGGTGCCAAGATTGGCCATTATCAAATCAACGACCTCTTTGGCAACCTCCCTCTCCTCTTTGGAGACGTCTGAGTAGTGCTTGGAGGCCACGATCCCTAAGTCGTTGGGAACATCCCAAATCTTAGAAACCGCCAAGAAGAAGAATTTATCTTTTCACCTCTCGATGGAATTAGAGTTTCCACCACTCATAACCGCAAACTCATGATGTGGAGTCATAACGATCCAGTCCAAGTTATGAGTAAAACGGAACATCACCTTCACCATGGAAACCTCGAGCACCTTGCCAAGGCGGCGGGCAAACACGCAAATGGAAACAAGATACTTGATGGCATTAGGCTGCAGCGTCGCGAACGGAACCCCGAGTTCCCTCATGATGATGTACAGCTCCATGGGAACAGAAAAACGAAACCCACCCTTGAGATGGACTTTGTACACAGTGATGAACCCATCAGGCGGGTTGCAAGCCCTATCATGGGATTTTGGAATAACCATTGCCATCGAATCAGAAATGTCATACTTTACACGGATGGCATCCAAACCGGCCAAAGTGAAAGAAGAGGCGATATCCGTGACTCCGGGCGCCATAAGAGCTCAAAGACAAGAACAGAGAAAACACAGAGGAAACAAGAAGAAGAGGAAGAAAGCTTGAGAGAACGCAGCCAGAGGGTTCGAGAGAAAAACCTTAGGGTTGCGTGGTAAAAAATGAAGGCAATGAATGATATTTGAAAACGGTTGAAAATGCTCGAAGGCGCGCCCCATCATTACCCTTACCACGCGTCAGCCTCCCGTACACTGCTAGAGATAGTGGGCCTTACGTTTTCAAGGCGACATCAAATCCCATTAACGTGCATTTATTGCGCTTTAATGGCCCAAATGGCGGCGCAGGCCAGCGTTCTCAGACTCGAAGGGGGTTCTTGGACGCGCTTTCATCAAAGCTTTTGATCTCTAAAATACCCAACGACATTTTTGGTCACGGACATGTGTGTGGCAAGAACTGTCACTTAGTGGCGCCACCAGTGTCTAGAACTCAAACTTTCCTCGAACGTTTGGACAAGACCACTGACTTAAAAATTTCTCCGGACACCTTCGTCAAACTACAAGTCTCAAAATGTTCTCGAATGTTTCGGTAAGCAGGTCCCCAGGATTTTGGTTCCAACCATATCCACGGACATTCACAAGAGAAAAGAATAAGCATCAACTTCAAGCAATAGCTGGGTAGCACCACAAAGCAAAGGTACGAGCGGACTTCCAGTGAAGAGTAACTTTGCGAGACATTTATCCACGGCCTAGTGACATGCCAAAAGGCTGAAGAACTCAGATCTCTTGGCATGGGAGGCTAATGATAGGTACTTATACCCGAGGCCCAGATGAAAAGGGCCCAAAAAGTCAAGCCACGTTCAAAGGTCCTACAAGGTAGATTTGGCCCAAGGAACAGAGTTGGCTCTAGAGGCTCAAAGACACGGACTCGTGTCCCAAGAGGCCCACAAAATTGATTTAGCCCAGAAGGCCAAATAAGTACAAGAGGCCCGATGACTTACATCCATTTCTCAAGAGACCCAAGTAGCCAATCTAGTCTAGGAGGATAAATTGCCCTTCAAGGCCCGAGGACGTAGGTTCTCGCCCCAAGGAGCCCAAATAGTTGAACTAGTTTGAGAGATTAACTCAGCTTGGGAGGCTCACGGACTCCATAAGAGACCAAGTCCCCAATAAAGCCCCGAGGACATTCAACGCCAAGTACCCGCGGACCGGTAAAGTCCAAAAGCCTCTATCAAGGAAGAGGACTCTGATAAGTACCCAGCGACACGAGTATGGGAAAGGAAGCTCAGGATGACTGAGAGCGCCAGCTTAGAAGGTTGACTTTCCCTAAAGCACGTGCAATCTCTACAACACGCTGTCTGCACAATGAATGATGACCTGCAAAGCACGCCTGATCATTGTAGAAATGACGTCACATGAAACAAGCCTGCATGCACGCAACGTGTCTGACACAGTAGACTTGATTGAAAGAATTGGTGGCAGGGTCCTCTATACACGCCAGCTCCACGCGGGTGCTATACATGGGAAGATCCAACCACTATATATATACATGAACTAGACGCCTAAGAGGAGGAGGTGCTACTGGCATTTGCATGTATGCTATCAACAATACACCGAGAGAGATAAAAAGGAGGGAGACAAGACACCATTCACTTATTGTAAACTCGTTCCTTTGTAACCAAACACCACAATAGTGAAATCCTTTATGAACTCAGAGTCCCGTGATTTTTTCTTCTCATTCAAGAGAGGATTTTTCATGTAAAATCTCGCGTGTTATCGTTCTCTCTCTCTCTCTCTAACCCCCAAGTCGCATTCACTAAGCTAAAAAACAACGACCATATACTTTGTGTTGCACGGGTTTTGTTCGGGTACCCTAAAACAATCCACGGACACTTTTGGATCCTGCCAGTACAATGGCCAAAATCCGACGACGCAACAAAGAAGGTTAAGGAAACATAAGGAGGGAAGCGGCGCATAAGCCAATTACTAAGCTAAGTATACTCGTCGACCGAACCCAAAAAAAAAAATTCCAACATATTCCTTAGCAAAATCTACTTACAAGTGGTGAAAATTCATGGTCTGATCAGTTGAAGTTCAACAGCAAGATATTAACATAATTTCACAAACAATTTTCAAATTGATTCTGGAAACTACATAAGCGACTGGACCTAGCAGGCAATAACAAACATTAGAGAGCGGATCCGTCGAATATGAAAATTATACTCCAAAAATAAATTTGTGAATTGAGAAAGAGCGAGAGTCGGGGGGGAGAGAGATGCCTTGATAATTCGGAGGAAGTAGTGAGCGAACACGGGATTCGGCTGGCGAGAGGCGGCGGGCGTTCGCCCTTTCGACAACGTGGGCAACATATCCTCTCTCTTTATCTCTCTCTTTCTTCCCCCCGATCAAAGAGATATCTCCAATAACGCAGTTCTCTCTCCCCCCCCCCCTCGGCCTCCAATTTCGTCGCCGGCAGAAGAGTATGCGTCGATTGCCGGAGAAAAATGGAACCTTGGCGAGTAGCACACGCGGTGAACCTCAGGTGAACAGTTCCCGAGATTTGTCTTGGATGAACGGAGAATAGCATCTTTCATTTTTATTTATTTATTTATTTATTAGATTTATTTTATTATATATATATATTATAATATTTTTTTTACACTAAAATCCGTTGATTCAAACATAAAATAATCAATTATTATTAGAATTTGGTATAAAAATATCATAATACATAGTAATAGATTAACCCTTTCTCTCTCCTTTTTTTCTCGTTTTAGAACATAATTAGTTCCACATTGCGGCTTTTTTGCCATGTGTATATATACTGATCATACAATTTTTTGGTTAAATATTTTAATTTTTTAATACTCTATTTGACAATAAATTTATAACTTATTATTAAAGTTAAATCTAACCCGTATAATAGTTAAAAAATAAAAATAAATACAAAAAATAAAAAATATAAAAAAATTATAATTTTAAATAAATATATCATATCACAAATACCACATCATAATCATTAATAAATAAAATTTAATAAACAATTCATTCAAATAAATAACTCTTTCGATTGTTAACTACTAACTAAAAAATTTATTATATGAAACAGGTTAATTTAGGCATATTATATCCTAACAGGCTCACCCACAAGTCTGTGATTACTTTAAAACCTCATCAAATTTACACACTTATAATTAAATCGAAATCATTATTTTTTCTTAGTGGACCTTATTCAAAAAAAATTATTGCATGTTTTTATATTAACTCCAATGTATGTTTATATATTAACTCTCCATCAAAGCTATTTCCAAAAATCACAGAGAGTGGCAATAATCATTTTGAGCTAAAACAAAAATCATCTGATTTTTGAGCGAAAGTATTCTGATCCCTTATGACTCGAGTTACGTTTCAAATAAATTTTAAGCAAATTCATTATTCAAATTTTGAGCAACTTTCAAGTAAAACCATTTTGTTGGGCCCCAATATGAATGCCCATAAAAATACGGCCCATAAGACACGGCTCAAATAAGAGTCCTAGAGACACTCTCACAAGTTAAGGATGTCAGATGGTCCAGGTAAGAAGCCCAAAGACCGAGAGCCCAAGAAGTTTCGCGAAATCTTAGAACTACCCCGTCGGTCGTCGAATGACGCTTCTGACTTTTCCCTTAAGGCGCCCCAAGAGCCGCTTCATCTCACGAGTTTCACGGCCCACGAGAGACGCCATAACCGGACGAGAACCGCCTGCCTCATGACCGAAATGCCGGAAATTTACTACGCGGTTTCCAAGAAAGCTCGCGACTACTACCGCCGCCATTGCCTCAACAGTGAGACGCCTACCAAATCAAAGTTCGATATCCGGATCCTCGTACACCGACACACTCGGGGATCGCAGCCGGCCCGTCCGCACGCCACTCCCCACACGCTGCCAGCATTAAGCGGAGTCGGTGGACCAGCCCTCCTCAACGGATGGACACCACGTGTCTACTCCTAACGGCCGGTTTCCACTATAAATACTCGCCAGGCCCCTTTCAAAGAAACAACTCTAAGCCCCGATTTCGTAGGACACTCACTCACCTAGATCAACTCCACAAAGAAGAGTAAAAAAGCTCCCTACGAGCATAGTTTTCTTATAAAAACACAAAGTGAGATAGGGAAGGCTTGGACCCTCACAATCGTATTTCTTTATAAAATCTCCAACCCATATAATAAGCCTCTTTCTCGCCTCCGGCGCCGTGGCTTTTCCTCCCGTTCGAGGAGGAGTTTCCACGAAACATCCTGGCCTCAATCTTCATCTCGTGTCCAACAATTCCAGTACTTGTGTTGTCCGGAAACAACACATCCGACTGGACGCTGCGGATCCAACACCCCTTATCAACGAGCATGGATCAGAAAGATCCGTGGAACCAAGACGCAACACATTTGTTCACCAACCTTAAGAAAATTTATGTTATTATTTTTAATTTGAGTTGAATATGAAATAAAACTCAGCTAAAAAATATATCTCTAATATGTTATTTAAGCTAATGTTGGGATAACATTGATAGAAAAACGAAACAAAAATATTTTTAAAAAACGAATTAAAATATAATGTAGTACTACTGAATTTGTCAAACTTGCCTCACATATGTAATTAAAATTGAAACTCTAAAATAGCGTCTAATTGAACTTTATTCAGCTCTTTCCAACGAAGTACGAAAGCCTTTTAAAGAGAACCAGAAAAGGAGAATTGATTTTTACGCAAATTTTGTTGCCAGCTTTTTCATAAATGCCACTGTCCTCTTCGTTTCGAGTTCCTGAGTTGTCGATCGGATTCTGGTTTCCGGCTTCTCTCCTCATTCGCTTGGTTACTCTCTTCCGCTTCGACATTTACACTGTCTGAAATCAAAATCACCTAAATTTGCCATGGTCGAATCTCAAACGCCTCGACGCATATCAGTTCATCAGGCTCTAGGCGGGGGCTATGGTTCTTTCTCCTCCTCCCCCCTTTCTCTCTCTTTCCTTCTCAATTACAAAAAAAAAAAAAGACGTTCTATCGTTATCTTTTTCGAATTTTAGCTGAAATCTTCCTTTGTGGTCAAATTGGATCTGTTAGGTTGCAATAAGATGCACCGACTATATTTATTACCACCATTTTGTAATACGGATTGTTTTTCTAAAGTTTATACTGCAAAATTATAATCCCGATTAACCTATTTAATTGTGGAAAATTTGTATAATTTTCTTAGCGAATCCCAATTAGCGGAATATAAATCTTTGTTGTCATTATTATAGTAGCACAATTTTCTAACGTAATTTTTTTCTTATATGATTTGATGTCTGACATCATCTGATTTTGGGTTCTTGTTTTTTTTGAACAACAGTAGCAGACGTGCTATTATGGAAGAAGTGGTGTGCAAGTGTTCTTGTGCTATTCTCGGCAACATCCCTATGGTTTCTATTTGAACGAGCCGGTTATAATCCGTTGTCATTCGCCGCCAATGTGCTCTTTCTTCTTGCTGTTATCCTATTTTTCTGGGCCAAATCTGCCTCCCTTCTCAATAGGTTTGCTTGTCCTTTGTACGAGATAGTGCGTTACATTGATTAATTACGCTGTTGTTTGCACTTCTAATGCTTTTTATTTGAATCTTATTCTCTTCTGCTGTGCTGTGTCTGATATTGTTTCTTGAAATTTTTTAAATTACAATTTGATCTAGACCCCTTCCACCCATTCCTGATTTGGAAATATCGGACGAGTCTGTGGAGAAGGCTGCTGATGTGATTCGAGTTAGAGTCAATCATGTTTTGTCTATTGCACGTGAGATTGCAGTTGGTAGAAATTTAAGGGTTCTTTTTCAGGTGCGTGATTACTTGCAGATATTTTTAGCTAATTCTTAGCAAAAATATGTTTCTTCATTTTAACTTCATATTCAAGAATTGATTATCATTTATGTTCTAGCTGTTGCTTCTTTGATCTTTTCAATCTTTCTTTCACTCTGTATTTTGGATGGTAGGTTACATCAATATTGTGGGTGATCTCCTACATTGGCAGCCTTTGCAACTTTCTAACGTTCATCTATCTTGGTGAGTTGTTATTGTTACCTATTGCTTTGATTGTTGTTTCTGTTGTTTTCTTCTTCTGTAGATTTTGATATATCAATTTTTATTATTTTTCTTCATTTGTTGTTAGGCGTCCTTCTTTCATTTTCAGTCCCTGTGTTGTATAACAAGTACCAGGATCAGATCGATACTAAGCTGTGCGTAGCACGTAGAATCATTCAAGTGCAGTATAGCAAAGTTGATGAAAGTGTCTTCAGGAAGCTTCCAAGTTCCATCCACAAGGCAAAGAAGACTGAATAGGGAGGATGTAATATCTCTCTCCTCTCCCTCCCCCTCTCCCAACCAATTGGCCATGTGGCATGTCTAAGCCATGTTTCATCTCTTACCATGAAGCATGCAGAATCTGTACCTGTTTGCTTTGTTGCGTTTCAATTGCGAGCATTACTTTATGTTTTGTTCCATTATAATAGACAATAGAATATGGTTTCTTCTTTTGGATTAGTGAAAATTCATTTGGAAAGTGGGAAATCTTTGCAGGAGCATAATGATTGAGATTTGAAAGAAGGATGTTGGTGGTGGTGGTGGTGTGTGAGGACTTATTAAAGTGTTCAGTTTGGATTTCTTTTGGTTGATTGTTACAAGAATGCAGAGTCTGGGAGGGGTTTTGAATGACAATCAATCAACAAAATCATAAGCAATCGTAAAATTCCTTTTGATGGTTAAAGTCTTAATTCAGCTAAACGTAGTGAAAGAGCTAATTTCCTGATTAGAAAGTTGTGCCTGTGTGCGTTATCTTCTCCTCCTCCTCTTCCCTTTTATATTGGACACAAAATCTCATTTGGATATTTTCAGTGATTTTAAATTGAAGGGACATTGTTCATAATTTTCTCCTAATGAATTCTCTGCAGAATACTATGCTATGCAATACACTATAGTTCAATATTAGGAGGCACTGTTGTCTGAGTCAGAATTATGACTGAAGGTTTGAAAGGGAGTGCTGTCTTCATGCAACTTCATTCCATCTCACCATTACTGCTTTGATTGTACCTGTCATTAGCTGTTTGCTTTTTGTGTTTCTGTATCGACCAGTTTTGTTACATGTAACAGTTACATTTCACGCAGAAAAATTGTGGTGGCTTTGATGCAATTATTTGATAGCATCATACGATTGCATTAGTCATTTTAAGTGGCAAATATATCTTAAAAGATGCTAGTGAGAGTATGATGAAGATGACCTAGGCTTTTCCATTGAAACTGTGGCATGCCCTTAATTTCAATTCATAGGCTTTCCTTTTTTGATGAGGATAGTAAACATCAATTTGTTACTACATCAGTGTACTGGAGTTAGTGAAGGATCTAAGCAGCAATGAGTACCGGTGTATCAAAGGACATAAGCAGCATTTAGTTTCATTTTTGCTAACTTTTGGACTCATTGAAGTATATCCATAACAGAGGGAAAAAATGGAAAGAAATGCATGGCAACCCTTCATGATTGGTATTATCCTCTCATACATTACAATAAATGTGTCGGCTCATAACATATTGTTTATTTTCCTTGAAGTGAATGAGAATGTGGGAATGCAACTCTTTTGTTTCAAAACATTGGTTAAAACAGCCGAGGATTTACATTCTTCCATTACAATTGCCCCATGGACCCAGCAAAACTAACCATGACTTTCAGTGGTAATGCATGTCAATGGTACTCAAAACCAAGAAAGATAGACGTGCTATTGGCTTTCCTCCTGCATGTTGCAGGCCAATTGATCCGGTGTCCTATGTCATTTTCTATTCTGAGTTGTGTCATCTGATAAAGCCTTGGCATGGCAAAGCATATGTTTCCTTTAGTGAGCACATTTCTTTTACTTAAATGCTTAATTGGTAGCTGCAAAATGTTCAACGTAGTTGGACTTTAAGTGGCAGTTATTGATTTGCATATCATATTTGAATACATAGTTTAAAATCATCAATATCACTCGTTTGTTTCAGGTTTTACCCTCGCTGGAAATTTTTGCTGACTCTATGCGCAGCTTATGCATATCTGAATAGCTCATGTTTACTGGTTGAGGAAACAGAGAGTTTAAAATTGCCAGGAAAATCCTTTTTTCCATGGGTTCAAGTTGTTTTATGGTATTCTGAAGTATTTCCAGGTTATCTTTTGAAGATGACAACGGCAAATGTTTGAGGTTGATCTTCATTTTCAGCAGTTTGTGGGTGTCTTTGTCTTCCTTATAATATTTCTGGCAAAATTTGTAGTCTTCTTGTATCCTCAAGAGATTTGCCTGACTCATGAACCTGACAGAATTGCTTGATATGACATTTTATGTGCTGATATTTGGGATAAGGAAGTTGTTACTGTTCCTTGTGTACCTTTACGCCTGTAATGAGATATTACCTAAGTTTATATATGAACATAATAGGTTTCTACTGGCAAAATTGGGAATTGAAGATCTGAGCACAACTTTAACAACTCGAGGAACTTTGTTAGTTCAGTGGAATCTTAAGGGCACTGTGCAAAAGAGAAGCTGCTGCCATTTTAGAACTCAAAATCACTCAGATTCACATTGTCACTACTTCTAGTAGCACTAAACTTGGATGGACTTACTGGATAATCAATGCGGTAACTTCAACTTGTAATTAGTAATTTGCAGCTTGCCTGAATCAATACGCTCTGCTGCTGTGTAGACTTGTGCTGTGAAACGTAAATTTGTTATCATAGAAAAATAAATATGTACCTGGAAGCTGATGTTTTGATATCTTTTAGGGCAACTCGAGAAATGTTCTATGAACATTCTTGAATGACGTGATACTTTATCCATCAATTAATTCTAAGCTTGTTTGGGTAAGTTTCTTTGTTCTAATTTCTTAATTCAAATGGACCCGCTAGAAAATTTGGTTAAGTTTCTCAATTGCTTAATTCACTCGGCAGATATGAACCTCCAGGTTTTCTTTCATATCATTTTAACAAAAGTGAGAGATCTTATCTTTTAGATTTCTTGAAATTGCACATATAGTAACTTTACTGCTATTGAATATGATAGGACAGCAAGACTGGGGAAGCTTATAAAAATAACTACAGTTGTTGGTAAAGTTTAGTTTTAATAACTCCTATACATCTAAAAATTTTCAGAGAATCAGACATGGAGTGACATTGAGTGAGAGTGGAAATTGAGAATGTTTTCTTTTTGCATCCAAAAAAAAAAAAAAAAAAAGAAAGAAAGAAACATTATTGTTTCAAGAGATCTTTTAAAATAAATGTTTTATTATTGTGAAAATTTGTACTTAATTTGAAATTATGTTTTAGATTGATTTGCCTATAATTTATGAAATTTTAGTGTGTAATTCGTGTATAGATTTAAGATATATATTGGTTGAAAGAGTTTGATTAATTAAATATCAACTTGGAGAAAACATCTGGATAGATATAGATTTGCAAATCTAATAAATAGTCATGTGTTTAAGATTAATCGACTAGATAATTTAGTATGTCTTTTCGTTAATTTGTAAGTTAATTCTTCTTGTGTAGTGAATTTTTAATTAATGAGGATTTTTTATATAGACAAATTGTTTAAGAGTATTTTATTCGTAATGAATATAATATTCTATCTATTTTCATATTTTATTCATGATATACATTTAAAAATAATAATAATTTAATATTTAGATAAATAATTTATTTATGTATATTTAAATTATAAAATATCAAATTGCATTTTTCATGAAAAAAGCCTATTTACATCATTTAGGTATTTAAAGGTCTAAAAATGGTTTTCTTAATAAGTACCTAGAAAATAGGCTTGCTTTACAATTTCTTAACACTATACAATACTTATAGTTTAGGTATCTATAACATACTCATTAGCAAGACTGTGCGCCGAGGGGGGCGGGTTCAAAATGATACTAGAAGACATATTAACGTTGGTTTTTCTCTTTTTTAAATTAGCCCGATTCGAGCTTAATATAACATTATTTTGTTAACTTGTATTTATCTTATAAAGGTTCATAGGCTTCATCTTGATTGGGGTTTGGCTCGTGGCAGATATTATTTACATATAAACATATTTAACTCAAATTTAAATTTACATTCTTTATTTATATATAAATTGAATCGCACCAATCTAAGTTATTTTGAACGTACCAACTCAAAAATATTGTTTGTCAAATAAAAAGGCCAAATTCAAGTTATTTAACAAATTTCCTAATAATGTTTGAAGGAGTCTATATATGCAATGCGTATCTGAAATATGAATTATTTTATGAATTAGAAAGTCAAACAATATCTTCAGTGGATCTGAGAGAAAGTATGTCTGATCTTCATAATTTCGAATTCAAATTTTACACACCACAATAATTTAATAAAAAGTAACATGTATATGGGATTCACTTCTTGATATATTCTCAAATATTTAAATTAATAATCTTTCTAGAAAAAATTAAAAAATGCAAAAAGAAAGAGAAATGGAATGAATGTTGAATTGAGGGCATTGGGAGGCTATACTCAAATAACTCGATTGTGTTCGTCATAGGCTATTGTTTGTCAAAATATGCAATACCCTTATTCCTAACTGAGGATTTATATTCATAATCTAAATGTTAACAGGTTCGTTCGTCCAGAATTAGTGTAGCTACTGTCTAAAACGTTATATTATTTTTATTGCCAACCGTTATAATGATTTTGTAACCGTCGCTTATGTTGGTCTACTAACTGTCCAGTAACAAATATTTAATATTGATTTAGCCAATCTCAATGCGGCTAATCATCCTCCAGTTATATATAATCATTTGTTAATATTAAATGCTTTATTTATTATTTTACTGAGTCATTAACTGTCTTAGTCTTTCATACCTCCAGTCAACCGATCACTTGGCTGGATGGCTAAACCTTCAGCGAGGACATTCCCACACCAGCTAGGTGTCTAGACAATTTACTTTAATTCATATTGGGTCAGAGAATTTAGATAATACCCAACAATATGTGTCTATAAATATATAAATTCAAATAATTTTAGAAGACATGGATGATGGATATTTTTTTTTTTTTTTTTTAAAAAAAGGTGGATGATGGAACGTAGTAAATAGAATAGATCCAACAAACCATAATGGCATACCTCCTCAAATCTCAACACCAACCGACACAATTTGAGTTCGAGGCCAATGGCGATCTCCATGAGCTCCAGCCAAAGAGAAGATCAACGATCCCCAAGCCCCGAAGGCAAACAGATCTTCATCCTCTCCGGCCAAAGCAACATGGCCGGTCGCGGCGGTGTAACCGACCACAGCAAGCGCTGGGACGGCGTCATTCCGCCCGAATGTCAACCCCACCCTTCCATCCTCCGCCTCAACGCCCATCTCCGCTGGGAGGCGGCGCAAGAGCCGCTCCACGCCGACATCGACACCAGGAAGACCTGCGGGGTCGGGCCCGGCATGTCGTTCGCCAACGCGGTACGAGAGCGCTTGGGAAGCGTGGGATTAGTCCCATGTGCCGTGGGAGGGACTGCGATCAGAGAGTGGGCGCGTGGGGAGCACCTCTATGAGAATATGACGAGGAGGGCGGCGGCGGCGGTGAAAGAAGGCGGGGAGGTTAAGGCGTTGCTGTGGTACCAAGGAGAGAGCGACACGTTGAGTCACCATGATGCTGAGGCGTACCAGGGGAATATGGAAACGCTGATTCGCCATGTGAGGGAGGATCTCCAGGTTCCGATGCTCCCGATCATCCAGGTACATGAGGGGCAATACATTTTAAATTACCGGCAATTTTTAACCGTACATGATTGATTAGCAATCATTGATCTACTCTCGCGGGATGGAAATGCTGATTTCAGGTTGCAATCGCATCTGGAGAGAAGGAAAACTTGGAGAAAGTAAGAGAAGCGCAGCTTGGAATGGATCTTCCAAATGTGGTGTGCGTGGATGCAAAAGGTCTGGCGCTTAAAGCAGATCATCTTCACCTCACGACAGAGGCGCAGGTTAAATTAGGCCGCATGCTGGCTGATGCGTACCTCAGCCACTTTGTTACATCCTCCCGCAGTTCTTCTTCTTCTTAGGTTTCACTGCTCTGTATCAACTCTGTACTTTGTGGCTCAATCTCCCGTTTTTAAGTCTTTCTTGTTTCTTTATGAGATTTTTTTTTTGAGTTATATATGAATTTTTTTATATTCCATTTTTAAAAATTACAAGAAAAAATTAATATAAAAATATAAAAAATCATGTAAAATTTATCAATATCCTTATTAAGAAATCAAGAATTTTTTTTAATTTTTTTTCTTTTTACTGAAAAATAAACATATCCTAAAGAAAAACATGGAACCCATCGTCAATACACCCTCAATCTATATCCAGATTTTCACATTCTATTCCTGTGTATGTTCGTTTATTCGAAATACATGTGGGTGTTTGCACGTATAAGTTTGCTGGAGTATTATATAAAAAAGAAAAAAAGAAAAAATTAGTTCTTCCATCAACGCATGACAGTGCTGAAATGGCATTCTGCTTAGTAGCTTGATATTAAAAAAAAATCGTCCAGGGAACTCGTATTTCTTGGAGGAATCTCCATCAACCATGCTGAATGATCTGCCGCGACTCAGCTTCCCCGGTTCACGTTCCTTGGAGGCAAAACGCTTTCTTTGGGCTCGTCAGATGGCCTTGATCGAGTTGAAGCGGCACTGCTTCACAGCCGTGGTTTACGAATTCGCAAGGAGAGGTACGTGCGCAAGCGAGGCAGGCAGTGAGAGGTTAACATTGTGGATTGCTATATATGCAGCAATACCAGCAGCATAGCCTGCCAAAGCGAAACCACTCACCTGAACCAAGGAAAAGGGATCTTAGAATGAATTATTGACCAAATAACAAACAATGATGTTTAGGGAATATATTATGAATACTTTTAAATGATGTAATATTTATCTATCTTTTGAGGGTGGGTTTTCAAAGAGAACTCACCCTACATTTGGTTAGAGGAAATAGAAATTTTATTTCCTTCTTATTCCATTGAAATAAATATTCATCCGTTTGATTACAATTTAACCGGGAATAAAAATTACCATCTCTCATTAGGTAATTTTTATTCTCACATATATGGTAATAACTATTCTCATGTTATTATTATTATTATTATTATTATCATCATCATCATTCCCACCTTATTTCTCATATTATTCTACAAACCAAATAATGAAGTATTAATTTTCATCTTATTCTATTCCAATAACCAAACATAAAAATAATAATTATCACTCTATTTTTATCCTATTTTATTATCTGAGAATAATTATTTTATTCCTACCTTATTTCATTCCAACAATTAAACGTACCATTAAAATTATTGACCAAATAACACAGAGTAGTGGTAGCAAGACAGTTTTTGGACATCCTGGGTGATGTGATAATCATCTATTCACACTAACAAGTTTACACACGAATTAATGAATGAATGGAATACCATGTCAACTGAATATATCCCAAGGTCTTCTAAGGAAATTCAAAATTATCGAGCAAATAACAAACAATTGTGGTGAGAGAATACCCTTTGGACAGTTTTAGGTGATGTGATATTTATTCATTCATCTATCCTAGCGAGCTCACAAAAAATTGATAGATGAATACAATATCACATCATCCAAGGGTATTCAAAGAGAACTCATAATCATTGACCCAATAACATAGTGGTGTTAGGGGCATCTATGGACACCCTCGAAACACTTTCAAACAATATACCATTCATCCATTGGCACAAGAATTAATGGATGAACAAGATACTATGTCATCCAAATATGTTCCAAGGTGTCCAAAGGGAAATCAGAATTACTGACCAAACAAGTGGTGTTAGGAGAACATCTTTTGGACATTGTTGGACATGACACATTTATCCATTGTTCTCTAATAGCAGGCCTACATAATAATTAATGAATGAATAAAATGCTACATCATCTAAAAGTGTCCCAGAAATATTTCGCGGTAACAAAATCCTCTTTCAGCAAATTAACAGTAGAAAAGCAAATGCTTACCTTCCGCAAGTACCAAAAGAAGTCCACCTTTTCCATCCCCATGAAAGCAACTCCAGCAGCAGATCCTATGATTAGTAGGGAGCCACCAGTACCAGCACAGAAGGCAACCAACTGCCAGAACTCAGAGTCTTGTGGGAAGGAAGAGAGATTGTACATTCCCATGGTTGCTGCAACCAGTGGAACATTATCTATGATGGCCGACACTAGCCCTATCGCACTAGCTATCAGTTCAATATTTGGTATATGGGCATCAAGGTAATTTGCCACCTCCCGAAGAAGTCCCCCTGCTTCCAAGCTGTAACAAACATGAGAACAAATTCATCAACATCAAGTGTGTTAGAATCTCCAGATGCCACACACACAAGACTTTTTTAATGTCTTTTATCACCAGAAGCATAAAAATAGAAAAAGAAAAGGGAAAAGATGTGAGGAAGAAAAAGCAGGCGAACTGCTCTTAATGTGATCCCAGAACAGCACAGAACTGTTCAGGCAGATACACAAACATGTCTCCCACGACGATAACAAAACATTAGATCTCACTAAGTAATATCGGTTATATAAATTCGTTTTTGTTATTTCACTCAATTTATTACAATATCCTCTGACTGGGTAAGCAATTTTAAATTAATTTTTATCAATTCTAAGTTTTGTCAAGTTAATTCCTTCCTTTCTTCCAACTACAACAAATTTAAGAAGTTTCCTGGATAGAGAAATCACTAACAATAATTCGAGTTGGCTACACATTGCATAGAAAAGCTCAGATTTCTGTTAGCATGTGCTCCATACCAGCTATGTGAATAAGCTGGGCCTTTCAGAAAAGTTAGGTTTTACCAAATGCAGCCTAAATGCCACTCCTTTTTCAAATTAAATGGTGCTCAACAGTATGATATTCTGGGTGATCACTAGGATATTTTCATTTTCTTGGATCCTTTTTGCCATTTTCTGTGAGGGGAGAGGGGGCAACAATAAGAACAAAAAGGAAAAGGAGAAAGACATTGTTCAGAAAAGCAAGAGTCATATAGGAATGCTGAAACCAAATTTACTGAACAACTCTTCACATATTAGGAATTAAAAATGTGATATACCTTGAAGTGGCGCAAAAAAAAAGCTAGCATTATTTATATAGACTTTATCATGCAATGGTAAGCTAGAAACTAAATGCATCCAGGCACCAATAGCCACAGTTGATTTTACCAATAGTATAAGAATACTCCATAAATTTGAACAAATTGATCAAAGTTGCTTCAGCTCTCACTCTTGGTCAGGGATAAATACGCTATCAGTTCAGGGTTGGCACTTGGCAGGGCTCTCTTAGACGTTGCCATGGTAGAAGCTGAGCATTCTTCGAGTGGTCATAGTCTTTCTTCGTTGATTTGAACATCTTTGTGAAAAATCTTATTTCTTCTTCATTTCACCATTTCCTTATCTTAATAATAATACTAAGAGAGCTACCTCCCTCTGTCTCCGCAAATCATGACTATACAATAGAAAAGCTATTCTTAATATAAACACAAAGAATTGACCATTTTATATATTGCATACGCAACAAGAGGCAACTCAAAGGGGTGGTGCTAATCATCACAGAATGGAAAATAGAACACAATTTATCAAAGCATTATGTAAATATTCCACAAAGGCAAAAAAAAACGCGGATGCACTACATGACAGGTGAACCAAATCATAAACGCCCCTTTAAAATTCTTAGTGACTGCACATCTTGCATACTTCCAAAAACATTTTTTTCCCTTTTAGGCATGCTTGACGCTATATTTTTAGAATAAAATATGTTTGTATCAGGAACTCAAAGGGACAAGATAGAAACCTGCCCACAGACAAAAGGATTCCTAGGAAGAATAGAACTCCTTGAGTGTCGATTCGAGATAAAGCCTGTGGTACTTTCAATCTCTGCCTTTCAGATTCCCCATAATGAATAGCATCAGTCAGTATCCAAAGAACTCCTAGTCCAAGTAGCATCCCCATGTATGGTGGCAAACCAGTGAGGGATTTGAACACGGGAACAAATACCAAAGCACCAACACCCACAGAGAATACAAGCTTCCCTCGAGGAGCAATCTGTTCAGATGCCAAAACATTGGGAGAATCCTGTCCCTTGCCATCAACTTCACTGTGAAAAGGGAAACTCACATGGTTTAGTCAATACTAACCTCATCAGCTTTCAACTACCAATATATTATTGCCCTTGTTTATAAGGGCAATGTACCTAGTGCGAGACATAAGGGCCAAAGGGACTGCCAAAGAAATAGCTGAAGGTACAACCAGATCCTGCAAGAATAACAAAATACAAGTTACAGGTTTCCTGTTAGATTAAGACCAGCGAGACAGTAGCATTTGCTACAGACTTAAATAAGGGCAACAAATCTCACTTAGTCTTGGACTAACTACAAAGATGCCTTACCCGGAGATTTAATATCTGTCAGATCAAATAGAGTATTGGGGCATTTTAATTAGTCTCAGATAAAATTTCAATTGGGCTCAGACTCAATAAGCTTATCCTAACAACTTATTTGGGACAATTTAATTGAAAATAAAACTGACTTGGAGCTCACCCTGATAAAGAAAGTATTGGATTTGGAATTTGACTCTCAAGACACACACAGCAGTTAATAGACATGGCCATATACAACCACCAAGCAATAAATCTTCAATTAAATCTGTCCAACTGCCTCCTCAAAAATCATGCTAAAAAAGTATATTGAATGCATCCTCAACTGCCCTCAAAATCTTTAATCATCATCATTTTGGGCCCAACATTACATAGACTTCTAGTCCTAAAAAATCTATTGCAACAGCATTACTTGCTGAAGTAGTAATTCAAATGTAAGAACACGATCCAAAATACCTCTCCTATAGAAGGACCACAAATGCCTCATGTTAATGCAGAACCGCCATAAAGTACCATCTTCTGGGACAAGGAAACTTCCATGGGCAACAATTAAGATGCTGATCCCCACATAAAGAACACAATAAACATGCTCCGCATGCTCAGGCTAACCTTTTTCTATGTAAACATCAACTGAATTTTTGAATCAAAGGTCAACTGCTGTTAGCTGTTTGTTGTCAGAGAAGCGAGATTTTTGACAGAGAAAGATATATTTTCAGTGATTGGATTTTTTTACAGAACTAAAGCAGTATATATTGACAATGTGAGTACCCTATTTTCGGCTATATTTTTAAATTAGGGAATATATATATTAGGGAATCATGCTCATTATACATCTAATTAAGGGATTATTGCTTCCAATAATTAAGGGATTATGTCATGATTTACTCCTATAATTACTTTAGTGACAACTTATGCCAACACTCCCTCTCAAGTTGGTGCATATAGGTCTCTCATGTCCAACTTGTCAAGAGAGTTGTAGAAATTCTTGCTGCATATAGCTTTTGTAAGAATGTCGACCAATTGATTTTCTGATTTAACAAAAGAGAATTAAACTGTTTTAGTTTCAAGATTTTGTTTGATGAATGTCGATCCACTTCAACATGTTTGGTCCAATCATGTGGAATTGAGTTGTGAGCAATGTCAATTGCAGCCTTGTTATCACAAAATAAGTCCATCTCATAACTTGGAGCAAAGCCAATTTCTGTTAATAGTCTTTTAAGCTAGAGAAGCTCTCAAAGAGCCTTAGCCATCCCATGAAACTCAACTTCTGTACTTGATAAAGCTACCACCTTCTACTTTTTACTTCTCCATGTGACTAGATTTCCTCCAACAAACAAGAAGTATTTGGAGGTAGACTTTTTATTTGAGATGTTTCTTACCCAATTCTGTATCGGCATAGCCTTCAATCCTTAGATGATTATTCTTTGAAAACATAAGCCCTTTGCCAGGAGAGGACTTTAATTATCAAAGAATTTGAATAACTACGTTCATATGATCTTCACTTTGACAATGTATAAATTATCTTATTATACTTACAGCATATGTAATATCGGGCCAGGTATGTGAGAGATAAATGAGTTTTCTAACTAATCTCTAATATCTTCCTTTGTCCATTGGCACTTGATTTGGATATTCTCCAAGTTTGTGATTCTGGATTATTAGTGTGTCTACAGGATTGCATTCTAATAAGCCAGTTTCTGACAATAACTTTAGGATATGTTTTTGTTGAGAGAGAGAGCTATACCTTATTTAGATCAAGCAACTTCAATGCCTAAAAAATATTTAAGTCCTCTCAAATTTATTAATTCAAATTCTGTCGCTAATTGCTCTTGAAGTTTGGATATTTCTTTTGGATTGTTTTTTGTAATAATCATGCCATCTACATAAGCTATCAAGGCAATTACATTGCCCGGTTGATGCTTGAGGAATAGTGTATAGTCTAAATTGCTTTCTTAGAAGCCATACTTCATTTCCAGGCTAAATCGCCAAAATTAGGCTCGAGGGAATAGCTTTAGTCCATATAGAGTTCGATGTAACTTACACACAAGCTTTGTTCTTGAAGTTGTGTGTAGCCTGGTGGAACATCCATGTAGATTTCTTGTTCAAGATCACCATAGAGGAATGTGTTATTTACATCAAATTAGTAGAGTGGCCAATGAAGATTGGCTATGAGAGATAATAAAACTATTACCGTATTCAACTTGGCAACTGGTAAGAATGTTTCTTAATAGTCAATTCTGTATGTTTGTATATAACCCCTTGCTTTGTTTTATGTCTTTCAATTGATCCATTGGCTTTGTATTCAATAGAGAAGACCCATCAATATCCTACTATTTTCTTCTTTTTGGGTAAAGGGACAAGAGTCAAAGTTTTATTTTTCAACAGTGCGTCCATTTCTTCCTTCATAACTTGAACCTAATTAGGGTCTAGTAAAGCTTCATAACTATGCGTGGGAATTACGCATGAAGAGATCTCGTGCACAATAGTTTTAAGTGGCTTGTGAAGATTTTTTCTATGAATGCATAATTGGCGATTGGGTACTTGGACCATTGTTCTTCAAAGTCCAAAGAGCATCGGTGTGGTGGTTTGTCACAATTAAGCCAAAGAGATAACTTATAGCAAATAGTAGTAGTATCTATATCGTTAGAAGTATGAGGTGTGATAGGGGAACTTACCTTTGGGAGATTCTCAAGAGATCAGTCATCGGGTACTGAGCTAAGAGGGGGTGCTATGGTAGCAGGTTCACCGGCAGCTATGGATCAGGTGCTATGGATTCAGATACTTCCTCGGGTAGAAGAGGGACTTTCAATGCTGCAGTGGCCATCTCTGTATGTAGGTCCTCATTGAACCTCGGCGAATCAAATTGTAACCAATTCAGCTCTTTATCTCATAGCTCTCCCTGAAGTGATGAATTGGATCCTGGCGAACTGAAGAAGGGATCGGATTCGAGGAATGTGGCATCCATAGTTTTAAAGGTGCATTTGAAGGTTGGGTCATAGCAGTGGTATCCTTTTTTATTTAAGGCATATCTCAAGATGAGCCATCCAACAGCACATGGATCAAGCTTGGTAATGGATCAAGCTTGGTACTGGTTCTTGTGGCGGTGAACAAATGTAGAATAACCAAAAACTTGAGGAAGAAGCATCGGTAGTGTAGATAGAGGAATATGAGCTGATAGGGCCTGTAGCAGAATCTTAAACCCTAAGGCTTTAGATGACATCCACTTCATGAGTTACACAGCTGTAACAACGACATCAGCCCAATGTCAATTAGGTACATGAGTACTGAGTAGAACAGCTCAGGCAGTTTAAAAAATGTGGTGGTTTTTCCACTCAGCAACCCTATTCGGTTGAGGGGTCTAAGGACATGAGGTCTCGTAAATAATTCCATGGCGTCAAAAATAATAATGAAATTTTTGGTTCACATATTCACCACCATTATCTAAGCGAAGAATCTAAACATTGGTAGAAAACTATGTTTGGACCATTATATGAAATGACTTAAAACACATCTAGGACTTCACACTTATGTTTCAATAAATAGAGTCACGTCATCCGAGTAAATTCATCAACAAATATTACAAACCAGTTGAAACTAGACACGTTGGGTACTAGGGATGGACCCTATATATCAGAGTGAACTAAAGTGAAAGATACATCACTTTTTTTCATACTTAATGGTTTTGAAATTCGGTGACTTTTAGCTAGAATGCAAGTTTCATACTTAAAATCCAAAATTGACACCTCAAAAAATAAATCTGGGAATAAGTGTTGTAAGTAACCAAATGAAGGATGCCCTAACTGAGGATGCCAAAGCCAAATCTGTGGCTTCTTGGTAGCCACCGAGTGGTGCATGTGATTTGCTCTCCCCGTGCTAAAATCATCCATGTAATATAGGCTCCTCTTCTTAGTAACACACTTGGTGGGCGGTAGGGAATCGAATAAAATTGCCAATTAGAGAGAGATCTATAGAGTTAATCAACCAACCGTTAACAATGGCAGTGTCCACACACCACAGCCGAAAGGGTCAACCTAAGGTGGCTGAACGAAGTCACCAATGATGTATCCCAATTTATCCTTGCCAGAGATGTACATCTCCATAATTTGGACCAAAGGATGTAGTAAGTGCCGTCTAGTTTGATGCCAATTGGAGCAATAGTGATGTCAGTGGTCGCAATTAGGGCTAAAGCTTTGGTTGGGGCTTCTGTCATTTTGGTGGTGAGCTCCGTGAGAATGGAGGAAGATTGAGTTTCATGAGAGTCGCTGGAAGCTTTGGTTGAAGGAAGCAATCCAGAAGCTTCGGCCATAAAGAGAGAGAGAGGAAGCACGAACGAAAGAGCTGGAAAAGAAACAAGAAAAATCAGAGGACAAAGAATAGGGACGATTAGGATTCTTTGATAACATATCAAAGAAGCAAGATTTTTGACAAGGAAAGGTATATTTTCATTGATTGAATTTTTTTTACATAACTAAAGGAGCATATATTAACAATGTGACTATCCTATTTTTGGCTATATCTTTAAATTCGGGAATATATATATATATTAAGGAATCATGCTCATTATAGACCTAATTATGCTGATTATTGCTTCCTATAATTAAGGGATCATGTCACCATTTACTCCTATAATTTACTTCAGTGACAACTCATACCAACATTTGTAAGTTTGAACTAAGAGTGTTAATATGTTAGATACTTCAGCTTGCTGAAAAAAATCTTATTAGATGCCTGGCAATTCAATCCCATTCTCATTGCTTTCCCATATAATAGGGAAATTCCTTCCTCACACTGTGCCTAACATATTTGAGTTCTGAAAGATATACCAAACTGCAAAATTCCTATCACCAGTTATTTCTATCATATATGGCATTGCAAAGGTAGTCAAGAATATCACTTTTGAAACAGACTGGATACCAAATGAGATATGCAGTTATATATGCCATGATGAGCTTTTATGCCTAAGAATATGGAATTGCCAAGCAATAACAATATCGTGACACCCTTTTCCACAATCCTTTCCGTCTCATACCAAATCAAATCGGATCAAGCATGGGTTCAGGGCAAGCATAAAGATGTCATGAAAAATGGAAACCAGTGAGCAGTTACAATATTACCAAAGAAAAGCAATTGAGAGGAATCACTTTATCATGCAATAGCTGAAAAGAACCTTAATTGTCTGCAATGTGGATATCTGTCCATTTATCCAGAGCATTGTAGTTGTAACATCACCAATGGGAGTCCAAGCACCTCCAGCATTTGCAGCTATTACAACAACAGCTCCCAGAAGCCTGCCAGCAAGTTCTAATGAATAAAAGCAGCTTTGACAGAAACTTCAAATTACTTCACAAGCAACGTTTAAAAATAATTGGAGACTGGAATGAACAGTGACAAGTTACTAACATGCAACAGCACAAAATTCTAGCATAGAGTTAAATGCCAATATTGTTGTCATCAGTGTCTCTCAGACAATGGCTTGCATAGGGAATCAACTTATGCTATCAAAATCCCCATCACTCCTGCTACAGTTAGTCACACCTATCAACTATCAATGAGAAGTAGGTCTCAGAGAAGGCATCCTTCAAAACAAAACTACCATGTGTCTATGAGTACTTCAATAAGCATCACAAAGGGGAGGAGGCTAGTACAGAAGTATGACTTTTCTCAGAGAGGGCATACTAATCCAACGTGCCTGGAAATATGAATTTTGTCAATTAACAACACTCTTTTAGCAGAAGATCAGAACATAAGTTATCTATCTCTAAAAGCTATTAACATGTCTCCCCTGAGGTTACACCATAAGGTTCTAATATAATTCAAAACACACGCATGGTATTGTAAAACACACATAAGCTGACAAAATTCAAGACAGCCTCATCCAATAAAAGCTGTAGTACTATTGCATCCTGGTAAAGAAAAAGTTATGAATCATGCACATGAGCAATTAAATGAATAAAAAACAGCAAAGTTCAGACAGCGTACTTGCGGTACTCGGATGGAGGAACTAGTTTCCTCAGTAAAGAAACCATAACAATGGTAGATGTCAAATTGTCAAGAACTGAGCTGAGGAAAAATGTCACAAAACCAACCTGCAACAGTTCCCAACTATTAGGAAACGGCGTAGTAAATGATTTATTCCTTTGAACGATGCATATGACTATACAACAGGAGGGAGGAAACAAAAAACGGATATATCTTTAAACCATAACTTAAAAAACCATATTTACAGAAATAGATACAACTCTGAAAAGCAGAGATATTATAAAAAGGAATTAAAAGTCCTATCACTACAAAAACAGACAGTTCTCTGCATTATATGTTCCCCAGGGGGAAGTGGAGGAAGTTGCGGTTTTGCTAGGTTCTGTAATGCCAGAGCTGTGAAAAATAAAAGCAACGCATGACTTAGCTTGATGAACAGATAACTTAATTAACAATTAAACAACCCATTTGAAGAGGTGTGAATCTTTCGAATAGATTTCAAAATTTGATCTTTCTGAAAAACATGCAAAAGTTAAGCCAGCCGTGTCTCTATATCATGACTAGATGCCACATTCATGAGATAGGATCCAAACAAATAGCTACGTACTCCAATAGATTTTGTATTCCAGATAAATGAACAAATTTTTAGTCATCCAGTGAATTTTGCTACAGTAAATAAGATACAAAATAATCAGTCATTTGCCAGATAAACAAAAAATCAAATTGTCGAACTCACAGAAGATAAACGATTGTTGACAATAGAATAAGATAAAAGCAATCAATCATTTTCAGGAATGTAAACATAAATGTCAACTGATAAACATACATTAAACTTCAGAAATTTGATAGACAGGTAAAAAAAAGCAGCATAACCTGATGGAATATTTCCTTACTCTTAGCTAAAGAGTACTTTGTCAATTAGGACACTACAATGCCATACAACAATATAAAGGGGGCACTAATATATCAAGATGAGGGAAACAGAACTCACCACCCAAAGGAGAGTACGTGGCTTCCGTGTTGTTATATTGTCAGTAACGAGCTTGAAACCTTGATGAGCATCAACTATTTCAACAATTGTCATAGCACCAAGCAAGAAGAACACAATTTCACTGACTTGAGCAGAGGCATGCTCCAGCTCTGAAACAGCTATCTCAGTTGAAGGAGCCTACACAACAAAAAGAAAACTGTATTTAAAGGATAAATCTCAAGCTGCAACAGTGGAACAGATAAGACAGTAAGAGAACAATTAAATTGTGGGGCAGTAACTTGTATATTGTGATAGCAAACGATTAGTGAGCCACTGCACAACAGTTACTCCCATTAAATTAGTTAAATATTGGAGCAAATAATCTCTCCACATAATTGAGAACTAAAACAAAATTACAGCTTGGTTTATACGTGACAGCAGCAGATCAATTCTCTCTGTGAAATTCTACATGCTTATGAATGCTCTTATTTCTTCAGCGTGAGGATAGCCTACAACTAATTCTGCTAAAGTACAAATAAAGAAATAAGCAAAGTAGTTTTAAAATTGCCAATACAGTCACCCATGCACTGCCATTTGCAAATCTGATAATATTTTATAAATGATAGGAAAGCAACTTTGACGTATGGCAAAGGGAGATGCTTTCAGAATTATCAAGGAAAGAAGCTTACTCCTATACTTCTTATGACCCACAGGCTCACTGCCATCAGTAATCCTACTCCACTTTTGTTGAAGGCTAGAGATTCTTCAAAAATTATTCCAGCATATCCTATGCCAAATAGCAAAGCCATGGCAAGATCCTGCATCACCAGACTTGATCAAACATGTTACCATAATTCCAGTCAGTAGCATCAATCTGTTCTTGCAAGAGACAGCAACTGAAAAATCGACAACGTGAAGACCAGAAACCTGGTTGGCAGCAACCCAAGAATGATTAATTGCGGCTGTTCCAGTCAAAGCTGCGGCAAGGATTGCAAGTGCTTTCAGCAAATCAGTCTTTGGCTGGTAAGCAGCTTCAAGCTCTCGGGAGCTCGTTTCATCCACAGAGCACAAAGGATCGCACGATCCAGATGATGTCAGCTCCTGAAAATGCAACAGGTAAAACACATGATCGGGGAAAAAATTGCCATAGCAAGTGCATGTGTTTTGAATAGTGAAGAACTGATGGTGGGCACCCAAAACTGAGCAAGTCTGTCAAAAATTGCACGGCGTGTCACGCACGTAGTGGTGACCAATTCTACATCATGTTTAAGCTCATACATATTACCGATAGGTCACTCTTAGTAACAACTTTACTGTTACTCCAAGTACAAGAGGTTTTCACTATTTTTGTCACATAACCCTCATACTTGGTGACATCACCTGCACTCTATTGACACAAGTAGTCTATATTTATATGTCTAGACAACATCTCATCAGGCCAATCTTGCGCACATATTTATTACATGACCAGATTTGCATATGGTTTTCATAGATCTAGAAAGACCTATGATGAGGTGCCCAAACAAATCTTATGACAAGTGTTAGAGAAGAAAAAAATTGGTAAAAATTATATAGATACAATCAAAAAGATTTATGTGAGGATAATGATCAATGACAGCACTATAGGAGGAAACTTTAAGGATAATTTCTATTAAGACAGGGATCATCAAGAATTAGCTCTAACACATTACCACTTTACCTTGGTTATGGTTGTATTTACGAAAGATGTTCAAGATGAAGTTCCTTGGTATATATTATTTACATGTGATATTGCTTTAGTAGACAAAAGTAGAGAAAGTATAGGAATAAAATTAGCATGCTTAGCCGAGGCTTTTGAATTGAAAAAAAATAAGATAAGCAAAAGTAAAATCAAATATATAAAGTATTATTTTAGCAATTCTAGGTAAAATAATGAACAAATTAATATTAATGATCAAGATATTCTAAAAACAATAGATTTCAATGCCTTAGATCCATTACTCAAAAATCTAATGACAAATGATAATGTGATACATAGGATTGATGTAAGTTTGTTAAACTGGAGAATTATATCGGATATATTTTTTATATGCTATCAATCATCTTTTGTTCAAAGCCACCTCTTCTGCTAAGGAATCACAAGGGAGTCCTTTTTCATCTATCTTCTGCTCCTCTATCTCTTTCGAGCAAAATGCATCTATCAATTTGTAAATTTACAATAGCAAAAAATGGACATCTAAAATTAAAAAGAAAAATTAAAATATGATTAATAGACATGCCAAACTTTATAATATAAAAGTTAAGCGTTACAGAGATGGATGAATGTACTCATACTAAAAGACAATATACAAAACGATGACATCCGTAAATATGTAAAAGTTGCACCTATAGAAGACAAGATAAGAGAATGATATTTAAGATAGTTCAACCTCTAAAATGTAGGCCAAAAGATACAACTCTAAGGGAACACAGGTTGATTGTGATTGGAGACAAGAAAGAATAAGTTTAAATAGAAAAAAATTGAGTAATGTGGTGAAAATGATTTATTATTTATTACTGTTGGAAGATATTGCTCTAAATCATGTGAGATCATGATTACGGATTCATATAAAAGACTAATTTAGCATGGTACGAGGCTTTATTACTTATTATAGATAAAACTAATTGGAAACGAAAATAAAAATGGATTCTGATGGGAACAGTAGGAATGGGTCAGCCCAACACGAAAGCCCACGTACTTAGCAGCGGATCCAGGAGGCATCCGGCCCACAGGCCCTGGGGCGAGTCAACGTTTTCATTGACACAAACAGTGCCCTAGCCTGCCGGACAGTTCAAGTCGGCCTCAGCCCAAGTTGGCCTCAGCCCAATCCGGGCAGCCTACAATAATCTTCCCGCATGCTGGAGATTGCTTGCCTTAGCTAACCCGGCATCCGAAATATTGCCCCTGATCGTGATCTCTCCAGGACTGATAACTCCAACTCAACGGATCACTCCTAATAACAACTTCCAATTCAGTGGATCTATTATAATGGTAACTCCAATATCCATCGCGTCCAGTATCTCCTCGAAGAAGGAAGGGATCCTCTTAATTGATCATGGTTGCTCTAATCGGCACCCACGATCCCCGTGCCAACTTGCTAAATCTGTAAGCCAGCTTGTGGCTAGCCATGGCACTCAAGCAAAGCTGAGCTGGCCCAAAGGTTATAAAAACCTTTGAGGCAGACTCCAAAGGGCATGATCACAATTACGCTCAGACACAACAGTAAACACCCACATTCAAGAGTTATCAAGAGAGCTCTCTCTTTCCAAAGAGCCTCTAAAGAATTCCTCCACGATTCTTGCTCCCACAATATCAAAACCGCTCCACGTCGAGCGCAACCTCCAAATCAAACGCAAAATCCACATTCTTGTATCATCACGCATATCTCTTATCCCTGCATCTTTTCATCTTTTGAGGAATATTATTGACTTAAATATCGAAAAATAAACTGGGAAACAAGTCCCGTCAATCCTATGACCTCTTATTTTTGAGTTGTGGTGTACAAAATTTAGGCTGAAATGACGATGTTCGGACCCGCTTTAGTTCGACTCGAAGACCAAACGACACCCTAATCGGCCAGTAACCCAGATCGAGGACACATCAGATTTTAAGGTAGTGATTCCACTCAATAGCTGTCCTCGTCAAGCAGCAGCAAAATCCAGAAATGGATCCACCATGTATTATATTTTTTTCAGAAAAATTCGACTTGACATTAACAAAAATGGTCAACGAGAAGGATTTCAGAGCTCTCTCTCCAAATGACAGCCACTCAAGGAAATTACAACCAAATATGAAGACCTGAGTAGAGTTGAACCTAAGCAATTAGAATGGGGAGAAGGGAAAGATGCCGTATGAGCTAAGGCTCATTGGCGCTAATCTATATTTCGATAAAGGTCAATTACAATAAAAAGCGGATTTTACATTAGAATCAGAAGCTGTGAGAGAACTATTTATCACCCAATTTGAAAAAATCCTAGACTTCCAAGTTCTACTGATTGCACACAATCTAACAGCCGATATCACTATTTTAACACAAATTTAACGAATGAGCTTAGCGTCAGACACGCGAAATGAGAGACATTGAAACCATCAACTCTTTTGATCAAAACTTTCACGATTAACTCCAGTTACACACACATTGAACCCCTCATAAACTAAAACCACTCTCAAGAACCGCAAGAAAACCAGAATTTGTGAAGACAGTTACTGAAGAACCTGTAGCTGCTCCTTGGAATCGGGTTCTTGCCGGACGGGAGAGGAGGAGGAGCCTCTGCCCTCAACTTCAGCTCTTACGATAACAACCTCATTCTGCAACCACCTTCGATCCTTCAAACTCCACAGACTCCGAGCCAAGCTCGGTGGCGGAGAAAGATCCACCTGTCGTCTCTGAATCAGGATCGTCGACGGCGACGAAAATAGAACGGACAGTTTCCCCAAAGGCCGTGACGTCGAGACATGGCTGGTGAATGTCAGAGAAGCCATCTGCGCTGATAGAAATCAGCTCAGCAACGGCTGAAGAAGGCGACGGAATCGATGCAGTCAATTTTTGATTTTGTGGGGGTGGGGAGGTGTGCGCGGAGCGAAGGGACGAGGAAACGGCTTCACTATTATTTAGTAGTTTATTTATGTTAAAATTATTAAAAATATTTCCATTTCTTATAATATTTTAATTTTAATTTTTTATTTTTATATAAAAATAATAATTTTAATATAATTAAAAATATAAATAATATTTTTTTACTTTGTCTCCAAAGATAATTTATTTAATAATATTGATGGGACGTTAATGATGGGCCTGCTCAAAAACGCATAAGTAGCCCAAAATCAATAACGGTTCATTTGTAATTGGGGCGGTCAACGCTGCCGTTGATCGAAGAAACAATAAGTGGACGAATCAAAGCGCATCCCAGGAAGAAAGCAGACGAATCGGTGTGCAATCTACAGAGGGAACCCTAACGGTTACCGTGCATGGAAAGAAAGGGATCTACCTTTTTTTACCATTACAACTAAGAATCGTACCTACATTCACACAAGAAATGTAACGATTCTCACAGAAGGTGAGTATTCCGCCTCGCCACCTAAAAAAGGCAGTAGAGGCCCGCCGCTATAAAAGGCTATGGAGTTTCACTCCACAAACATACTCTCTCTTGCATACAAAACGCCTTCTAGCAAACTAAGGCTTACAGAAACTATTCACGCCCTCAAGCTTCCCAACACTCACATCTTTTCTCTCAGCTGTTAGTTTCCTGTGAACTAAGTATTGAAAAAAAACTACTTTCTACAAGCATTTTTAACTCGAGCCACTTTTCCACAAGTGTACCTCCCACCAACGTTCCTAAATACACTCCAAGTATTCATCTTTGCATTCATTGCATTTTACTTTCTCATCCTACAAAAGCTCGTTACTGATTTGAGCGTCGAAATATTTCCAATGGAATCAAATTTTACCGTCGCCTAACCTCTTGTTTTAAGTTGTAGTATACAGGATCCAAAATTTGGTGAACAAAGACAGAAATTCAACGGACAACTCGATCCAAACCCGTTCGAAATTTAAATTCATAACACATCAAATATATTCTTTTATTTCTTTATATTAAAAAAAATAGGAAAATATATTTTACATCTTTATGTACTAGTTACTATGGAAAATAGATTAATGTTCACGAAAAATCTATGTTTGATTATGTAAAATAACTTAATTTTTAAAAATATAAGTCCCATTTTAGAAATTATACAAAACTTATAATTAATTTCGAAATACCCATTCAAAATTTCATCCAATACTGTAATTAGTCAATGATGCTTCTAACCACCATTGCCTATTGTTAGTCATTATGCCCCAACCCCAACATGAGAATGGGGATTGTGCCTCAAAAGTGAGGCACAGCACCTATGCTACGATCTCATAATCGTTGGACGTAAATCTAATAATTTATATATTTTTATTTTTTTTAAAGTTAAAAAATTTAAAATTATAATTTTGTTAATCAAAATATTTAATTAATTGGATTTGAATCTAAAGGTTTTAAAGTTATAACACAAGAGTTGCACCTCACTATCGAGGCACAGCCCCCTTCTTTCCATCCCAACAAGGCTTATGCTGCTACAAGAAAGATCACATATTAGTGATAAATTTGTTAATGGCTTAAAATATTTTGAACATAGAACATCACTACAAAAAAATAATATCATTTTGGTCAATTATTGAAAAAATAATTATTTTTGTTGATTAATTTGTTAATAAATTGAATTTTCTTGCAATATCAGAAGTCAAATGTTGATTGATTTAATGTTAATTAAATTAATTAAGTATTGAATCTGTTGGGTCCCATGTCCTCGCCCATGAAGGATACAGCAGCCGACGAAGGGTCCAAAAGTCCACGTGAGGTGGTCAGCCCAGCCCCATGGTCAAGAGACGCGTGCAGAGCCCATGCTGGAAGAAGACAACGGGACCCTATAACGCATTTAATGCGTCGCCGGGAAACAGACGAAAAAGGCAAAAAGGCTAGCCAATAGATGAGTGGCTGGTGCAGCGCCAACGCCTCCCGCAACCGTCTGCAGACAACTAACTAATCCCTGCTCGAGGAAAAATCGAGCGTGGCTGGCAGCGCTCAGAAGCGTGCCAGCCACGGCAAGAGGATAACCGACATGACCGGCGGTCCACAACAGTGACCAGCGGCGTAAAAGCCCTAACAATGGGTATTCTGGCACCCAGAGTCCAGGGGAAGAGGCCTATAAGAGCCCCCACGCCCCGCAGAGAAAAAGATCTTGGATCTGATCTTCTTCTCCTTCCTGAATTCCAATTCCAATTCCAAATCGGACTCAATACACTCTGAGCTCCCTCCTTCTTAACTTGATCATAAGAAAGTAACGAGCGAGAGCTGAGGATCGACTCACTTCCGTCCATCACGAGCTAGCTCACGAGTACTCACCCCACGTCTACTCAGACCACGGGAAAGTGAGCCACCCGTTGCGGTACACCAAGGAAGTCAAGCCTTCCACAATCTGCTCACCGCATTCTCCATACCATTTCACGAGCATCTCTTACGCTTTCACAGCATTCATCCGCGCACCGCCCTTAGCATGCGCCATTTCTGTTCATTGTGGGAATTTGCTGACTTGAGCGTTGGAGCGGCCTCAATGGGAGAAATCCTGTCATACTCCTGATCTCTTATTTGTTGTTTGTGTTGTGCAGGTCCAGGGTTTATAAAACGGAGATCGGACCCTTCAACCAATGTTACCGCGTGCTAAGGAATCCGAAGGCTCCATAATTCCTACGATAATCGTGGACCCGGAACGCAACAGAATCTTTCATTGTTGTGATCTAATTGTAATGTTTTTATTAAAAAAATTCTGTACAGATGTTTACCAAAAGTATAAGTTATAATTGGGTGTGCACCATCCATTTAACATAGATTAATTCATATTAAATTAAATATTTTTAATCAATCTGAATAATAGGAAATTCAATTGTTACAAAAAAATATATATAATTTTATTTATTAATTTTCAATTTATTCAATTTCCTTTCTGGTGAATTCAATGATTTTAAGCACGGTAATAGTTTTATTGTAATATGTTTTTATTGAATAATTTTTTATTATTAAGACTAAAATATTATGTAGAAAATAATAAGTATAATAATAATAATAATGATAATAATATCTTGAAAAGAAATCAAATTATTATAATTTATAAGGAGCTGAGCTAAAATAATTTATTTTAATTGTCTAAAGATTCTAATATTTTCATATATCATTTATTTGATTCACAAAATGGTGTATAATTATTGAATAAAACAAGAATAAATCAAAAAAATAACAAATAAGGGGAAAAGAAGAAGAAGAAGAAGAAGCGAGGTCGTTGATCCTCCTCCCAACCCTCATATCCTCCCCTCCCGCCACTTCTTCGGCGCCGGTTGCCGCTTTCAATCGCTCTCCCATCTCCCAACAAAGGAGACCTGTTTCTAAAAGTGAACTAATTGCTAAGCCACTAATCAAAGAGGAAGGACAGGGTTCAAGTTTTGCACTCCTGGAATGACCAAGGGAGGAAATAATGAGATTCAACTCGGATATATCATGATCCGGTGAAGCAAAAAACTCAAATTCTCTGTTGGTCGTCGGTTACCAAGAATGTAAGCACAATGAATATAATAGTATACAATAATTTTTAATATAAAAAATTATTTTCAATTAAGAAAAAAATCACGAGACAAATTCCAAAAAAATTTCACTATATAAATTCAGTTACAAAAAATCTTGAGACAGAACACCAGCTATCCGTCCGAGATAGAAAAGAAAAGCAATATCTAGAGTAAAGAAACTCTCAATTCCTCTTTTTCTCATTGTTTTTCTTTCTTTCATTACCCTCACTGGTAGTATTCTTCACTTACTGATTTTATAAGTGTAGTGGTGAACGACGACCTGCGAGGGCTTCCTTCCGCACTTGGTTCTACTCCTTTCCACCATTCGTTTCACACACGGCTCACCCACACGCTATTCACACACATCGACTTCCGAAACTCATGGTATGCTTTATAATAATGTCTAGCTGATATCCCATCTACTCACCTGGCCACCTCCACCCAGACCACCTCCTCTTGCCACATTGACCAACGCCTCAACTGGTTATCTTAGTATCATCCTTAGCAATACAAGCTTTCATTAAGTATCGGATTGATCTCTTACTTTCCCTTACTACAGCCGAGGTATCTTTGGTGAGTTTTCATGGGCTGTTTTTGAACGTTGTTCACAAGAATGCTAGCAACGCCAACACTCTGTCTTCTTCATTGATTTTCTCATCAATGGCCAACATTTACATCACAATCCGATTAAACTCATCCAAGTGCTTATCAAAGCTTCCCCTTTTGATAGACAAGAGCTATAGAACTGTTTCTTCACATGCAACTTTGTTATCAAGGACTTGGATTTATACCGATTCTCAAACTTCTCCCAAACCTTCACTAGATCTGACAAGCCAATGACCTTTAGAAAAGTGTTATCTGTAAAATATAATTTAATCATGAAATTAGCAAGATCTTTCTTGTCTTGCCACTCTTCTTTCGTCATGTTCTCCGGCTTCTCTTCCTTTCTCCGAAGTGATTTTACCATTCCTTCCCGAGTTAAAATATTCTTCATCCTTACTTGCGAAAGAATGAAATTATTTTACCAATTAAACTGCTCCACACTAAATGGCAAGCTTCTCGACAATGATGCCATCAAATTGTAGATTTACAACATCTTTCTGATACCACTTAATGGGGTTCGACCCGGATACACCCTAATTCGGCGCAGCAAAAAAACCCGAATCCTCCATCAGCCGTCGATTACCAAGAATGTGAACATAATGAATATAAAAGTGTACAACGATTTTTAACGTGAAAAATCCTTCTCAATTGAGAAAAAAATTACGGGATAGACTCCGAAAAAATTTTACTATATAAAATCAGTTACAAAAAACTCTGAGATAGAATACCGACAATCCATCCAAAATAGAATAAGAAAAATAATATTTAAAGTAAGAAAACTCTTCTTTCCTCTTTTTATCTCTGTTTTTCTTTCTCTCCTTACTTTCATTAGTAATGCTATTTGTTTATTAATTTTATAAGTGTAGTGGTGAATGGTGAACAGCGAGGGCTTCCTTCTGTTGGGGATCACTCCCGTAAAGAAGTCCTAGTAAACTGAGAACTAGACCGGTCTGGCGGGCAAGGCTCAGACGGTCAACGGAAAGTTGACCAGACTGGTGAGCAAGGCTTCAGACGGTCAATGGGGAGTTGACCGGATTGGCGGTCTACATGGCCGATTTAAAGTTAACCGGTTCTTTGGAGAATCCTGGAGGATAAATACTAAGACAGTCAACAGAAATGTTGACCGGTCATAAAGAACACAAACGGCCTACAGCTGGCCGCACGTTTTGGAAATTATGTTCGATGCCAACTCAGCAGATCTCTTGGAGATATGTGATCTCAGGCAGTTACGCTGAAGACGGTTACTCTGGCAGAAATATTCATACTGGAGGAAAGAATTAATTCTTTCCTATGTGGGCGTGGTGTGTGTATTAGACAGAAAAAAACCTAATTTCTATGATAGAGATTTTATTATTGATGGATGTGAGAAGGAGAGAAAAACGTGAAGGAGTGCTCTTCGATTTCTCTTTGTTCTCTACTGTTGTCTCCAAAAATTCTCAGATAGTGAAATACGTTTCAGTGGACGGATTGTCCCGTGATTTTTTCCTTGATTGAGAAGGGTTTTCTACGTAAAAATCTTGTGTTCATTGTTTATTTTCTATTCCTCTTCTTTTTTGTTGCTTCATTGAACAGGGAAAGAATTTCACCCCTCTTTCCCAACAAGTGGTATCAGAGCCAGGTTCTATTCTTTGTTTCAATGGCATCTTCATCGTCTAAAAATCTGCCGTTCAACATTGAGCAATTTAACGGGCAGGGCAACTTCATCCTCTGGCAAGAGAGGGTGAAGAATATTCTGACGAGGGAAGGGACAGTGAAGGCGCTGAAGAAGAAGGACGATAAACCTGAAAATCTGACTGACGATGAATGGCAAGACAAGAGAGATTTTACAAACTGCACCATCAAACTGTGTCTGGCGGACAACACTCTCCAAGAAGTTCTTGGCTTAACTGATCCGGCGGAGGTCTGGGAGAAGTTGGAAAGTCGTTACAAGTCCAAATCTCTGACAACCACACTACACGTGAAGAAGCAGTTTTATGGCTTACGGCTATCTGAAGGAGGGAGTTTCGAGAAACACTTGGATAAGTTTAATCGGATATTGACGCAGATGTCTGCGCTTGATGAAGAGATAAAGGAGGAGGACAAGGCGCTGGTCCTGTTGGCTTCACTGCCGGCCTCCTATGACCATATTGTTACAACTCTTTGTTTGGCAAGGACACTTTGAGGTTGGATGAGGTCATTGCCTCGCTGCTCATGAATGAGTCCAGGAGGTCACAAGGAACCTCATCATCTTCTCATTCTGAGGTCCTGGTGACCGAATCCAGGTGAAGAAGCAAAGGTCGCCACCAGAAACCGGGAGAAAAGAGTCGCAGCAAGTCACGATCCAGATACCAAAATATGGAGTGCCATCATTGTGGCAAAAAGGGTCATATTAAGAAGTATTGCTTCAAATGGAAGCGAGAAAATGCTGAGAAGGAGAAAAGTGACAAAGGACACGGCGAGGAAACGTCCTCCGTCTCAATAGTCACAAGTGGTGATCTCCTGTTGACGTGTCAAGGAGAGGTGGCAAACTTGACAGATCTGGAATTTGGATTGGTGATTGATTCGGGTGCTACTCTACATGTCACATCTCGGATGGAACTATATACATCCTATACTCCAGGAGATTTCGGAGTAATTAGGATGAGTAACAAAGGAATTTCTCCTATTGTAGGCAGAGGAGATATTGTTTTGGTCACAAATAATGGCACGAAGCTGTTATTGAAGGATGTGCATCACGTTCCTGATATTCGTCTGAATATCATCTCACCGCCTGGATGATGAGGGTTATCGCAACACCTTCCGTGAAGGTGAATGGAAGTGACGAGAGGGTCTTTGTTGCGGCGAGAGGGAAAAAGTGCTCCGGTCTCAGTATGTGATGGAGGTCCGTGCCATGGCCGGAGATGTAAACGCCGCATCTGCAATGAGACAGAGAGGATTTGTGGAACAGGAGGTTGGGCCACATGAGCGAAAAGGGGTTTGTCCTACTTGGCCGAAAGGGCCTAATCAAAGGAACGAAAGAAGACGGATAAAAACGTGTCCTCATTGCTTAGCTGGCAAGCAAAGGAGAGTCTCATTTCATGGAGACTCGTCCGGCCCAAAGGCGGAGCTCTTAGAGCTTGTTCACACAGACGTGTGTGGTCCGTTCAAAGAAAAGTCAATCGGTGGTGCTCAATATTTTGTTTCCTTTATTGACGACTGTTCAAAAAAGCTGTGGGTTTACCCACTAAAGACTAAGGATCAGGTCCTCAGTATTTTTGAGCAGTTTCATGCTCTTGTGGAGCGTCAGACAGGGAAGAAGCTGAAGGCCGTCCGTAGTGATAACGGCGGCGAATACTTGGGGCCTTTTGATGCCTACTGCCGGTTGCGTGGTATTAGGCATCAGAAAACGCCACCAAAGACTCCACAGTTGAATGGAGTGGCAGAACGGATGAATCGTACGCTCTTAGAGAGAGTACGTTGTATGCTCTCTGAAGCAAAACTTAAGGCATCGTTTTGGGCAGAAGCTCTCCGGACATCGGCTTACATTATCAACAGGTCGCCAAGCAAGCCACTTATGGGTGAAGTGGCAGAAAAGATATGGACGGGTGTAGAACCGTTCTATGATCATTTGCGAGTGTTCGGGTGTAAAGCGTTCGTACACGTTCCAAGAGATGAAAGGACGAAACTGGAGCCAAAGACGATGCAATGCGTCTTTCTGGGCTATGGAGAGGACGAACTGGGTTACAGATTTTATGACCCTGTTACTAGGAAACTGGTCCGGTGAAGAGATGTCACATTTGCTGAGAATGAGACGATCAAGACATCGCGAGGAAGGCAAATTGTAATGATAAAGAGCATGACAAAGTGAGTATTGAAGATGTCCGTCCCAGATCAAATCTGGTTGAGACGGTCAACAGTGATTGACCGGATCAAGCTTATGAGGCGATTGAAAATACTCGAGAGGACATGGTGCCCGACGATGACCAGATCAAGTCATGCCTCACCCGGTCAAGAAGTCGCTCTTAGACGATCCTCCGAAACAGGGCGACCACCGTCCGTTAAATGCCCTCCTCCGATGAATATGTAATCTTGATCGACGCCGGTGAGCTCAAGATTATGAAGAGGCTATGAATGGAGAAGGTAATGAGAAATGGCTGGAGGCCATGAAGGATGAGATGAGTTCCCTTCATGAGAATCATACTTTTGATTTCGTTACACTTCCCAAGGGGAAGAAAGCACTGAAAAACAAATGAGTTTTTCGGGTGAAAACGGACGAGAACACCAAGGAGCCAAGGTACAATGCACGATTGGTGGTGAAGGGATTCGGACAACGAAAAGGAATTGACTTTGATGAGATATTTGCTCCGGCAGTGAAAATGTCCTCTATACGAGTGGTATTGGGCCTGGCTGCCGCCCAGGACCTTGAGGTGGAGCAAATGGATGTCCGAACTGCATTCCTCCATGGAGAACTTGAGGAGGAGATTTACATGGAACAGCCCGAAGGTTTTGAGGCTAAAGGAAAGGAACAGCTTGTTTATCGCTTGAAGAAAAGTCTATATGGCTTAAAGCAAACTCCTCGGGAGTGGTACAAGAAGTTCGAGTCTGTTATGTCCGGCCAAGAATACCGGTGGACTACTCGTGACCACTGTGTATTTGTGCAAAGGTTTGTTAATGATGATTTTGTCATCCTTCTCTTATATGTGGATGACATGTTAATAGTTGGACGAAATATTGACCGGATAAAGAAGCTGAAGGAGCAGCTTGGACGGTCATTTGCCATGAAGGATCTTGGATCGGCGAAACAAATTATGGGAGTTAGAATTGTACGCGATCGGAAGGCAAAAAGATTGTGGTTGTCTCAAGAAAACTACCTTGAGAAAGTGCTTCAGCGATTCAACATGGACAAGTCGAAGCCTGTGAACACACCCCTGGCGAATCATTATAAACTGAGCACTCGTCAATGTCCGTCCTCAGATGACGAGAAAAGATACATGAAAGACGTTCCCTATTCTTCTGCTATGGGAAGTCTAATGTATGCTGGTATGCACGGACAGGACATAGCTCATGCCATCGGGATCATTAGTTGTTTTCTATCGAATCGGGCAAGGAGCATTGTCCGCAGTGATTAAATGGATCATGCGATACATTCGAGGAACTACCAAGAGGTGCTTATGTCTTGGAAGTGACAAACCACGGTTAAGTGGGATATTCAGATGCGGACATGGCCGGGAGACATTGACTCACGCAAATCTACATCGGGTTATTTGGTAACCTTTGCGGGGGAGAGCGATTTCTTGGCAATCCAAGCTACAAAAGTGTGTAGCCCTATCCACAACTGAATCCGAATATATTGCAATTACAGAGGCGTGCAAGGAGATGTTGTGGATGAAGAAATTTGTTCAAGAGTTGGGTCTTCAACAGGAGAAGTACACTGTATTCTGTGATAGTCAGAGTGCAATACATCTCTGTAAGAACTCTTCATTTCACTCAAGATCCAAGCACATTGATGTACGGTACCATTGGATAAGGGACGTACTAGAGGCTGGTCTGTTATCACTGGAGAAGATCAGTACTGAAGACAATGGGGCAGACATGATGACTAAGATTCTACCAAGAGGGAAGAATGAAGTATGTTGCAAGAAAGCCGGGCTAATGGATCCAACTTCATCACGGTCGTGAGGGGAAGTTTGTTGGGGATCACTCCCGTAAAGAAGTCCTAGTAAACTGAGAACTAGACCGGTCTGGCGGGCAAGGCTCAGACGGTCAACGGAAAGTTGACCGGACTGGTGAGCAAGGCTTCAGACGGTCAATGGGGAGTTGACCGGATTGGCGGTCTACATGGCCGATTTAAAGTTAACCGGTTCTTTGGAGAATCCTGGAGGATAACTACTAAGACGGCCAATGTAAATGTCGACCGGTCATAAGAAAAACAGACCATTTCTGGTGACCTCACGTTTTGAAATTGCATTCGATGCCAACTCGCCAGATCTCTTGGAGATATGTGATCTCAGGCGATTCTGCCAAGACGGTTACTCCGCGTAAATATTCATACCGGAGGAAAGAATTAATTCTTTCCTATGTGGGCGTGGTGTGTGTATTAGACAGAAAAAAACCTAATTTCTATGATAGAGATTTTATTATTGATGGATGTGAGAAGGAGAGAAAAACGTGAAGGAGTGCTCTTCGATTTCTCTTTGTTCTCTACTGTTGTCTCCAAAAATTCTCAGATAGTGAAATACGTTTCAGTGGACGGATTGTCCCGTGGTTTTTCCCTTGATTGAGAAGGGTTTTCCACGTAAAAATCTTGTGTTCATTGTTTATTTTCTATTCCTCTTCTTTTTTGTTGCTTCATTGAACAGGGAAAAAATTTCACCCCTCTTTCCCAACACCTTCCACACTTGGCTCTATTCCATTCCACTCTTTACTCTACACACGATTCACTCACACGCTATTTACACATACTATCTTCTGAAGCACCTGGTACGCTTTATAATAATATTTGGCTAATATCTCATCTGCTCACCTAATCTAATCTTGCAGAGGATTTGCCATGCTAGCTTTATTATTTTCTGCGCTTTCACCAATTCTCACACTTTTTCACAGACAGCGCATGCTCTCTGCAAGTCGACCTGTTCTATACAGATAGCGCATACTCTGCAGGTCAACTACCTGCTCTGCATAGATGACGCACTCTCTGCAAGTCAGCTACCTATTCGGCACCGCTGCCTTCCAGTCGTAGGCTTTATAGTTGACCTACTCTGTAAAATTTGATACCTACTTTGCAAAGTCGTCTACCACTCTGCCAGGTCATCCCCTCTGAACTGGAATTACCTGGTCGCCCCTTCGCATCTACGCCCTTGGTCGGCCTTTCCGACTGGCCATATCTCAGCTTAGCTAATCGGCTTCCCTGGCCAGCTTCTTCTCTTAGTCAGCCAGCCTCCTTGGCCGGCTTCTTACTGCCCGATCGGCCGCTACTAGCTAGCCTCTTTCAGGTTGACCTCCTTACTGCCTGGCCTCCTAGTTGATCGGCCTCCCTGGCCAGTTTCTTGTTGCCCGGCCGGCAGTTACTAGCTAGCCTCCTTCAGGTTGACCTCCTTATTGCCTGGCCACCCAGCCGGCCATTCTCTTAGCGAGCCAGCCTTCATGGCCGGCTTCTTGCTACCGCGCGCGCATCTCCTCGCACAAGTCTCGTGCGAACAGCTAATAGCTTTTCGTTTGTTGAGCAACTGACAAGGAGGTGATCAAACACAACAGGAAAATGGATCGCGAAAAAGGCGTGAGTATGGAGCAACAAATGGATGGGTCAAAACTGCACTCCAATTCCAACCGTGCACAAGCATCTACTTCAAAGGGACCTAGCCAGGAGCTCCTCACTGATCACCCAAAAGCTACAAAAAGAAGAGTGGTTCAAGCAATCACTCAGCAAGATTTCAACCCCTCAATTTCAAGTCCTAGTCTCTCTTGGACCACTGGCACCAAAAGTTCCCCCATCGAAAGGAAGCTCAGTCAAGTTTACACGACGTTCCTCCAATCGCCTTCCCCCATCCACAGGCCTCTGGCTTATACATTGTAAGGAGTCTCAGATTTTACCGTAGGTCCAGACTTGGCATTCTCTGCTCCTAGGCTGCATATCTCCAACCTGCTGCTGAACCCCACTGCCCTCAGCTGTAGTCTAAAGCTGACAGTATTCTGAATCCAAAACTGAGAACACATTAGTGGAGCCTGCAAGTAGATGTACTGTAATTTAAGATAAAGCCATAGGAGAGGCAATGCTCCCAATCTTGAAATAGTTTTAATTCGTATCGTATCATGGAATGACTGCAGAGTGGCTGGAAAAGGGTTTCTTAGTGAACTCAGGGAAATCAATCGTGCATAAGTCTGTTAACCTTGCGATTTTGGAACCTCGGATCAACATAACTAGTGCTGAGACCTCCATCAGAAGACTAAGCTTTTAATCCAGTTAACTTTTGATTTTATATATAAATTGTGTCAGGGTCATTTTATTTTTTGTCCTCCTTTGTGCTCCCAATAGTTAGGGTTTCAACTTGTACAGTTGATATTATGACAACACTGAAAATATGTTGAATTTATCTTATAATTTTAACCATCTAAATTATCAATATGAAATCTTTACTGTTGGAATACAAGAGAACCGCAAGATGGGAGGACTCCAGGAGCCCCCTTCGTATTACTCCTGCTATATAGCTCCCAGAGATTCTAGGTTGAAGGAATCACGCTGCAAGTGCATTCAATTCCTGAACCATGGCATGGTTGGTCCCCTGAAAAACATTGGGAAATTGAGTAAACTGTATATTCTGTGTGTCTTCTCTAATTTGTGTTGCAGACTTCCATTTCTTTATCTGTCATAATTGTTAAAATTCGACCCGAATACACACAACCCGACATAGCAAAGCAAAACCCGAACCCCCATCAACCGTCAGCCACCAAAATTATAAGCAAAAGAAACATAACAATGCATAACGTTTTTAACGTGGAAAATCATTTCAACCATAGAAAAATCACAGGGCAAACCCCAAATAAATTTACTATAAAAGTGATAGTTATAAGAACTTCTTCCGAAATCTCTTCATTATAATTCTCCAACGACCATCCGTTTGTTGCTACACCCATAAGGGAATGATCAAAACCCAATTATAATTTTCGAATAGACTTCGTTCGAGGCAAAAATTCTGTCAATTGAGTAGCCATGAACGCGTTGAAACATTCAAAGTCAGTTTTGGGAGGTAAAAAATAGAGCTGTATTTTGGAATTTATTGCCCTCTAACCAGTGGGAGATTCCTTTAGCAAGGTCTTCAAATGTGATCTATTTTTATGGTAGTTGAAGTATTAAAGAGGAAGACGACGTTTCCTAAATGCATTTACGAGAGAGATCTTTTGAAGTGGCTCAGATGATCCAAATTAGGTAATGTGAGTGAAGTGCACTGTAATATTTCACTACTGTGATTTAAAAGCATTGCATTTAGGTGGCGCATGTGAAGTTTGTTGGCTCATTGTCTTAATTGAATGGCTATGGTTATCTCAACGTTTGATGCTATGGGTTCCTGATTTAGCATCCCTTCTTGTCTGTCTCACCGTATTAGCTAATTTCTAATAGTATAGATGACTACGATTGTTTCCACTTTGATCCCACGAATTATTTATTCACCAAGTCATGATATCTCTGCGGATTCATCATATTGGTTGCAAGTTCAGTTAGTTCAGGTCACACTCTCTTCCATTTGCTGGATAGAGTGAACTAAAAACAAAAAGTAGCTTGTTCAATCAAAAATTCTTCCTTTGCATAATATAACGCTATTGAAGTCCGTGAATAAAAGCTAGATGCATTTGTCTATATATGGATTTCATAAAGCTTATCAAATATTTTCATAAGTTTTTATAGATATTTTGGGAGTTTTCAAAAAAAAAAAAAAAAACTATCAAATTTGTTTAGCTAAAGTATAATTATGAGTGTATTAAATTTTATAATTTAAGTGTTTATATAAAAATACAGCGAAAAATCATTCTATTTTCATAGAAGTGATTCTGAATTCTATAAATAAATTTCAATTTCAATAAAATTCAATTGCAAAAAATGGGACAAAAAAAAAGCTCATGTAGGGCAGAGTCCTCTGTAATGGCACCTAAAAAACTTTATTGAAAAGGGCCCTTGACCTTGAGGGCAGTCCCATGTTGCCCTAAATCAACTGTAAGAAGACGTTCTTTTCCTTCCTTCTATGAAATTAACTGGCCCTCAAACCTAGAGTGAGTAAATTACACTTCCACCCGTTGACTCTTGTCTTTTATTGGACCACTTCTAAGGCAAATCAGTGCCCCATCACAGAAATTATACAGTACGAGAGTTCTATAATAGTTGAAGATATTAACTAAATATTAAAAGATACATAATAAATACACAGCATAATTTTCTATTGGCTTTGAATGAGAACTGCATGCATAAAATTAAGCAAAAGTAAATTGTATTATTCTTTTAAAGGCCACCGAAATTAATGTTCTTTTGTAAGTACTTGGTGATGGTGACCTCTTTTTAAGAGTACCTGAAATCCAAGAAAACTCACTCACTTCTACGGTGTAAAAATCGATTGTGTGGTGCCAAAATCACCGGTCCATTTTAGGTTTGAATGTTCAATAATTCTGTTTCTAATATTTAGCCCTTTGGGGTTAATAAATTTACTCTTCTGTAATGAGTTTCACATTATTTGCCTTACTTTAAGGCTCCAGCACCTGTCAGTCAAGTAACGAGTATCATATTGATTGCTTTCTCCGATCGATATATTCTCATTTTCTCGTTCAAGAGTTGCATATCAATAATTTTTCAATGTCTATCTCATTATCAACTCGATACCCACCTCATTGGCATATTCGCAGTCCTCAGTTACCTCTTGCATGCTAACTAATGCTTGGCATTCAACTGCTCACCGAGATAACGCTAGGCCGAACGATCGATTATGATGCCTCACTCAATGGTTGCATGCCCATAATTTTTCATTGTCCAGCTCATCCGCAGCTTAGTGCTCGTTCCATCAATAAATTCGTATTCCTCACTCGATGCTTGTACGCATAAAATCATTAAATTCACTTGTGTCGATGACATACTCTTTTTAATACTTGAACACTTAAGCTTTATATCGAGTAATGGTCGCAGACAGTTGTGATGGTGACCTCTTAGGGATACCTGAAATCTGAAGAACACCTTGGGCACCCATGAGAATTAATTCAAGCCACACTAACTTCTACTGATTGAGTGAACAGAAGGCACAGAAGATGGCAGAAAGCATTATGTTGCTCACGGATTGGGTGCATGTCCAGCTGAGTTCTGAAGTCTTATGGCGACTCATTTGTGGTAGTATCTCTTAAAACTTTTTTTATGAATAAAGCATATAATATCTCGAATGTGGCAAAAACTTATCGTGAAAAGGCACCACGATATGGGTTTTCATGCTTATAAATTATCTATTATATCTTTATTAAGTTAACGTGAGATTTTTTATTCTAGTACATATACTCATACTAAAGAGAAAGCCATGATTTTATTGAAAAACGTTGGTATAATTTTTTATTGGAAGAAAGAAAAATATGTCTATTTATAAAATTATACATAATCTATTTATTCAATTGATAAGAGATTTTTCATCTCTCACCGTATCATTTAGATATTTGGTGCATTGAAACCTTCGTATACAGAAGTTACTAGCATGTCACTGTAATGTTAAAATTAGACAATTTATTTTAAAAATAGAGAACTAAAACATGTTAAATTATACTTTGAACTTACTTGGCAGAAAAGTTTAGACTTAATATTAATAAAAATATTTTAATATAATATTTATTTGCTAATTTATTCCTTTATAATTCTAATAATACCAATAAATAAATTAAAAAGTAAGTTAATTTACAAAATTTTTCAATATTATTTTAAATTTTATCTAAATATACTTTTGCAAAAGCTAAAATAAAATATATAAATACTCTTTAAATAATTCTTTTCATAACCACAAATTCAATTTCATGTTTCATATAGACATACATGAAATCTAAACACTGGCAAAATATGAAATATATATATATATGAAATTAATTTCAAAATTTCCTAGAAATTATATATATGAAATTGGGAAAAAAAAACTAAAATTAATTTAGAAAATTGAAAACTATTTCAGTAAAATAGAGAAATAAAAAATAAATGGAAAGGTCATTCAATATGTGCAAAGAGTTGAAGATGTCAGAAGCTAGGCTATTAAAAGCAAAGGGGGAGGCATGTTTCAATGTCAGTGTCTCTCTGCATGGTCCTTGTCATTTTTGCCTTTACAGCTGTAAGCAGGAAATCAAATCAAGCTTACTTATTGTTTCAATTATGCTTTGTTTAGTTATGTGTTTAGATATTTATGAATAAACTTTAATAAATCATTACAATATATAAAGATTAATAAATTTCAATGATTTATTAATATTATATAACAATATGACAAGTTTAGTATGTTATGTAGCATGCAATGCTTTTATCATTGGGCTGCTTTATGGGTAAAAAAAAGTTATGATTAAAACTTAAATGAATGGTCATTTTCTACTTAAAAGTAGGAACTATATTTCACATTTTTTATAAGCTATATTAGAATAGCCATTCAAACTTTTACTTTTAATTTGTATTTCTTATTTATATACTAAGTATAAAATTCATAATGGTACTTAATAACAAAACTTGAAAATTGATGAGGTGATAAAAAAATAAGTAAAATCTAACTATAAAAAATCAAATACCTAAATAGAAAGAATGAAATACTAAAATTAATAACTGACCCATTAGATTAACCCAATAAATTAGAATACATGATCATCCTTAGAGGCCAAAGAGAAGCAACTTAGGCTAGTACGTGTAGGCCATCAAACTAGTAAGCTAATTGATGGACTTGGCTAAATGCCAAGCTATAAGTTCATGCACAAGTGTCAAGAGTCCTTGTACCTTATCATGTGACAATTGAGTATCTTTATAATATCATTATTTAGTATTTTTACTATATATCATAGTATGTATCATTCAATTAAAAATATAAAGAGAACGTATTAATATTCTATCAGAAATTATAATCTGTGTCAACTATGTGCTAAAAAGCATAATTGGTAACACCAACCACGGTCAATAGACACCCATCCAATAGAAGCTCTACTTATTTTAATAACTAGTGATCTAATCAAATTATACGGTCATAAAAATAAATTACAGAGTCTCAATAACTACTACTAAAAAGAACAAATAGTCTCAGTAATTACATGATAAGAGACAATAGTTTTACCTCCATTTCACTCGGATAAGAAAAGCACAAAGTAATTTGCATCATTATTTTTCCATAACGAGCTCCATCTTCAACTTCAATGGTATGGTTGCTTTATCATTAAAGTCTCCTAAGCTACTTACTATACCAATCTTAGACCCAAATTCTTTATACCTCTAAATGGTCAACAACTCAATATAAGATCTTCGAACACCCTACAAAAAAAATACACTATATAAATAAATAACAACCTCCATATTTAATTTAATGTGCCAACTAAATTTGCTTTTCTTATAATTTATCGACATTGTAGCTTCATTTTTGCTCCACCCTGTACACAGCACAGATAAGCTTCACTTTTATTTCATTGTAGTCTAAAAAATCACTTTAAAACTTCGAACTACGCTCAAATAATAATTACCCAAAGATTGTGGTCAAATCCCTATTCCCAGTCCACATTAAAGATCAAAGTGAATTCCTTATTTAATTCAGTTATGCGTCTTCTTACACCCATCAAGAATCCATCCGTACTCGGTACTAAACAGTCACTGGTGTGGCCCTGCCACTAGGTAACCATGACTAATAGGAAACAAAAATTATACATATATATAGATAAATATAGAAAGTGATCAGTAATTTCTGTAAAAAAGATATTATATGATATGGTAAAGTTATGGTGTAATTTAAGAATTAACTTATTTTCTAAATAAATATTAATTAATTAATTTTAAGAAAATATGAGATAATTTTAAGAATTATTTTGTATTATGATATTTTAATGTGGTGTGATATAATATTAATATTATATATATATATATATATTATAGGTGAAATGATGATTGGCAGCACGCATCTACTGAGTCGATTAGACATGTCAATCAAAAAGTTCAAAAGATTTTATGTTCCGAAATTCGAATCCGATTTTATGTCCCTCCTCTCTGCCTTTCGCTTTTCTATTCGATTTAAGGAAACATCAAATAATTAAATATTAAATTATTTTTAATAATATATTTTCATATAGTATACTTGCATCTATTTAACTAGTTAATAAAATAACGTAAAAAAAAATTTAATAATTAAGTAATACGTCGGATAATATTATTTTAAAATATTGATCAATATACTATTAAATATAGCTATAATATATTTAAATTATATAGTGTTTTGTTTTTATTAATATTAATAAATTTATAAATAAATAAATAAAATATTATCAAAAAATTAAAATAATATTTTTAAAATATTATATTTTTAATTTTAAGAAATATCATATATCATTTACTATATATTAATAAAATTATATAAAACAAATATTTAAAAAATATTCATTGTCTTATTCACAAGTGCAAGTTAAGCTTATAAATAAACGGATTAAACAATGTTATACTTAGACTTATGTGTTAAAAAGTTAACTCATTTATAGTCCTAAAGCAAGCAATAAACATTAGTATATTATCTTAGGAAATGGATCAATATTCCCTCATTTATATTAAGTTTATCCCTTCACTTTTTCAAGTCAATCATAACTAGTTAGCCCAATTACTTTATAAATTTTATATTAATTTAAAATTTAATAAATTAATGGTTGAAAAATAATTTCGAATATTTATATATATGATTTTAAAATATTTTATTTAGATTAGATTTATGAAAAATAAATAAGTAAAGTAAATTTTATGATAATAAAAAGAGAATTATACAGGAAATGGACAAAAGCATATGACAAAGATGTCCTCAATTTATGACCATAAACAACGGTCATTAATGGCGTCCCCCATTTATGGCCAACAGTGACCTGAAAGATCGACAGAGACCAGTCATATTAACTACTGACAGAGGGAAATTAGAGAGGGAGGAAGAGGGATTAACGGTTGCTGCCATTGACAATAGCATCCACAAGCGCATTGCTAAGGGATAGCGGCGACATGTGCTGTTCATGCACTCTGCTCTTCTTTATCAGAGGCAATGGAGACGAAGTCGCCATGAACCATTCGGGCTTTCACAGCTCAAATACGCATCAATTACCCCACTTGGGCTACTTGGATTTTCCTCAAACTTGCGTTTTAACCCATTCATATCCCCGTTGATCGTGGCTCCTGATGTTTCTGCTATCAACTGATAGCATTCGTCCGCTTTCCCCTGTCACAGTTTCAGAGTTTTGTTCCCCAATTAGCTCACTTAAATTCGACATTTTAAGGTTTCATCCAGATTTTAGGGCCAAGGAAGGATTATAAGGTATTAAATAGATAAACATTGTGGATCAAACAATGATAACCCAGAAAAATACACAAACCTTGCTGATATTAAGAACACCCAGAAGCTGGTTATGGTAGTCGAGAGGATTGGAAGGCTCAATTTGGTCAATAACGTGCATCATTGTGGCAGCGGCCAAGACAGAAGGTAGATGACGGACGAACTTCGAACCTGCAAATGGAATCCGAACCGCCATTTTTTTGAAATGATGAGGGATCGAAAGAGGGGTCGGCTGTTGTTTGTTGTTTATCGTAATATCCAAGATGTTGACGATGAGTAAAATCATTAAAAACAGAGCCTATTTTGTTAATTAGTAATGCTTACCGGCAACCACAGACAGGAGGAGATGCTCACATCGCCGGAGGAATTCCCAGCGGAGATGGGTCTTAAATCCTAACCTCCTTATGATGTGATCAAAAAATGAAAGTGGGGTTACTGGATTCATCTTCCATTCAAGTGTTGACAACACCAAAAGCTCCATTTTTTGAATCGTTTTCGCCTCAAACACATACTTCGCGGCCTCTACCTGTTTGGTAAAATTACTATAGAGTAAGTTTTATACAATATTCGTTGATTTAAGAACCACATACAATAAAATTAACAAAAAAAAAAAAAAAGCACTATACGTGATTTTGTAGTGTCTTTGTGACGCACATACTTGAAGGTCTAAGAGAAGAGGAACTTGGGGCTCTTCCACTTTGGCAGCCAGGGAGAGACAAGTCACAGCAGCAAGCTGGGTCATCCATGGCTTGTCCTTTTGGAAGTGGAATCTACATAAGAACCTGTCAAGATAATTAATGGAAAGAATAGCAGTTAGACAGCAAAACCCATAATGAGAATTGACTTTAAGCATCCATTCCACAGCTTCTCTCCTGGCAAAACAGAGAGAATCATCACTCTCTACATTGCTAAGACACTGAATCTTTTGTTGCTGCTCCTTGGAGAACAGGAAGAGAAGCTCTTCATCTTCCCAAAACAAGTCATGTTCTAATAAGAGCAGAGGACGAAGAGATTGGTTTGTTTCATTGACGCCACTATTAGCGCCCATATTCTTCAACTTATCAAAGCCATTCAATCTATCTGCTTCTACACGACCTCCTCCTTCCTCTTCCTCTTCCTCTTCCCATTTCTCTTCTTCACAGTACAAAGCATCCAACGGAAATGAAGAAGGGCTGTGATGTCCTTGTTTCTGTTGAGAGATTGCCATCGTGGTCGTCGTCGGCGTCTTCAATAATGAAGAGGGTAGGTGCCCTTTCAATCGTAGGCCGTCATACGGAGGGCATTTGAAGGTTCTCTACAAAACCCCTGGCTTTCCTCTCCGATTTCCCCATTGGAGTACAGAGCTAGGCTTGGTTATCCAAAACAGGAATGAGCCCTGTCCTTCCCAATGACATGGATTTGATATTTATTGGTTTTATTTATACGACTTTTTTTTTTTTTGCCATCCTTGTTCCGTTGGCGGGCACAGTAATTCAACAGCACACGCCGAGTCAGACCCTATGAAAATCATTCCCTGTAGAAGGTGAATAAAAAGTCCCCATGATCGCTGAGGCACAGTGCAATTCCAATATTTTCCTTATCTTCGGAGGGAGTGAAAATGGTATATAATAACTTCTTTTATTGATATACATAAATAAAATGTCGAGACTTTGTTCCCATGAGCTAGTGTCTTTTCTTTTGCTGCCCTTCAAATGAATCCTTCTTCTTCTTGTTGTCACAGTATGTGGAGATGTGACACCTATAGTGGGACAATTTTCTCACACGCTGCTTTTCTACTTCTTCAACAGGTTGACCCATCTAAGAAAACCACGATTAGAAATCAACCTGTAAGTCAAGAGAAAAAAATAACTATATTAATAATAAATAATAGATAAATAATAATTACACAATAAAAAAATTTAAATTATACATAATTTTATGTGAAAATTTTATTTTAAATAAGGTAAAAAAATTATTAGACAATTCGTTTATAAATTTCTACTATAAAAAATGGTTATAAAAACTCCAATGAATAAAATATAAGAGATCGACTCCTTATATTGTTCATTGACCCAGGTAGCATTGATAATAATATATATAAGATGAGTTTTCTTATCACATTTCTTTCATTGACGGTACTCACTAGTCTAAATTTCACAAATCGCTCACCTAATTTGGATTTTGCAAGTGATTTATTATACCAACTATTGAGACTAGCTCTTCAATTGTCATTTCTCGAATTTTCACCAGTTTTTACACTTTTGATAAATCATGGTAGACTTTTAGCCTTTTAAGAACGGTCAGCCCTCTTCAATTTGGCTGGCTCTCATCAGTCCAACTGGCCCTTCAATTCGACCGATCTTCATCGGTCCATCTAATCCTCTATCTCGCCATTCGGTTGTCCTTTGACGTCAACAGTCCGTGTGACGCTCCGAATCCGAGTCACTCAACCCGACAAAAAACAACTACGCAGAAACCTAAAATTATAAACATTCTCATAAATATATTACTAAATAAAACATAATAATTATAATTTTCATAAATAATTTTTAAGAGACAATAAATGTCTACATATTATAATCTTGAGAATATAGTCCCAATAATATATTTAAATAAAATCTCGACCAATTGAACTAATTCTAGAGTTTCCTGTCACGAGTTTCTAATCCCAATATTGTCTCTATCTCAAAATTTCTCAACAACAGTACAATTTCTTCTAATCTGTCATAAACTTCAACACTGAAGTCAATAAAATATAATGGTGAGTCAAATATCTAACAAGTAAATAAATTAATAAATTAATAGAATATAATAAAACGTATCGGATAATAATATAATAATTATATAAGATAAATCAATAATTATCTGAGATTTAACAACATGTCGTATCCACGACTCAAGAGCCATATGACAACAAGACTTAGTGATGTAAATTGGATTCCACCAAATTCAAGTATCGATAACGGTATAAGTTCTATCGAACTCATTACAAAAGAGATTCCATTTATATGAGATGTCATAAAAATCTTCTTGGATATTATACGTCACCGTAAACTAATAATCCACGTATTCGTCCTACGGCTAGGTAATCCTCGAGATGCCGGTGCTTATAAGTTTGACAAGCGATCTTATGATCTCATAATACTTGCCAGTCATAGTGTACAAATATCGTATCCAATTCACATGAATATTATTCTCATTACCCTATCGGGTAACCCATACGTATTTTGCGATTCTTTGATCCACGCCACTTTGGAAACAAAATACTCATATTAACAAGTTTAATCCAATACCACCTTGGTACGATATCCATTAATATCCCATGCAATAGGTTTACAATATTATAAGCATTCCTCTAAATGATCTCAACCTCCAAATTATTGATTCAATATCAAAAAAATATAAACTACACTTAGGTGCTATGACTAGATGACGGCGACTCTAGCACAGGAGACTTTGTATGTAGAGGCTTGGACAACCTAGACCCCTACCGCATGCCTTTATTTATAACCCATAGCAATCGACCAACCAATTAAATGAGAGAAAGATGAAGTGGTAGAGAAAGAGAAACGAGACTGAAAAAAAAGAGGTGAAGGGAAATGACAAAATAGTGGAGAAAAATGACAGAAGAGAAAATTAAGGGGAAGGAAAAGAAGGTTCAAGAGACGGGAAACAGAAGGGGAAAGAGAGAGATGAAGAGATAGTGGCGAAAGATCTGGAAACGAGAGAGTGAACGAGGGACCGAGAGATGGAAACGAAAGGGCAAACGAAGAATCGAGAAGGAGAGGTGAGGTGGCACTATATTTTATTATTATCAATTATTATTATTATTATTATATTTTATTATTATTATTTAATAAATAATAATAATATTATTATTATTATTTTACTAATTATTTAATAACACTTATTATTATTATTTTATAATATTAATATCTATTATTATTATTCATATTTATTATTAATTATTTAATACTCATTATTATTAATATCAAAATATAATATTATTTATTATTTTATTAAATTGATAACTAAATAACTCAAACCGAAACATTGGGGTATTATAGTTCGGCTAGACGCCATTCAACCTCGGCACCTAGTTGCCCTCCGGTTGCTCACCGCGAGCGCGAAGCAGACATGAATATAATAATACTCCGCCACAGTATTGTACTCTATGTGAGTGCTCGATTGAACCTCCAATCGGCCCGTCAATCCAATATAGACATACACGGAAGTGACTTATATCCCAATAATCTCTTTAAGCAACTCTATCTAATTTTTTCTAGAGTAACTCTCATGAGTCATCTGAAATATATCCTACAGCCGTTCAGGCACATGTGTCATTCAAGTCTCACAAACAATCTTAAGAAACATATTCAGTAGATAGACATATCACTTTAACTCAATTTGGCACCGCCAATGCTTAATATGTCATCCACATTGAAGTGTCTGTGTATTTAAGCTTCCGTACATCTGACTTGTTTGTTACCTTCCGCACACATTGAGGTTTGATGAATAGTTGCCCACTGTTCTTAATCTAAGGCTGTGTCACATATTTGAGTGCTCCAAGCCCATATTCATGAATTGCGATTCACGAGCGTCTCACTATTGTGTCGTGTATATACTCTAATATCCAGTTGTGTCAGCACATCATGCCCCACCCATGTTTATCTGTTCTCGTTAATGCCACAAGTAACCTAAACTCTGTCTCTAAATAGGGTCACACTTCTTCCAAGTTTTCCATCCACACACCAGGGTCGCACACTATGCACACCATATTTGTATATTCTTGTTCAAACATCTGTCTTTTCTTAGGCTTGAGGATGCCTTCCGCCTACTCTGATCCCGGGCATCCATGTTTGCATGCTAAGGGGCTCATATTAGGCACTCTTATCTATGATTAGGGCAGTCACACTTCCTCCCATCGACACCACAGCAACATCTCACATGTTCATGGCATCCTTCCATCTTAACCCATCACCCACAGCCACCCTACGCCATTACCACTGTTGTAACTGCTGCCGAACCATCCTTTCTCGCCAGTGCTCACCAACACGACTCGGAAAGCACCTCCCTAGCTGTGATGGCAAAGAAATATAACAGTTAAAAAGAGCATCCTTATGACTTCCCTCCCATGGGGTATAAAAGAAATTAGCTAAAAAAAGTTTTTGCTAACATACTTGTGCTGATCATTTTGAAAGGATAGTATTTTGTTAATTTTTAAAGTTATAACCCATTTATTTCATAGAAAAAGATAAAGAAAATGATATTCATACGTTCCAGGCAAATGAATGCCTTTTCTTCCAAGTTACGGTACATGGTCAAGTAATTATTCACATTTGAATAAAGTTTGGTATTTCAACTTTCATTTTGTATGATTTGACTACAACTAAGAAGCCCAATATTTCTATTAAATTTTTGTTTTTTTTAATTTCAAGATGAGCAAACAAATTATTGTTTCTTAAAACTCTACCATTTGCTTTGTTCTATGTCTATTTATTTTCTTTCATTTTTAACACACTAGGCCACTGAAGGACCTACTAGGCCTTCGCCTATCATATTGAAGTAACCTCTTTAATAAATGTTTGAGATATAGCATTAGAAGGCTTTTAGATAATATAATATTTATTCATTCATATATTATTGTGTAACCTATTAATATGAATAGATAGATAAAATACTTTTTTATTTAAGAATAATTAAATAATATTTTCATAACACTGCTCTGGAGTATAAATATTTGAGGGAGATAATCTAACGAGAAACATGGACTTAGTGAACAATTTGGACAACTCCTTGTTAGTGGAAGGGAGTTTTTCTTACTGTAGAGACATCTGTGCATACATTTTCTAAATCAAAGTGTTCCTGCCATCTGATTCAATCATCTCATAGTCATCTTCATCTCCAAAGGCAAAAACCACAGCATTGCCTTGAACTCGCTCACTTCTTCCGAGAAAGGAAACTAAATGCTAGAACCAAGTCCAGAAGTAGCACTTTCTGCGTACTGAATGGAGCTGTGCAGAAATCCCTGCAGCCAAAGATACATGATATCTAACATCCTTTTCATTCAACTTCACTTTCTGATGAAGAAGTTTGTCTGTCCAACCTATCTTATGTGTGTTTCTTCTCATTAAGACATGATTCCCATTCTAAACACCGTGAGATTACTTGCTTCTCACGGTGCAAAAACAGCCATTGCTACCACCCCTCTCAATTGAGCATGTCAAAAACAACAGTTTCTTAAAGGCCATTGGTATTCTTCAAGAAACAATGGAGCAGCTTCTAGAGAAATTCAGGACTAATTGCCTTGTCACTGATCTTTTTCTTCTCTCGGAAAACTTATGCTGCTGCCATATTCAATATCCTGAGACTATTTCTTCGAGGAACCAGAATCTTTTCCTCTTGTGTTTCAGAAAATCTAAGGCTACAGGAGCCTCGTAAGAATTTCACTTTATGTACATGTGGTTCATGTTGAAGATTTTTCACATCTGGGACTCAGAACTAGAAGATCCGGAGACTCTGTTTTAGGTTGTTTTGCACAAGAATTTTTTAAAAGGACCAGGAAGGAGATCTGTTTGTAATTCATCGAGCCAAAGGATAAAATATTGATGGAAAAACCCTCAAAATAAGAGCGCAGGACACTTGGCAGGACTAACAGAAAACAAATGAAGCAACAAAAGCTGTTTTTTCTGTGGGGATGAGGGTGGAGGAGGATTCGGGGATTGATTCAACATATCCTAATAACAAAAGCTGTTATTTACTATTTTAAAAAATAAATACTATTTAGTTTTTATTTACTATTAAAAGAAATGATAATTTTATCCATTCAACGTTATTGAACAATTGCGATTAAGAAAAATTGAATCAATCTATCTTTTAGTGAGGTAGAAATCCCAAATCCGTGGGGGTAGGGGGGATACCCCAAATCAATCAAAGAGTTGTTATGATCATCCCAATACGAAAAATCCCACATTTATCTAATAGTTATAATTAAAAGTTGACTGGATAGATGTGGAGAATGAATTTTTATTTAAATTACTTGATAAAATCTCTATTATTTATGTATATAATTTTTAATCCTAAATATTAAGTGGACGTGTGAGCTTCCACAATGGGAGGATATTAACATCATGTGGTAGTGTTGTAAGCATCATCAACCCACCTCCAGAAACAACACTTTTTCCTCCAACCGCTGCTACATGGATCAACCGGCACAGTACTCGAACCACTCGGGTCCCACTGAAATTCCGAGACTACATTTAGTTGTTGAGCTGAAAGTGTCTCACATGTTTCTGTTTCTTCTATTAATACTGCTGTTAGTTACTTGTTGCACATGATAGTGCTTATACCTTTTGTTAGACTTATTCCTTCAGTTATGTTGCTTCAGTTTTCGTTCAATACGGCCCTCAGTCCATTACTGTATAAGGAAATTACTGTTCAATATGGCCCTCGGTCTATTACTGTATAAGGAAAATACTGTTCAATGAGAAGGGGGAACATTTTACGACTTTCTTCCTGACTTCCTTCCTCTCCTCTCTTCTATCTGTCTCTCTCTCAGGCGCCCTCGTTTGAACTCCCCTCTCTGTTTTCTCCCTTCAATTCTAGCAGATCCTTTCTCATCTAGTTGTACGTGTATCAATTGGTGCTTTAATTGAGATAATGACTGAGGGAGTGGTGACACGCTACCAAAAGCTGGAAGAATCTATCGTCGTCCTTTCGAAGGATTTGAAGGAAGTCTCAGCTACGGTACAGCAACACAGCGAAGGTATTGCTTCGAACTCATCTCTGACTGAGCATATTCAGAAGCCCCTCTCTGAGATTTTGCTTCGATTGGATAAATCATCCGGAAATCCTCCGTTGCTTCCTACGCCGCCAACATTTATGGCGAACCCAACTACCATTACTCCTACTTTACCCCTAATTCCACATACCACCACGGATCTTTCACTTTTGACCGCCGTCAAGCTTCCTAAACTCGAGATTTCATTCTTTGCTGGGGAGAATGTTCTCGGTTGGATCTTCCAAATTGAACGGTTCTTCCACAACCACGGCACTCCACCCGAACAAAAACCGGTCATAGCCGCTTTCTACATGTGGGGTGCGGCACTCCAATGGTATCAGTGGATGCACGCCACCAGACAACTTTCAACATGGGAGTTGTTCGCCCGTGACTTAGGGTTGAGATTTGGACACTCCACTTACTCGAACCCTAAAGCTACACTTTACAAACTTTGCCAAACCTTGACTGTCTCTGCGTATATGATGGAGTTCGAAACACTCTCCACTCGCACTTCCGGTCTCACTACAGTAAATCTGTTGAATTGTTTCATTTTCGGATTATGAGATAATATTCGCCACGAAATTTTGCTGCTCAAGCCCATATCACTACCAGAGGCGATTGGTATGGTGAAGCTGGTAGAGGAGAAGTTTGACGCGGGGCGATCCTCTGGATATCGATCTCTGACTCCCAGACCACCAGTTCATCACGTGGCACCGTCACCCAAATCATCTATACCCTCCCTAGGGTATCCTACGAAACTACCCATCAAAAAGCTCACACCGGCTGAAATGGCATCTCGACGAGAGCGAGGCTTGTGCTTCAATTGCGACGAAAAATTTTCACCCAGACATCACTGCAAATCACCACAATTTCTGTGTATGTTGGTGGATGATGATAGTAATACGCCTGAGTTAATGTCCCTGTTGGAAGAGGAAGAATATGTGGTTCCTGAACTACAAACCGTAAGCTCCCCAGATTCAGAAATTCACAACGCAGTTTCTTCTGTAACCTCCACTATCTCCTTACATGCCTTGGAAGGCCAGTTTGTTCCCTCTACCCTACGCCTCCAGGGACAAATAGCGGGTAGATCGGTGACCATCTTGGTAGATAGCGGCTCCACTCATAACTTCCTTCAAACTCGGTTAGCTAAAAATCTGGGAATGACCATTGGACCATCACAGCACTTGAACGTTACAGTTGGTAATGGAGACTCCCTTCAGTGCGAGGGTGTATGTTCTCACGTCCCTATCAACCTGGATCAGTCTACTTTCATAATGGACCTCTACTTGCTACCTATATATGGAGCAGATTTGGTTTTCGGTGTTCAATGGCTGGCTACCATTAGACCGGTGCTATTCGACTACAAAGCCTTATGAATGAGTTTTGAATATGCCGAAAATCAACTCACTCTCCTCGGACTCCAATCAGCCTCAATATCATCCATAACTCTAGGATAGTTACGACGCGGCGAGGTAACCAATTCTGCTGCTACCCATTTCAAGCTCACCGTGACTCCTGTATTGGATACTCCACCTCATACCGCCTCATCAATAAACTCTGACCCTATTCAACTACCCTTTGGTATACCGGCCACTATACTGGCAGCCCTGTGACGCCTCCTATCAGCATTTGCTGATATCTTTTCCATTCCACACGAGCTACTTTCATCACGCGCCACTGACCATCGCATCTCCCTTAAGCCAAACACGGAGCCTGTCAATGTCAAGCCGTACAGGTACCCCCACTTCCAGAAAAATGAAATGGAAAGACTTATCCGCAACATGCTAGAAGAGGGCATCATCAGACCAAGCACTAGCCCATTCTCATCTCCAGTTCTCCTTGTCAAAAAGAAATATGGAAGTTGGCGATTTTGCGTAGATTATCAAGCCCTTAACACTGTCACTATCAAGGACAGATTTCCCATTCCTACTGTGGACGAAATATTGGATGAGCTGTCTGGGGCTTGAGTGTTCTCCAAGCTAGACTTACGCACAGGGTATCACCAAATGCGTGTCCATATTGCCGACGGACACAAGATAGCCTTTCATACTCACGAGGGACATTAAGAATTTCTTGTGATGTCCTTTGGATTGTCTGATGCACCCTCGTCATTCTAGTCCGAAATGAACACTATCTTCCGACAGGTGCTACGACGGTTCGTATTGGTGTTCTTTGATGACATCTTAGTGTATAGTCCCTCATGGGAGACCCATCTCAGCCATCTCGAGCAGGCCCTACAGATCTTACGCACTCACTCCTTCTTCACCAAACAATCCAAATGTGAGTTCGGTAAACTATCATTGTCTTACTTGGGCCATATCATCTCCGAGCAGGGCGTAGCAGTAGACTCAGCGAAAATAACAGCTATTTAGAACTGGCCAACTCCAACCAGTGTAACACAGCTGCGTGGGTTCCTCGGGATGTCCAAATACTATCGGCGATTCGTCAAGCAGTACACTCAAATCTCTGCTCCTCTGACACACTTATTCCGAAAAAACTCCATCTGGACACCCGCAGCAGAACAAGCCTTCAATTCTCTCATGTTGGCTCTCACCACAACACCAGTCCTGGCCCTCCCAAACTTCTCTCAGCATTTTGTAGTGCAAACAGATGCTTCCGGCCAGGGGGTGGGCGCCGTTCTGTTGCAAGGAGGACACCCGGTCGCATTCTTCAACAAGCAGATAGGCCCAAAGCTTTAGGGTGCCTCCACTTACCTGAAAGAACTTTATGCTGTTACAGAGGCCGTAAAGAAATGGCGCCAATATTTATTGGGCACCAGATTTGTTATCCAGACTGATCATCAACCCCTCAAGGCTTTATTGACTCAACCTATTCATACACCAGAACAACAACGGTGGATTACAAAATTAATGGGATATGATTTCGAAATTGTATACAAGTCGGGCCGCGAAAATGGCCCAGCTGATGCACTCTCCAGAATTGCAGCTGGTTCCTGTTTGGCTTTTCAAGCAGTCACGCAACCAGTTAGCGTATTGCTGACAGCCTTGCATAAATACTACAGGTGACAACCTACTGCAGTATAGTTCGCTCGAGATATTCAAGAGCATCCAAAAGATCACCAGCACTATACTTGGAGAGATGGTCTCATTTTTTACAAAAATCGAATACTGATTCCAGCAGAGTCAGCATTACAGGAACTTATACTACATGAATATCATGATTCTCCCCTGGTGGGACATGTTGAAGCTCAACGAACACTTACCCGGATTGCAGCTACATTCTACTGGCCACAGATGTGAAAGGAGATAACAAACTTTGTTTCCCACTGCCAAATCTACCAACAAGTTAAGCCAATTACCAAAACTCCACAAGGCTTGCTGCAACCCTTGCCAATTCCAGGTAAGATATGGGACTCCCTCTCCATGGACTTCATCACTCATCTTCCTCCTTCCTGCGGCAAGACGGTTGTAATGGTGGTGGTAGATCGCCTCTCTAAATACGGGCATTTTTCACCTCTGGGTAATCACTTCACTGTTGGCCAGCTCGCAGAGGTGTTTGTAAGGGATATCTGTCGCCTACAAGGGTTTCTCTCTGATATCATTTCCGATAGAGGCCCCATATTTATTATTGTATTTTGGAAGGAGCTCTTTAAATCCCAAGGCACACGCTTGGCCACAAGCAGTTCTTACCATCCCCAAACGGATGGGCAAACGGACGTTGTTAATCGTTGCCTGGAATATTATCTCCGCTTCTTTACCGTAGACCAGACGACAACATGGGTGCAATGCCTACCATGGGCAGAGTGGAGTTATAACACGGCATGGCACTCAGCCATCAAAATGAGTCCTTATGAAGCGGTATACGGACGGCCACCTCCCTCTTTACTTGACTATGTCCAAGGCTCATCCACCATTGCCTCTATTGATGAATTACTCACTGCTCGAGCCTCTGTTATTGCTAGTTTGAAAACAAATCTGCAAAGGGCTCAACTTAGAATGAAGAATCAGGCTGACTCATGACGCCGGGATAGGGAGTTTTAGATTGGCAATCTGATTTACGTGAAGCTCCAGCCATACCGACAATCGTCTGTTGCCCACCAGCAGTCCAATAAGCTGGCCAAACACTATTTTGGGCCATTTCGCATTTTAGAGCGCGTGGGTTTTGTCGCTTATCAACTAGAGCTGCCAGTAGAGTCCAATATACATAATGTGTTTCATGTGTCGCTGCTCAAATGGTGCCAGCACAACCATGAACAACACCTGGAGCTGCCGACCACCGCAATCGGATCCCAACCACTCCTACAACCAAAAAATCTCCTGGGTTTTCGGCAGATCCTCCGTCGCAATCAAGCTCTCTCCCAAGTACTTGTTCAATGGGATACACATACCACTGAGGACGTCACATGGGAAGACGTCACCGCCCTCCGTCAAGACTTTTCAGTCTTTAACCTTGAGGACAAGGTTCTGTTCGATGGAGATAGCAATGTTACAGGCATCGTCAACCCACCTCCAGAAACAACACTTTCCTCCAACCGCTGCTACACGGATCAACCGGCACAGTACTCGAACCACTCGAGTCCCACTGAAATTCCGAGACTACATTTAGTTGCTGAGCTGGAAGTGTCTCACATGCTTCTATTTTTTCTGCTTATACTGCTGTTAGTTACTTGCTGCACATGATAGTGTTTATACCTTCTGTTAGGCTTATTCCTTCTGTTATGTTGCTTCAGTTTTCGTTCAATATGGCCCTTGGTCCATTACTGTATAAGGAAAATATTGTTCAATCTGGCCCTCGGTCCATTACTATATAATGAAAATACAGTTCAATGAGAAGGGGGAACATTTTACGACTTTCTTCCAGACTTCCTTCTTCTCCTCTCTTTTATCTGTCTCTCTCTCTGGTGCCCTCATCTGAACTCCCCTATCTGTTTTCTCCCTTTAGTTCTGTCAAATCCTTTCTCATCTAATTGCAGCATGTATCAGATAGCTCCACCATTAAACTCTCTCTAAGCCTCGTGACAGAGGATTGAAAACCCATAAAACATCATAAGTCGGAAAACAGAAGCCCAACGAAGCCATCTATGTGGTTCACCCTCCATTTTGTGTGCTGGTATGAGTGGAAGGAGAAGATGCGTACCGAGCAGTGGAGCCACTGCCATCGTCAGAGGAAATGGGTGAAATTGAGGCAAGTTCTACCTTTTCCTCTGTTGATACCAATTTGGTATTTGGATGTACTAATTTTGTAAAAATCGGCCGACATTTTGGTGGGTGAGTATTTTGGAGGCTTGCGAAGACAGAGTAAAGCAGAGGATAGAGGAGAAGAAGAGAGGGGAGGTGCGTGGCTGAGGGCAAAGAAGGAGTCGAGTGAAGGCAAAGGCAGTGCTTGTATGTACTACTGGTTCAGTGCCATTGCCGGAGACACCACTGTCAGCTACTACTAGAAACACTTTAGAGCTGCTGCTGCCGTGGCCAGCACTGTTATTCATGCCGGAATCACAGTTGGGCGAAGGGAAGTCAGAATTGTGCGCATGGAGGAGGCTCGTGGTAGGAGAGAGAACCTGTGCGGGAAGAGAGAGAAAGGGCGCGCAACAAGAGAAAGAGGCCGAGGAGCGGCGTGATAGGAGAGAGAAAGAGGAAGAGAGAGAACGGTCACATTCGAAGAGGGGAGAGAAACGCGCAAGTCAGGTATCTCGGAAAATCCTTTTTAACAAATTTACTTGGAATAAAGTTAATGCCAGTATCAGCTCGCACTATCTCTGATTTATTTCAATGTCTAATATGTTTTGTATGCATATTTTATATCAGTATGTTGTATGAATAATGGGTGGGGTCTGAAACCCAATGGGTCAGTGTATGTGTGAGTTCATGGTGGTTTAAGGCCCTAGTGGGTCGATGCATGATGGCCAAGAGTTATAGGCCTAAATGGCAACCAATATTAGAAATAGGTCGAGAGTTACGGGTATAAAATATAGTCGTTATTGAAAATAAAATGGCTGAAAGTTGCAGGCCTAAAATATAGTCGGGCCAATAGAACCAATAATATGAGATGGCCGAGAGCTGCAAGTCTAAAATATAATCGAGTTGATAGCTAATGATATGAGATGACTGAGAATTGCAGGCCTTAAATGTAATCCGACCAATAGAGCCAATAATATGAGATGACCGAGAGCTGCAAGCCTAAAATGTTATCGTGCTAATAGTCAATGATATGAGATGACCAAGAGTTGTAGGCCTAAAATATAGTCAGACTGATAACCAATGATATGAGATGGCTGAGAACTATAAGTCTAAAATATAGTTGGGTTAATGGAGCCAATGATATGAGATGGTCGAGAGTTGTAGGCCTAAAATATAGTCGATCTAATTGAGCCAATGATATGAGATGACTGAGAGCTACAGGCCTAAAATGTAATCAGATTGATAGCCAATGATATGAGATAACCTAAAGCTACCGACCTAAAACGTAACTGTTATGATATGCAGATTTGTATTCTATTTGCCGTTGGCCTCTATTTATGTAGGTATGTCGTGACGTTTATTTATATGGATATGTCGTGGCTTCTATTACATGGGTGTGCTATGGCCTTTGATTATATATCAGAGTATGATTTGTTATGAGTTCGTATCAGCTAAATGGTATAATGAAATTCTGCTTTAGGTGTACAGGTGATTTGGCTTCTGATATCAGCGATTTGGAATTTGTGTCTATTATTTATTTTGATATTCGTTTTTTATTTCTCCATCTGATTTGCATATGCTGTTTTATGCATATTTATGACGATATTTACTGAGCCTCCGGCTCACATTTTTATATTTCCATATCTTCAGATTCATAGAGGGATGTGATGTTTTGCAAGAGTTGGACGAGATCTAATGTAGCGTCACGTGATCCGGTGAGTTGGGCATTTGTTACGACTTATATGATGTTGGTTGTATTTCTCTATTATTTGGATTGAGCTTATTATGAATTTTGTTATTTTTGGATAATTGATTTGGCCGAGAATAGGCATTTTGGATTATGTAATAAGGACCATTTGATTTAATATATATATAAAATGTAGATGAGTTCATGTTTAAATATCTCCCTTACGATATTTAGAGAAGGTCATATTTATATTGTCCGGACGGTTATCCAACGAGATTCTGTATAGGTTTAACTTGTCAAGTCATATATTTTGGTTTATTAGACCTGAATTTTTTAAAATTTTAATTTTATAAATAATAAATAATTAGACCTATTAAATTTTAAGATGTGACACTTCCAACCAATGGGCATGCATGCGCCACACCTGATGGACTGTTCATGTGTCACATCGTCTCTACCTCATGCCTAAAGTGGATCTCGGTCATTTTAAATTCTATTTTTTTCCCACCATGCAAATACATTCTCTTGTTTGCCCTTACAGCCACACGTTGAATAATAAAAAGCTACATAATGCTTGCTTGAGAGAGAGAATTGATTTCTTAAATGAAAAATCTACATCCTTGTAATAACAGATTGTCCTCAGTTTTCTCATTCACAAAATTCTAAAACCTCTTTAAAACACTTGTTTTACCCCGAGAGCTTTCAGAATTCCATCAATGGAGTAAACATTGGTTTTTAAGTATTTATCAGAGATTTATTAGAAACAAAGCTTAATTTACGAAAAGATCAAAAGGAGTCTATTTCACTACTGAAAGCAAATCTAAAGAATTCTTCGGTGGGAGCTATGAGTTACAAGTAAGTCGATTAATATTTAGTGCATCTATACCGTCTAGAAATTAGGTTGACTTTCACATCGTAAATTTGTTTTTACTAGCTAAAAGAGTCTTAAGAGTTTTACCCAAGAACTGTTTATTTTTAACAATTCCCGTCACCACCAATCTATTTTAATTTATTTTCTACACTTCATTCATTGCTTTTATTGAATATTAGGCAGAATGATTGATTAAAATTTCTGTATAAACGTAAGGTCAAAACTGAAGTCCTTTTAAGGATTCCTTTATTTCTTTCATAAACAACATATAACAAACTGAGAGAAACTGAATCGTTCATGTAGGCTGAATTAGATGGCATTCAATCAAAGATGATACACATATCCTAATATGCTATTGCTAATAACTACGAACCCCAAGTCTTTTGAAAAGATTTTGACAAATATTCAGGCTATAGGATTATAAAGAGCGGCAAAAGCAAAGAAATGTGTCTTGACACATGACATTATTATATGAACAACAAAACAGTGAGATTAATCTCCTTTACTCTTAGAACACAACTCCTCAATCAGGGAACTGAGATCAGAGTAAGAAGAACCACCTTCTTCAACAGTCCTCAACGCCATCTCTTTCAGCCTATTTGCCCTGTTCCTCATCTCCTCTGCCTCCTCACCTGCCATTATCTGCCTCACAGCCTTTTCAATAGCTTCCTGCTTCACGGTAAGAGGCACTGACCCGACCTTACCCCATTCCTTAGCACCGACTGGAATCCCAATTTTCAAAATTTCAGTCACCAATATCTCATTAAAGAATTGTTCAGCACCAAGTGGCCATGTTACCATCGACACACCGGTAGATATCCCTTCCAATATTGAATTCCACCCACAGTGAGTCACAAATGCCGCAATTGCCTGGTGATCCAAAATCATCACTTGGGGTGCCCATCCTCTTATTATTAGACCCTTCCCTTCCATCCTCTCTTCAAAACCTTCAGGCAGCCATTCTTGGTCATTTTCTCTGATATCGCCACGACCTTTAACTACCCATATAAATTGCTGCCCGGAAGATTCTAAAGCCATCGCAATCTCATGCAGCTGAGCGGAGGAGAAAATGGCCATGCTTCCGAAACAGATGTAAATAACCGAATTGGGTTCTTTTGAATCGAGCCATTTCACGCAATCGTGCTCATCAACGGCAGCTTCTATTCCCCTCTGAGCCTTCTCTTCCCTGTTCCTATTGCATAATGAAACGGGTCCTATGTGCCATGCCCTTCTGCCCAAATCATTCCTATAATAATCAGCATAAGCTGGTTCCAGCTCATAAAAGCTATTAACAATGACCCCATAACTCTTAACCTCAGATTCACCAATCCTATTCATAAATCTCTTAAACTGGCCCTCAAAATTTTCCCGGTACTCAACAGGGATTTGCAATCTCGTCAACTTAATGTCGCCGGGAAGGTGAGGAAGGAAGAAAACCTCGTCATCGGAAAGAGGAACATTAAGTGGATAAAGCCTGAGAACCTCAATTGCGCAGAGGGAGAAGCAGCTAGTGCCATGAAAGACTAACCTTGGAATGTCGAACTTGGCCGCTGCATCGGTTGCCCAAGGTAAGAACATGTCAGCGACGAGGCAGTCAGGACGGCGGCTCTCCAGCAGCTGCTCCAGCGGACTTCTGAGCATGTCGGTTGCGGCCATGAACTGACCGAACATGTCCAGTCCGATGGCCTGCTCGAAGCTCTCGACGCCTTCAGGGAGGCCTACCTGTCTGGTGGAAAAAGGGAAGATTTCGAGATCGATTGGGGCGCCGAGTTTCTGGGAATTTTGGATAGATTTGAGGACCGTAGGGGCGTTGAGAGTGGTGGTGATTATGGTAGCTTTGGCACCGCGAGAGACGAAGAGTCTGGCGATGTCAAGCATTGGGATCATGTGACCGTGCGCAAGAAATGGGAATAATATGACATCGAGCTTGCGAGATTCTTCTCCCATTTTAGTCAACAAGCTGTGGACGCAGAGGACCGAGAGAGATGAGACAGGAGGTGGAAACAAGAAGCTAGAATCAAATGGCAAGGAAAGGTGTCGAAAAAGGAGCTCCTGCTAATGCTTCTAGAATTCTTCGCCCACTTTATTTTTTTTTTAGATTTATATTTTAATATATATATATATATATATATTAAAAAATATATTTTTATATATTTATGATTTTATAAATTTATAAAATAATAATTTTATAATTATATATTTAAAAATATTTATTAAATATAATTATATTTATAATTTTATGAAATAATATTTTATAATTTTATATTATTAAAATATTATTATATAAGTAAGATTATATTTTATAAATTTTTGAAATAATAATTTTATAATATTATATTTTAAAAATATTATTATATAAATAGGATTTAAAAAATTATAAAAAATATTTTCTTATTATTTTTAAAATATTTTTATAATTAAAATAAATTGTGTAGATTTTATATATTTATTTTATAAAAATTTTTAAAACAAAAATTATGATTAAAATAAAATTTTAACAAAAGAAAAATAATATAAAAGATAAAAACTTAAAAAAAAAAGGGACAGCCCACTTCGCCTCGAGGATTTGCTTTTTGTTTGGTTGCAAAGCTAGGTGTCACATGCCCCGGTCTCTTAGTGCCACTGCCATTACCATGGCATATTTACAAGGAAGGAAGGTAGTGCATCATCAAGTTTGAATTATTGTGTGGTTTAGAGAGTTTTTAAATTTTTTACATCGAATTGAATATGAACGAATTTAATCTCTGCGTTCTCCACTTGAGCCCTGCGTACCATAAGTAGCTAATGAGAGGTCAGAGGATTAGTGGGACTCACTCTCTAATTCATTTTCTGACACTTAAATCAGTAATCTTTCTTAGAAAATAGAAAGATATGAGAATATGGAGATATGCAAAAAGTAAAATGCACGATGTTGGTATGTAGGGGCTGTGAGTGAAAATTAGATGAGGTTTGGGCTCCTGTTGTGCATTTTAGGAAGTGGCTTACTATGGTCGCTAGTTAGAAACGATAGTTTTAGAGGAGAGAGAGTTGGGTTCTTTTCTTGCCTTTTGTGAGTCTAGACTATTCAAAGTTTAGCTAGTATGATCCTCTCCTTCCCTAGCGAAGGAAAAGGTTATTTGTAATGCTTCATGGCGAAGACTTTGGATACTGGAGTTGGTGATAGGTGTCTTGTCTTTGTTTGTCGCCTACTGGGCGCTGATGGTGGCTGCCAATGTCAGGTGTCATCTTGTGATGGTGAGAGGACTGCTGTTCAGCGTGGCCGACATAGGCTAGTCTATGGCCTGTTAGAATTTGCTGAGTCGCTGCCGGTTAATGGGTGCGCGCGGCCTGTCAGGGTTGAGCTCGTTCGCCATTGGCTGGCATTCTCTGAGCCTACATCGCTGCATTGCCAGTTTGCCATCGTCGATGTGGGAGGTCCATGCAGACTGTGATTGGGCACGTGATAAGTGTTGTCGGATGGGCCTGGGTGCGTCCCGTCCGGCCCAAGTCCACTTTGTGGTATAGAGCTTTATACGTGGCTCTTTGGGCCTTGCAGTCTAATTGGACACCTCTACAAATTGGATCTCTTTTTCGGTCGGCCTATATTCATACTAAACCCATCAAAATGGTTGGCTTATAATATACTCATTTATGAATCTCATTCTTATAGTATTATTTTTATGATATAAAGTATTATTTTTATGGTATTATTGCTGGTAAACGCTCTAATATTTGTGCTTGTGTTCAACATGTAATTTTGAAAATGAATATAACATTTGAATGGCATTTGACATTAATATAACATCTTGATTTTTTATATAAAAAATGAGTAAAAGAAGACATTAAAAAATACTTAGGGGCACTAAAAAGAAAGAGAAAAGAATAAATTTTTGACCATTCAATCTTGTTGTGTTCCTTGGTCCGGGTTTTCTAACAGATTAAGGAGCCCTCGGATTCCATGCCTGAGTCGAATCTCGAACGGGTTCGGTCTCCATTCTCCTTAATCTGAACTCTACACAATATAAACTACAAACAATATGTCAAATATCGGCGAAAAATTCTCCCACCGAAAATATTTCGACGCTCAAGTTAGATATTTTTTACAATAAATGAAGAGATGCATGAGTGAATGTAAGATACAGTGGGGGTATGTGAGTGTGCGAGAATGTAGGATTTGTTGAGTGATTTAGGGAGGTTAGGCTCCGCTGGGTGCACTACTAAGAATGGCTTACTAAGGTTGTTCGATAGAGGCTTTGGGGAGTTATGACTCTTGGATCAGAGAGAAATTGTAGAAGCCTAAGTTGGAGATTCGGAATTTGGATCATTTTCCTATTGAAGGAAATGATATTTATAAGCTCTATGGTGGATAACTTTGAGCGCAGGAACCTCCAATAGGTGACAAATCGGGATTCATCGGCCGGTTACCGCTGGTGGATAAGGTTATGCTCATATTATGTTATATAATAAAAACTTTAAAATTATTTGTAATTAAATCTAATACTTATAATGTATCATTCTTAAATTAACTTAGAGATACTATTTATCATTAGGCATCAAATTTAGTAAGGATAACTTTAAAAGAAATGTCTTGTGTTTTTTCTTTACTAAGTATTTTCGTGAATTTGATTATCCAGTTTATATGCTTTAATATACATATATACACACGATACGTCTCAGGGACCTAAATTAACATACCAATTATGGAGCTAGGTTATTCTTCCAGAATATCTGAGTACATCAAGTCCGGTCTTTGTAATTTCAAATCCTGTGCATTATGATAAATTTAATAAGATGTAAGATATATACGAGATTTATTATTTGGTATATCTTCCGACACATAAATTATTGATTTTTTTGAGTTGAAATATGAGAAAAGAAATATTAAAATAAAAAGATGATAGGGATGAGTATAAATTGAAAAGATTTTACTCCACTAAGTGGACTCGAATATTTGAGTGACTTTTTTTTTTCTTTTTTGGATCTCCTCCCTTGGGTTTTGAAAGAGCCATATTTGTAGTTGGAGTTCTTACCCATTTGGTTAGGATTTGAAATCGTTGTTTATGTTGTTTTTGTCGAGAGCCGTTTTAAGACAATTGTTGAGAAACATTACTTTTGGTACATAAATATCATTCCAATTTAATAAAGAAACTAGCTTGCCATTAAATGAGACCGTTTCAACCGTTTTTAGATCGTATTATTTACTAACTCATCATTATTCTTCAATTCCTTGGTAACTAACCATTAGGATTGAGTACTCCAATCAATGTTCAGAAGAACCGTTATTCGATTATCTTTATTTGTTTCATATTTCCTTGTTTGGCTGTGAAGTTTGGGCCCCAATTCAGATTTTCACTCAGCCGAATTGCCTGATGCTGTACCCAACAATATATATGCTGTACCCAACAATATATATGTACAATATATACATATTGTAGAGTAGCACTAGGGTGTAGTGTTCAGAAATGATGTATATGGTGCCCACGATTGAAGTCGTAGATCTCATAGAAACAAAACATCGAACACTTGAAGTGCATAAAATCAAATCTACACCACAACTAACGGCAAAATCCATTTTCCTTACTAAAAAAAAAGTAATCCATTTTGAGAAGCAAAACTCAGTGCGATCATGGTTGGTAGCTGTCTCATCGCCGGACAAATGCGGGGCCACATACTGCGATATTTTTCTACCAAAAGACAAGTCGTGAGGAGGAAGGAGGACATCGATAATCTTTCTTTATGTCTCGTCTTCGTATGCCAGTGTTTGGATAATAGCAAGACGTAGGCCAATTGCAGGCAAAACAAAGGCGTGTGGATCAGGGGATAGATGATGATCGATTGGACGTGACTGAGAGAAGCTGCGGGGAAGCTGACGGAAGCTATGGAATCCACCGTTACGGAAGCTCCACAAACGGTAACACGTCAAAAAGCAATTATGTTGCGTTTCAGATTCATTGGGTCCAGTCGGATCCGTAGTTTTCAGATAACACAAGTGTTTGAAGTGTTGAACACGAGAGAAAGATCAAGACCGAATCTTTTACGTGGGAAACCTCCTCGTGAATGGGGAGAAAAAACCACGAGGCTCAATGTCTTAGAAATACTTCACTATTTAGCTATTCTTTTCTCTCGGTAAATTGTAAGAAAGAATAAACACACGGCCGAGCACATATGTTACATTAGTTTTAACTAAAGAAAAAATCATATAACTCTACGTTTGAAATTATATTCACTATAATGAGATAGTATTTCAAATGCTAAGAAAAAAACTTCATTGGTGTACATGCATTTTTCATGTGCACATTTGGAGTAGATACCTTGCCAAACCTACGCAGATTTACTCATCATGCTGTAAGGCCCAAATTCTCATTTTGATTATTTTTTATGTATGGATTGTCATGCGTGGATTAGGTTTGGCCTTAATTGCTGAGTTATTGAATTTTTATTATTAACCTGCGTATTATATGCCTGGGACGTGACACATGTATCGTTTACCTATATTACTGAAAAAGTCTTTACTTGAACAAATCTTCACACGAAAATTTAGAAAAAGTCTATGTCTAGACTATAATTAAAAATTAATATATATATATATATATATATATATAATGAGTATGAGACTCATGATGAGGTAAATCGCAAACCAACAAAAAGCTCACTTGAAACTTTTCGATATTTTTGATTATTCTATTGCAGTGCAAGTATTGTCGAGGGGGCAATGTTGCCATTTCCATATGCCAGAATGTGGTCTTCCAGCAACTCCCTTTGCCCGCAGTAGTGGCTGCATGCCTCCATAATACAATAGTGTTGGGATCGGACCGCTTATTTAAATTATGAGAAAAGAATTAACGACGTATGACAAGCACATAATAATTACAAATAATGAAATAAAATATAATTTTTACGTGAAAAACTCTTTAGAATGAAGAAGAAAAACTACGGGACATTTCATCCGTAAATATTTTAACTATACAATATTTCTATTACACAAACCCCAAGTATAAGGTCATAACACCTTATCTCAAATGAGTTTGAACAATAAATAATACAAGATGAAAGATAATAAATAAAATCGATAAACATTCTTCTCAATTTTAAAATCAACGTATCCAAGGTCAGTGGAGATTAGAACACAATTCGAAACTCAATTGGATACACGAATTTTTTTTTATCTTTTTTCTTTCTCTCTTTTTTTTTTTTATAAATAGCGCTCTGAGTTCATGCAAATAACCCTAAAAAATGTACCAGTACGTTTTTAAGCTACAGGCGTACGCTTAAGCATTCATCAGGTGTGTCTCAAGCGCAAGTCCTCTGGAATCAGTGCCTTAGGCGTACCTTGAACGCGATACTTTTGAAATTGGAGCTTAGGGTGCCCTACGGGCGCGTCTCAAGTGCAATACTTATGGAATAAGCGCCTAGGACACCCTTGGATGCGCCTCGAGCATAATACTTCTAAAATCTATATTTTAAGCTTTCAAAGCGTGTATGAAAAACTTTTGGTCCGTATCACCAATTGGCATATAAAATGAGTATTGACCTACACAAAAGTGACCTATAATCCAATATAAGGGTGTGCCATGCTAGTCCCCGATGCTGCATTGTCTCTAGCAATTGCTATTTGTACCATTGCCATGCTACTCACACAAGTTGATCCCAAAATCAAAAAGCCTGCTAGTTGTCTTGTTAAACCATTATTCGGATTCAACTGTAGCTAATCTAGAGCAATTGTGGCCTATAGTTGTTGGGAGAGAATCTATACCCACTCGTTGAGAAGTTGAATCCTAAAATTCCTTCAAATATTACCATAATGCTCCTTGAAATGGATTAGACTAAGGCACCAAACCTACTCAGGTGCCCTAAGGCTCTTCAAGCAAAGGACTTTGGAGCCGCGAAGGCCTTTAGCAAATGCTATTGCTCAGCATCTGCTGTTGCTATTATGGTATATATGTATATATAATGTACTTAAAGCTTTGGTAGTAACCTTTTGTTAATATCATGTTATTTCCTAGTGGCAGGTTCTTACTGCCGCGAGTGATAATGGACGATACCAAACTCCTATAAAATCACACGGACCCATATAAATATATATTTTTCAAAATAAAAAAATTACAATTATCTTAAACATGAAATTCAAAATTATATGAACAGGAATATTATTTTTTTTATTTTTAAGGTGTACATATATTATTTTATTTTATTATTTTTAAAATAAAAAAAAGTTATGTAACATTATTTTTTCATTTACAAATAATTAAAGCGTATATTACAAAAAGATAAAAATATACGAAGAATATAAACGAAGTCAAAATCCCATTTATGGAACATCATGAACTGTTTAAGTGGGTTAATAAACTCCTACTTAAATTACCCAATCTTTGCATTCAAGTCCTTTGATTTGGACTTAACCAATGAAAATAAATTAATCAAATTCTTAATCGCAATTAACCAATTTAATACATGCTTTTAAATTACTGAACAAACTACAGAGGCAGAACTAAATGCTACCCAACACCAGCTGTGTAACTGCCTACCTCAGATTTATGAGGCCCTTTCAAGACTGCAGAACAATAATGCCATTTGACCACCCAAAGAAGATAATTAAAAAAAATAAAATAAAATATTTTAAAATTCCATTTTCCTATAGTATATTGCATCATCCAAATAACATAAATAAATTTTTAATATTTATAAATAGATAAAATTTTTTATTATTAAAATTGCGTAAAAATTGACAAAACCATATTCCTCAACCACCGCCCAAAGAAATATTATTATATACATTTACTTATATATTTATTTATGTCAAATTTATTAAAAATATGTTTAGATTTTATTCTATTATTCTCTATAAATTAATTATTTTAATATAAATAAATATATAAGTATGTAAATAAATAATATTTTTAAAAAATAAATAATTGTTATATTATTGGTAAAATTTACATAATCTATGTTTAACATATCATTAAATTTTAATTAAATTAATTATAATATACTGCTTTTTGGTCCCACCCCCGAAGATGATATTTGGTCATCCCACCGTACTGTATTCTGTCTTCTCCAGTCAAAAAATATGACGCGTGTCAGTCACACTGCATCCCCCTTTCTCCCTCGATCACCGCTCCTTCTCTCTGCTTTTGTACAAGCATCTGCTTTTCTCCATTGATCTGCTGAAAAGCGGCCAGTCCACCATTATTACTCATCAAGAGTGTGTCGGTGCTTCTCCCTGCTCTCTCACTTACTCTTGCAATTCCTGCTGTCAATGGTTCCGAAGTCTTCTGCCTCTTTATCTCTTTCAGCCGCTGTTTCCGCCTTCACCGCGCTGTCTCCAGGATAGTGCTTTCCCCGAATTATAGTCTTCCCCTGCCTACTGAAGCCAGCTAACCTAGGTGAGCTTTCAGCATTGTTTCTACGAGATGCCGATTTCCAGTTTTCGTGAATCGGGGAAGGCAATTTTACCAGTTTTCTGTTCAATCTGATAGGGTTTTATGCCACCGCTGCAGGAGTGTCAGGTACGATGCCGACATTTTAACCCTTCCTTTTTGTCGCGTATTACCATCTTCTTACTCACGGTGAGGAAACACAACAGCATTTTCTGTGCAGCAAATTGCTGATTAATATAAGAAATTAAGCTGAGATTAAGATCATTAATTTTACTTCTCCGTTTATATTGAATACTCATTACAAAACTCAGCTTGATTAACGAATATGACTCTTTAGGATCTGTTTAAAGTTTTAATGGAAGTTGGTGAGGATTTTTTTTATTCTTTGGTGGAGATGTCTAACGTTTATTTACTGGGACAGCTATGCAAGCGAATGAACAGTGTGTTCTTTGGATGAAAATGATGAGCATTTTAGAATATTATTTTAGTCATGCATTATTGGAGTTAAACGTTTAGTTATTGTTCCTGATTAGAGAGCAAAAAATGGACCAAAAATCGTGGCTCTGGAGGAGGAGAGTTTCAGAGAAGACTATTGTTGCAAATGAAAAGGCAGCCATCCCTTTGGAAAGAAATGTAAGTCAAGTAGCGCAAGCCAGTAATGCCAGCATCTCTTGCTGAACAACAGAGATCTCGTCTCCTTATTTTCATTTATACTCTTATTTCGAATATCATTTTGGTTCTGATATGAAGCATTGGTGATTTATCATTTTAACAAATACAGAATACGGAGGAAGAACATCCGAGTAATACTGGCGAGAGGCTGGTTTCATCCTCATGTGAGTGTAATGCGAAAGAGGGCCTAGTGAACAAACATGCGAGGGTGGCAGAAGAAGCACTAGCTGGTAACTGACTGTCGTTTTATTTCAGTTCTCTCTTATGTTTCCATTGTGATTATCCGATTTGGAAATTATAATCCCATTGACATTGCTTCATAGGTAAAGAGAAGGCAGAAGCGGCGGCAGCAAACTTGAGACAAGAACTGGATAAGGCTTTACAGCAGGGAGTGACAGCGGAAGAAAGATTGGCTCACCTAGATGCTGCATTGAAGGACTGCATGCAGCAGATAGATTCCCTTCGACAAGATCAAGATGAGAGGATTTGTGATGCTATTACAAAAGCATCGCTGGATTTTGATAAGGAGCACAAGAAAATTGAGGGAAAGTTAACAGAAGCAAATAAAAGACTCGCAAACTTAGCTGCTGAGAATACGCATCTAACAAAGGCGCTCTTATGCAAAGAAAAGCTGATCGAAGATCTAGATCAACGCAAATCTCAGGTGGAGGCTGAATTTGAGACAATAATGGCTAGATTAGATTCAATGGAGAAGGAAAATACATTTCTCAAGTATGAGTGTTGTTTGCTTGAGAAGGAGCTTGAGATTAGGAACGAGGAGAGAGAATACAGCCGAAGGTCATCCGCGGCGCTTAACAAGCAATACTTGGAGAGTGTGAAGGAAATCACTAGGTTAGAAGCCGAATGCCAACAATTGCGTATGCTAGTACGAAAAAGGCTGCAGGGTCCTGCTGCTTCTTTGAATACAAAGAAAGATATTAGTACGCAAGTAAAAGACCACGCAAGCACGATGAGAAGAAGGACAACTCCAACATCAGCAGGTTTAGTTACCAGAGGTGCTGACCAGGCAAACTCTCAAGAAATTCCCAGCAAGAAGATTGGCTTCCTGGTCGAGCAGCTATGTGCTATAGAAGAGGAAAATAAGACTTTGAAGGAAATTCTAACACTGAGAGACAATGAATTACATTCTTCAACAGTCAAGTGTGCTAGAACTATTTCCAGATTAGCAGAGGTCGAAGCTCAGCTCAAAGAGCTTTCACTTGCTGAAAAATCAATGCAGCTAGCAAGCTGTAACCCATCAAGCAATCACAATAAGATATCTGGGGTTGACATTAGTGATGGCGACGTGCTCAGTGGCCCTGGATCTTGGGCTAGCGCTTTACTATCAGAGCTTGATCGTTTCAGGGGGAGGAATCAGGAGGATCAAGTGGAATGCAAAGCCATTGAAGTTTCAGATGTGAGTCTAATGAATGATTTCATTGAGATGGAGAACAAGCTGGCAATAACTACAGATACACTTAATGGTGCTTCTGGGCATCACAGATATTGGCTTCAGGATATCTTGCAGGTGATCTTGGAAGAGCATCGAGCTTCGAATAGAAGCTTTGACGAACTTATGGACGACATCAAACTTGCACTGTCTTGCCAGAATGATTTGCCCTCCAATGGAACTGATAAAACAAATAGCTCGAAGGACGAGAAGAGATCCTGCCTCGAAATCAGCGGTCTCCTTACTTGGACATCTCCAAATTTCTCTCCCCACAATGATGTCCAGGAGGAAGAACCAAGAGGTCAGCAGATAGAATCTCCTCTAAGAATGACCATCTGTAGAATCATAACATTGCTTGAAGGAATCAGCCCAGCATCGTTTGTTGAAAACATAGCAACTGAGAAGGATCAACACTTGTTAATGACAAGAAGTCTAGGTCCGGATCTAGACTACTCTGTTTATGTCTTTCGCTGGAAAAGTTCTGAACTAAAGGGGGTTCTTCAGAAACTTGTTTTAGCTTGCACTCATGTTTTGTACGGAAAGAATGGGCTTGATGAATTTGCTTCGGAACTTGTTTTAGCACTGGAATGGACTGTGGACAACTGTATTATTCTCCAAGATTCTGCATGTGTGAAGGAGAAAATCAGGAAGCATTTTGGTTTGGACAGATCGAAAAGTGAAAGCAAACTTGATTTTACTTCTGCAGATGGTCAAAATATGCTTGCCCAGATGATAAAAATTCAGTCCAGTCTGCAGGAAGAGAACGATGGATTACAGCATAAGCTGAAAGCTCTGGAATCTAAAATTCTATGCACAGAGAAAAAACTACAGTCGGCTACTCAAGAGAATGAGGCTTTGATGAATCAGCTTCGAGAATCAAAGCAAAGTCTAGGAAGCTTATTAACAGAATTGGACATTCTGAAGAAATCAAAGGAGGTAATTGAGAATCAAATTGAGAATCAGAAATTGATAAATGAGGATCTTGATACCCAACTTACGGTTGCAAAAGTCAAGTTAAATAAAATTATGCAGAAGTTATCATCTTTAGAGATAGAGTTGGAGGATAGAAATAATTGCTGTGAAGAATTAGAAGCAACATGCCTTGAGCTTCAACTTCAGCTAGAAACGTAAGAAAAGTTCCTTCTCCTTTTCATTTTTGAAATTTTCATGGAAACAACGTGAAATCGTTCTCCTACTGGAAACTGATTACACATAATCGCAGTCTGTCGGGCAAGGAAGCTACGAATTCAGAAGTTGATCAACTGGAAAGGAAGCTAGAAAATGTAAGATGATCTTTTAGCCAATACATATGTTACATCTGAAATCCTCCTCTCCCTCAACCGCACCACCAAAAATACAAAAAAAAAAAAAGAAGAAGAATGAGCTAGGATTGAATTTTTAAGGCATCACTGATTTTTACGAATTAATTTTGTCGCAGCAGTATCAAATGCACATATCTGTTGCCACATTTGGAGGAACTTTATATGCTTGATTCTTCCAAGTTATGATGATTTCACTGAAGACGGGACATTTTTATTGTGCCAAATAGATTTTTCCCATGCAATCATCTCATCAAGTGTAGGGTTACTATATCCTACCAATACAATATAGGCACCCTATTCTACAGGACATCTGTCGTGGTCCTTATGTTATGGGTTAGCAATATTTGGAATTCAGGAAGTCTAAAGCCAATATAATTATATATTATATATGACTAAGAAAATTATATATGCATTTTCATCCTTCCACAAATTTGATAGATCTTAGTGTTTATGATACGTTTGTAAACGTACTGCTAGAATTTAGGAAGATGGTCGTGTACTTTCATAGCCTATTTTCTAGAAAACCTGTTACCATCCTTAGAAATGTAGCATTCGATTGAAGGGAGGATTGTCTTTTTCTTTTTTCTACTGTTTAGCAGTTATGACTTTGTCTCTTTGTTGAATAAGCTCTTCATGACTAGTCCCAGTAGTGCTGCTCAAAATTGCAGGGCTGGGCAGATTCTGCTAAACTAGTTGATAGCAAGGAGACTATCCAAAGCCTGCGGGAGCAGGTGAAAGCATTGCCCTCACCACAACAGGCAACATTTGAAGAGGTTTCATCTTACATCGCCGCCACCACTGCCAACACCACCACCAATAAAAGAAGCCCAGCCCAGCGCTCTTCCCTTCGTGATATGCTGGAAGAAGACAGTACTTATACAGAGTTTCTCGCTTCTCACAGGACGAAAGAAACAATAAGCATAGGAAACACACAAAACCCACATATTGTACATCCTGACGATTCTGGTTCCTTGCCTAATCGTGTAGTCCGGGTCAGTTCTCCAAAAGCATACACTGATGTAAAACAAAGGGAAGAGGAGGATGATGCTTCTGTCAGTGCTCTAGTGGTTGTGCCAATCAAGAAGCGAGGAGGATTCAGCTTTTTCAGAAAGCTATTCCTGAGGAGGAAGAAAGCCAACAGCAAGAAGGCACCCATCCCCTTCCAACGAAATGCTAGCAAGCTGATTCGGTAAAGAGAACTGTTCAATATTGTTTAATTTGGTCTTTCGGTTGCTTCAAGTTTGATTATTTGAGCAGGTGAATTTTGGTATTTCAGTTTCAAATAGTTGCTATTTTGTGCATAAAGCATGTGTTATAATACGGATTTCATAATGTTTCAGGCTGTGCAACAGCCTCTCTTGTCATTTTTAAATTACTCTGTAAATTAAAGGGTGTTCCACAATGACAGATTCATACACAAAATGGCAGCCCGCAGGCTGTGTTGCAAAACTATTGTCATGATAAAAAGCTTCAAAATCCACCCAAAAAATCAAGTTTTCCAAACTCTCAATCAAAAGATGAAGCTCACCTAGTTTTACTCAATCTCTATACGAAACAAATCTTGCAATTTCATTCAGTCCAGCTTCTTTATAACAGTCAGCAACCCGTTCCAGACTATCATCCCAAGTCCCTTCAATGGAAGCCAAGTCCAACAAAAACGCAGCCTCATCCAGTGCAACCTGCCCAGGAAACGAGAAAGAAAATCCTCCAAGTCTTCCGTTGTTTGTTACTCACATTCTGAAATCTGCAGTGGAAGATAAGACTGTAAGCTCATATCAGTTGTACCTGAGCCGGTTCCTTTCCCTTCTTCAGATCTTCTTGTCTGCCCTCTTCTGTCACCTTCTCCTTGATGTATTCAATTTGTTCATCTTCCCATTTAGCAATGCCTGCAACTTCCTGAGCAAAACAAAAAGAAAAAAAATAAAGCCTTTAAATGCCATATTTCTTCCCGTGATTCCTTCAATTTGGTGGGGGAAAAATGAGGCAAAGTACAGGGTCCATGCAATCATAAAGGTATGCTTGCCTGATATGGGCAACCCAAAGTCCACCACGGTGATTTCAGAGCCACTCTTGCAGCATCTTTGGCTTCCAAAACACGCCCAACCCTGTAGAATGCAGTGAGGAGTTTGAGAAATCACACAATTTATAAATTAAATGGATGAATATATATCATTTTAATAAGTATGAGTCAAGCAGGACTGTACGAACTTCAGCAAAATCTTTGCATTGAACACATAAGGCCGAGCGAATCCAGGAAAATGATCTTTCTTTATGTAGAACTCTCCAGTAATCAATGCTGAAACCTTCCATCCGAAAGAAAGAAGGTAGTTGTGAAAGAGCCACAAACAGGTAGAAACTTGCAAATAAGATCCAAGTTGAAACTAAAAGGTCTCACATGATCCCTATTTTCAAAATGTCGCATCACTTTTCTCTCTAAAACATCTGGAAACAACCCCACCTAAATAAAGAATCTTGTGTCAACATTCATCTAGCATGTTACTGCGTGAGGCAACTCAGAATCGATTGTCATACCTTTTTCAGCAGATAGACATCAATATTAGCAATCTGAGATTCAGCAAAGTCACCTCTTCTGTAGAGTTTATTACCGGCTTCAGATGAAGCATCAAACAGTAGACTTCCATTTTCCTTTGAGTTCTTGGCATCTTCTTCGACAAGAAGTCTATGAATATATTGATCTACCTGCAAGGCCCAATACGAGATGTTAGGATTTTTCTAGTACATAATTATGTTTCGTACGAGCTCAGCTGAGAGAAAGCTCAAAGGGGGAGGTAACAAAGAAGCATAAAGCATAAATATCTGCTGTTTCAATAAATGTTGTCCTCAATTACAACACACATGAACATATGCTTTCAGATTAACTTATTACATTCTTGGCCAAAAGCCACACCCCATGCTTCCGCACTTCCACGACTGGCATCTCCATTCTGTGTGAAAAGTAATACGTGTATTGAAGAAAGCACCAACAGAACAGCTGACCACGAGTTCGTCAAAACTTTGATGAAGATGAATAAAACAAGTCCTCATAGATTTAAGTACCCTACCCCGGTGGAGCTGTGGGCCATCGCAGCAAGGCAGTTACAGCACCTATGAACAAGGTAAAATATAGATACTGTAAGTGAGAGGTTGTAAGAGTTGCTGATGAGAAGCTCAAGACAGAAGCAAATGTTCCATTCAACCTGACAGATTTTCTGATAGAGGAATAGCAAGGGGAATCAACCCCTGCCTAGCTCCAGGAGAAATGATAGTTTCACCTGCTGACAAGGGAAATGTTGTTTAAAAAGCTTCTCCGGCGACATCAAATTGTTGCTTCTTCTAGTCAGCAACAACATTGTATAAAATTAAAATGCTGAGATTTGAATCAGTTGCAAAGAGCAATCATGCCCCACACTGAAAAGCTCCCGATCTAAACTACTAAGAATGTTAAACAATGAAGAGGACTGTTGAAAATTACCTCTGGATTGTAGCATTTTCAGCAAGTGATGAAGATGCTCTGGGGGTTGAGCGGATGCTACATCTTTTACGAATGATATATGGCCTGAAAGTAGTGAAAAATAACAATTATCTTGCACTGATATTAATGAAATTGATCCGAACCTTACGGTGTAATTTACTGCAAATAGAGCGAGCATGGCACATCTACACTGGCAGATGGGAGAGATCTTGTGTGGATTGGATCAATAGAAGTGTCATTCTGCACTTTAATCCACATAAATGAAACCACTCCTCTAGTTATTTCAATTTGTCAGGGATAACCAGGCTCAACCAGTGATATCTAAAGTTTTTCACGGTTTTAATTTGCATAGTTATAATGTCTCCTAAGCAAAGACAACATACTTTTGAAGTCAGTCAGTTTTACATAGATGTAGTCAGTTTTATACATTAAAAGGAGAATGCTAAACACGTTGAAAAAGGTCACGCCTCATGTGGATTTTGTAGCTGAACCTCCTTTGCTCCTCCTTCAAAGCAGATCGCAAGCAAGCAGCCTAATTCATTATCAATTAGGCTTGCCTGAAACTAAAGGCTTGAGTTCATTTGGGAATTGAATGAAGCAAACTCGATTGGCACAATGCTCGAGTGAAAATCCAAAACGAGCTTGAATATGTACGATTCGGCTGCTAATGGAGTTCCATCCTTTGCCTCGGAGAAATCTCACACTAATTTCCACCATAACACAGAGATATCTTCATTGATGCTACTAAACCCTGGCGGGTGTTTTATCCAGCACCTCACTACTCGGCATTTCTTTCATATTAATCTTCAAATTAAATACACAAAAATATCACATACTGGCTACTGCAACTACGGTAAGCAGCGCTAACAATGAGCCGGAAAGATCTATTCATGGTTTAGCGTGGGAATCAGTCATAAGACCAAAGAACAATTCGCTTGGAGAAAGAGTTGGATTGATGAATCCGATTTTAACAAATAATGAAATAGAAATTAAGGCCAATGCAAAGAGCAGAATGACTTTTGAACTAGAACAATTACCAGAAGATGAAAAGGGTCGAACCCTAGCCCTGATATGCCTAATCGGCCGGGCGCCTGAGCAGGTAGCTACGTGCATTAGTCCCACCCCGACCTTCGTTCTTGTTTACAGCTTCTTCTGTTTCCTGCTGGTTTTCTTCAGGGATAAGATGCCCAATGCCCCCGCGCGCGCTCTCTCTCTCTCCCCCTTCACTTCAGCGATACGTACCTCAGATTAACCTCACTAAATAATTGTTGAAGTTTGGTGTATAATTTTTGAAATTATCATTAAATTAAAGTAATAGTTAAAATAGTAAGATAACACTAAATAATCAAATAATAAACCACATTTTACATCATTAGACAATGATAGTTTGGGGATCAAATAAACCCCCCCGCCCAAAAAAAAAAAAAAAAACAATTCTATCTAACCCTCAATTATGAAAGCCAAGAAGGAAGAGGCAAAACGATACTCACGTATACACCTTCAACTAAATTCTATGGGTGCAATGATCAATTTATTCAAACTTTGTCATATAAAGTCAAATTTTAATTTTTATTAGAATAGACAATTAAATTTTTTATTCAACTTTGTAAGCAAGATTGATAATAATATAGAATTACAAGAAATTATGTAGCCAAACGAACATATGGATTTCATGTAAAATCAATTTTAAAAAACTGCATGTGAAAACTTCTCGTTGTTGTATTGTCTGACTTTTCATTTGATTTATTTTAAAAATATTTATTATTTTGGGTATATAGGATGTATTGATGATAATTATATATTGTAAAATTTTAAAAAATTTTAAAATAGTCGAGTGGTGCTTAAGGCGACTCCGAGTAGCACATGAGGCATGCCCTAGTAGCGCCTGAAGTGCAGAATATCGAAGGTCGTGCTTCGAGTGCCATTTTTCGAAAGGTTGGCGCTTGAGGTGCATTTGAGTAACGCTCAAGCACCGTTTGGGGCATATATAAGGAAGAACAACATCAGTGTTTGTTATTTTGAGCAGGAAAAGGAAGAGAGGAGAGAGAGAGAGGAAGAAAAAGGAGAGAGAGGAAAAACAAAGGTAAATTAGAGTATTGTTTTGTTAGATTTGCTTAGTAGGAGATCAAGGTAAGTATCCTTATGCCTTATTATTGATCTGTTTTATTATCTGGTAAAGTTTACTTATATTTTAGAGGTTTAATATTTATGATACTATTTTTATTTACCATATTTATTTTCTCTTTGCGTGCACGATATTTTTACCGATCGTTTGTGGATTTTGTTCGAGTTTTGTAAGTATTTGAGGATTTTGTATATTATATGAAAAAATGGGTAAATATTTGAGTTTGTATATTTATATAGCAGTATATTTATACGAAAAAAAGTCATGAAACCCATATGGGCTGTGAATTGATACTCATGTATTATCGTCTGGGGATCGAGGTCTCTACTTTTATGATACGATTCGACATATGATATATAGCTATCTTTGTTCCCGACAAAGAGCGTTTTATTCCCGATAGAAAAATATTTTTGACTCCCTTTTTCGCTATTAGAAAAGGATTTTGTTTGTAGATAACCACCCCCATTTGTATTTTAATAAGAACCATCATAAACGAATTGAACGAAAAATAATATTTTTCAATATCCTAATATATGTACTAATCTTAAGGATAGTATCTAATGCTGCAAGTGGCAAAATATAGTTAATATGTTCCTTTTCTATAAGAGACGGTAAACATAGATGGCCCAACCTATGGGTCTGAATAGTAAATGATCTGGTTTTAAATTATAGGGAGTATATATAATCATTTCTCAAATTGGTCTCTTGATTTTTGGTTTTCTGATTTCGTACATTTTTATATTTCTACAATGATTTGTATTTAGACTTCGATATAATATTCACAAATTTACCAACAGATGGGATTTGGTTAGTATCATATATTAGATATGTGATTTGTTCTAGAACATTTTCGTTTTATGTGATATTATTCCAAACTTTGTTTCGTTTATATGTAATTTAAATTCGAATTTAAATTATGTGATTTCATTTTGGATCATATTTTGTTCAGAGTAGATCCTGATAGAACTACGTTTCGATTTAAAATAGGATTTGAGTACGATACTACCTTCAGACTTTTGATGTCGAATTTTCAGATTTATATTTTTTATATGTTTTGATTGTGTTTATGGGGCCTGCTTTTGATTTTGGATGCTACTATTTATTATATGATGTAAATACTTGTTAAATTTTATATTCACATTGTTACTTCTTATCCCTTCAGATTATTTGGTTTGGATACATTGTAAAAGTTTAGACGTAATTTGATCACCGTTCGTCTATTTTGGTAAGTTTTAGCTTCATTTTGGTTTGAGTTTGAATCAAATATATTTTGAATATTAGGATTGGCCAAGTGTAGGCCATATGGTTGCGTATTAAGAATAGTTTGGTTATGTATATTGAGTTTTAGTTGTTATAATTGGTTTGTTACCTCCCCTGCGATATTTGTAGAGTGGGTTATATAAATTATATTGTTCAGATAATTGTCCGATAAAATTCTGTACGTATTATTATCTTATGATTGTCTTATCTATTCATATGGATGTTTATTTTGTCACACCCGAGTTTAAGATTTGTTGACCAATGTAGCATTAATTTTAAAATTTTAATTTTTATAAATTATAATTAATTAGACTTACTTTAATTCAGGTTCGTAATAATTATAATGTGAGTTTAATTATGATAAATCATTCAAAATTACCTTTTAATTTACCAGAATTTTAGGCAAATCAATCTACAAACAATGAGAGAGTAAATAAACAAATCACAAAAAAAAATTTCTATAAAGTGACTAGAACAATATATTTTAAAATGATAAATATTGAAATAATATTTAAAGCCCAGTGAATTAATTGGTGAAATCTCATTATTCTTATCGTTTCTTTCTCCCTCTCAATCTAGCTTTCAAAGTATTTGAAAGTGACCCATCCTCCTCTACCCAAAAACAGAGTAAAATGACTTAAAAATTAGTGATCTTCGAATTGTAAGGTTGGCATTTGAACATTAAAAAAAATTGTCTAAAAACTACCTTGTCATATATGCACCCCAACATATGCCTATTAGATATGACATTATTAAAGCATCCATGTATGTACGTCTTTTATGCATCTACTAGGAGCATGGCCATTCTATCCATCTTATACACATACTCCCATTAGATGCCTATTAAATGCAGATATTTTGTTCCAATTATGCGTATACTTCCTCCCGGCATATTTGAGATAATTTTTTACTTGCGCCAAAATCGAATATCAATGTGCTTAGTAGTTGTGAAATTCATAATAAAGTGACCCAAACACTAATAATAGACTATCTTTATTCATAGAGCTTTTCTATTAATCAAATTGATATCTCATACACATTTCATGCAGTTCTTACTGTTTCACAAAAACGGATTTCAATTAAAAATCTTTGAGTATCATATATTATCAATTCATATACCTTGTTGATTTATAGATCAGATGAATATCATAAAAGAATTGTAAAATTTTCTCACATCTATCGCTATATTGTTTTATTTATTAGATCAATATTTTAAAAATGATTAAATGTTGATATATGCTATTATGGCCCACATAGAGATAACGTACGTGACCTCAATTTCATAATAAAAAAGAATATGACTTGACAAAAGGTTGCCACATTGGAAAAAATAATCTTTTATTCATATGTAAAACGACAATCATAAGTAGAAGTGAATAAATAATCAAAAAAGTAACTTCTAACTCATTTAATTATTAGTTAACTGATTTTGACTTGGTCACCTTTACTATACATTTAATTAAAAAAATAAATGATATATGTTAGTAATATTATATTATTTTAGAGGTTTTTATTTAAGTTTATTAATATATAATATTTTTATTTTTTATGGTAATTTATTAAAATTAGCAGCATATTAATAGATTCGGAGGGCGTCCTCCGCCAGAAAAGCGAAGGATCGTCCTCCGCCTAACTAGGACCATTCAATCGCAATCGAATGGCCTTGATTCGTTTAACGCATAATATAATGTGGGCCGTCCGATTTTAAATTTGATCGGACGGCCCAGCGTGTTTAACCCGTATTATAATTTCAACCGTCCGATTTTAAATTTAATTGGGTGGCTGATATTAAATATCATGATATAAGATCGTGGCCGTCCGATTTTAAATTTAAACGGACGGCAGATATTAAATATCTAGATAATAAATCTTGGCTGTCCAATATTTCAGATCCGACGGCCACAATTTTAGTGCATAGTAACCCTACTATTTTGAACTAAAAGACAAAAACGATCGCCATTTTCGTTTTCTTCGTCTCCTCTTCTCTCCGATCTTCATATTCGAATGAGAAGCAAGCTTTTTTCTACTCAAAACCGTCGAAGCCGTTATTGCCGCTGCAGTCGGTGATAGACGACCCCCGGATCCAACGTACATGCAGCTCCAAACCCCCCCAATCTCTTTTGTAAACCCTAAGTATTCGCCGTCTCAAATCTCTTGAAAACCATGAGTTTGAAGAAGTTTGTGCCCTCTTGGAAACCCCCCAACCTCTGTCACCGGAGGAGAGGATGCAGTCAGTGTCATCGCAGGGTGGCTATCGCTATGGCGGCCATTGTCCATATTTTAATATTAACATAATTATTATTTATTTTAAACTGATATATAATTATTCTACATAATTTAATATAAAAATATTAAACCGACTGTTAATTAATTGCAGACACGAATTGGTTATTCTTTGACCGGTAATCAAAAATATTATTTTTTGAAGGAATAAATCCTTAACTGTTTGCAATATAATTAATAATAATATGTTAAACTTTTTGATAACCTTAAAATTTAAAATGAACAATAGCAAAATATAAGCAATTTGAGCTAATGATTAAGTAAAAATCAATGATGTTTAATCAAAGGAAAAGACTGTTTTACAATAAAATTTGAATTGATTTAGACAATCCTCATGGGCTTTGCATTCATCAAGATTAAGACTAAAAGCTATACCAAGATTAATTGATAAATTTTAAATATTTATTTATTGACGGTTAAATTTAACAAATAATGTATACAATTACAGAAAATTGATAATATTAAATAAATAATATTAATGATTTATAATTAACACTGATATGAATAAACATATATTTCACTGAGCCAATTTCCATCTCCTTAACAAAGAGAATAACAATCTTAGAAGAATAATCAGCAATAAATTGGTTGCTCAATTAACAGCTACAGGGCATAATGTCAACACATTTGGATGTCCTGTCCCAAGGCACAACCATGGTTGATGAAGAAGAGGATACAACTACGAGCTTGGTGATTGGGATGGCATCTCTAGAGATGGAATGGCCACCTGCCACAGGCTTTCTTGAACGGTGGCTGCCCCTGTTCATTTGCAGTTTGCAGTATTTGTGGTTAGCAATCGCAAATAGCCTGAAACAATAGAAGGAACATTCAAAAAGACAACAGCAGCATATTTACGCTAAAAGGCTAAAAGAAAAATCTCTACGCTTTCCGCAACAAATTAAACACCAGAAGTCTCAAAATCATGAATCTAGCCACCAGATTTATCATTAATAGCCAAACCGGAAGAAGGAAGAGTCACCTAGGAGATAACCGATCTTATCTTCACGGCCTGTTTGACATCCATAGTAGCCAACCACAATCCAGGGCTTCCACTACCTTCAATCATGTTAATAGCATCAACATACTCATAAAATTTTCTTTCAATCTTCTACCCGGGTAAAGAAGAGGAGGGAAGGATAGGGGCAGCGGCCATCCCTCAAATACCCCTGCCACTTCGGGACCTCAGATACAAACAAATATTAAAATTAAAAAAAAAAAGTATACCTTCAATAATAATATAGGAAGATTTCTGAAGCAGTAAACCTAAGCGGCAAACAGTATAGGAAGATACACAATCATAATGGAGCATTTGTCTCCTAATAATTTTAATATTTAAATTTAGGATCCACGCAAATAACAGCATAGTTATAGAAATTGGCAAGGATAGATTTATTTTGGAAATGACAAGACCTCTCTTTTGCTTCAAGATATGCAAAAGACAATGTTTTTTTATGATTGAAAAGCAGATGTTGGACAAACAAATGCACATCCACTTCAAACCATTCAACTCCATGTATTCACCCTCAAGAAGTTCTAGCATTATCTTCATATCAGCAATTCAAAGAAAAGGCAAACACTCAATAAGAGAAAGCTGGTTGTCATGCCAGTACCAATGAGATCATACTTAGTGGAGATTCTACCTCGTGCCTCCAAAATCTCCATTTATTCAAAAACTCTTCATGCTGCTTCTCCAAAGAAAAAAATAAACTCAACTTCTGGGAAGACCCATTGCTAGGTCATGAACTACTGACGACAGGCCAATAGACAATTTGATTGACGTGAACCATGGCAATTCAGTGGACTTAGATACACCTAGTTTATTGACAATTTCATCTTCTTCCTACATAAGCACATATTTAGCATTTGATGCAATGGCAACAGAAAAAATCCAACTTGATGCTGAGATCGTGGTGAAATATAATATATTGTTCACAAGCGGAATAAAGCAGACTATAAACTTCAAAAAACGAAACAGCCCAACACTATATTAGTCAAACACTAAACACACCAACAATGCCAACTAAACCCTAATTAATAACATCACCGCAATAAAATAAATAAAGACATACCACAAAATCCAAAAAAGAACAATGAGAATCCGAAGGCGAAGCCGAAGCCGTGTTCGTAACAAAGATCAAAATAAGGAAATACATTTTTATTAAATATCCAGTAATTTTACCCAAGATCCAAACCTTATTTGTATTGATTTGGTAATATTTATATTTAATTCATAAATAAAATATTTAGAAAAATCTATATTTGGAAATATTTATATATATAAGGTAAAATTTTAAATAATTTTTAAAGAAATTAAAAATTGGTAATTAAAATATTTTCTTAAAATATTTTTTTATTAAGTAAATCAGAGACGTAATTTTTTTTAACTTACATTTTTGCTATATTTTTTCACTCTATGTAATTGATGGGTACACCAATAATGGGCTGGCCCAAAGAAAGGTCAACGGAAGCCCACTAAGGCCAGTCAACGTTTCTAACGGCCCAGTAAGAAGATGGGTCCAGGAACTGAGAGGCCCATGGACGGTCAACGTTGGCGTTGACCGTCCAAGGCGCCAGCTTGCTCACAAACGATCAATCCAGCATTGACCAATTTGTTGGGCCCTTAGAGGCTTTGCAATAATGATGGGTCTATTCTATTCGGCCCACGGCCCCATTGATTGGCCGCCGCCCGCTCTCTTCGTTCTCCACGGCGGCCAACAAGTCGACAGTCAACACAGACGCGTTGGCTGCCGCTGCCCCTACATGCCGGGCCCAAACGAGGCCCTTCTACAAAAGTGGGCCTAACTCACTCGAGCCCATAGCCCAAATGGAGGCCGGCCGACGGACGCCTTTCATAAGGGCGGTTAACACACACGCAGACGGTCAACCCGGGCGTTGACCGTCCACGCTTTGCACAATGGGCCCGAAAAGCCTTCCAATGAGAACTGCCCGACCCGTTTAGGCCCATCGATCATAATAAGGCCGACCACAATCTTCCAAAGATATTCCACGATCTCAAAGGGAATATTAGCAAGATCGCGCCCTTCAAATAAGGAAGGCGTCGAGATCCTTCCAACTCCTTGCCACCCAAGGAACCTTAACAGTAAGGAAGGAAGCTAACTTGGAAAGTGGTTATTTTGTCTCCTAAGGTAACAATCCACCACAATTGGGCAACAGGCATCAGCCTCCAGAAGGAAGGCCGGCCGCAGATCACAACGAGGGTGATTCCTTCCAAAGAAGGAAGATCACCATCTTTGCCATAAAAGAGGCCCTGGATCCAGCATCCAGGGCACGCTCTAATTCATACTCTGACAGACGCTCTCTGAGATATTTTTCAGTAACGCTTTCATTGAGGCTTTGACTCACACAGAAAACCCTAAGTGCTCTGAGAAACAAGCTCTGGTTCCTAGCAGCCAAACTCTCAAACACTTAAACACAATCCAACTCCAAGGCAACGGACGGGTCCTTACACACGTTCTCTGCCTTCCCACCATCCTGATACGAGAAAGGACTTGCACCTTTCTGACATCTGGAGCAAGACACTCCTTTTCTTTTGCCATTGCTTTCATTCGCTTTCAGCTCCTTCCATTGAAGGCTGGTTTACTGACTTGAGCGTCGGAGTGTTTTCGGTGGGATTACATCCCGCCGTTAACGCTGACCTTTCGTTTGCTTTAGTGGTGTGCGAGGATTAGTGCTCTCGGTGAGCGGGCGGTTGATCCATCAGAAGAATCCGAATGCTCGAAGAAGTCGGATCAGTGACGCATCAGTAATACCAAGAAATTAAATTTTAGTTAAAATTATATGATTAACATTGTAATATTAATATTAACAGTGAAATAATATATATATATATATATATATATATATATATTAATAAATATAAATAATAATATAAATATTATAGCTTACACTCAAACTGGTCACAAATCCATATCGGCATTTCTTCTCTGAAAATGCCAGTTTAAACGAGTGTTCAACATTTTTAGATAGAAAATGCCGGACGCTCGTTCAAACTGGTATTTTTAGAGATGGCGCCTTATTACATTTTACAAAAAAGAAAAAAACTGAAAAGGGAAATGAAATTCGAAGAACTGATAAGGAAATACATTTTTACCAAATATTCAGTGGTTTTACCGCATATCCAGTGATTAGGTAATATAAATATATTTTTTGAAAAAATTATTACCAATAAAAACTAAAAAAAATTCGAAGAACAAAACAAAAAACGAAAAAAAAGGAAATAAAAAAGGTGGCTGAATCAGAACGGCAGGAAGAGGGAAGGAGAGAACGGTTACGATGACGGCAACGACTACAACAACTTTCTCTCAGGTGATGGTGACAGCAACAGCTGTGACAACAACGACAACAGTAGCGCAACTTAGCAAAATTAAGGAGACAAGAGGAATGGAGGGAAAGAGAGAGAGCGGCGCTGAACGGTAAATGAAGAATAGTAAATAAACCTAGAGTTTATTTCGTCCAGACAAAATCTGCAGCCATTGGATGACTTTTCCATCCAACGGCTACATATGCCTCCTTTTTTTTTTAAAAAAAAAAAAAGCTTTTTTTATAAAATAAAAACGGTGGCCGTTGGATTTTAATCCAACTGCCTTCGTTGAGCGCCTCTAAGCTCTAAATTAATGGTGGCCAATCGAAAAATAAGGAGAAGAAGAGGAATAGGTAGAGGAAAGAGACAGTGAGGAAGGAAAAGGAAGTGAAACGCATCGAAGGAAAATAGGTTACCGTCGGAGATTTGGAGTACCGGCTGGAGACGGAGAGGATGGATACGAGTGGTGGACACCGGAGATTTGGAGCAACACGATGAAAAATAGTACAAATTGAAGACGGAGAGAAGAGGAGAGGGAAAGAGAAGCCCGAAGTCTACACCAGAAGAGCAAATTTGGGAGGGAGAGAGAGGGAATTGAATGTTTAAAATTAGGGTTACTGTGTGCATTGGTTTTTAGCCGTCAGATTAGACGAAATGGACGGACAAGATTTTATACAGTCATATTTAACCACAACCGTCTGATTAAATTTAAAATCGGACGGCGCACGTTGTATTACAGGTTAAACGCACGTGAGTCATCCGATCAAATTTAAAAACGGACACCCTGCATTACATTACACCTTTAAAATACGTGTGCCATTCGATTGCAATTGGACGACCCTGGTTAGACACCAGGTAGTGTTTCACTTCACTTCTCGGGTAAAGGACCCCCCCCCCCCCCCGGGGGCGCCGCCGGAATCCCATAATAATTGAGAGCTACTGTATAATTTAGGACCAATTTATAACACAACGTACAGAATTGGTGGGCCGCATTCTAGCGTACGAACAAAGCTAAAGAGACTGCAGAAGGAGCGAGCGAGCAAGGGGGTTCCCAACTCGATCAAAAGGGTCGCCCTCGCTCACTGCTCTCGAAACAATGGCGTGCATTTCTCAAATGGGCAGGCACACGTTGGAGCCGTAGCCTTTCTCTCTCCCACCATGATGGGGATGTACGGTGCGGTATCCATTTTAGGCTCGATGGCAATCTTTCTTGAAATGCAGCTTTCGTTTGTAATGGCAGGTTTGAAACCCACTTTTCTTTTTCATTTCCTCCACCGACTTACTTTCTCCTCTCTTTATGTGCTCAGTCCCTACCCAAACTAAAGAAAAAGGGATACAGAGTACAGTTTTTCGTGTTTTCTTGGCGTCGTCTGTTTCCATTTGTTCTTATTAGTGGTAGAACTGAAGATCCATTTTGCATTGAAGTCTTACGCCTTCCTTCCCATTTGGCACCTTAAAATTTCTCTGTCTGCTATGCTTTCTTACTAACGGGGTTTTGGTGCTTACCTATTTCTGGTTAAATTTGTCTAACTAACCCGCCGTTGACTGATTGTACCCTCTCCTTATTTCTGTAAAACAGTTGATTTGGTGGTTTCAGCTTGATGGGTTATAAATGAGAAGTGTTTAATGTTTAAACAAATAGCTATTTTTGAAGATGAAAAAAACACTCATATAGCAGACCTCACAAGACTTCAACTTTGTCAGTTCTTCTTCTTGTGGGTAATATCGAAGGAATTAATGCTTATTTTAATTATAGATGCTTTTCAATATCGAAGACTGCTTTGGCAACTGGGTTTGTTGTTTTTGTGATGGTATATCCTCTGTACATTTTATAAATCAAATGGTTTGACATGATGCTTTATTGATGACCTTTGGAGAGAGGTTTGATAAGTTTTAGAAGAGGAACAGCGTTTTACTTGGAGGTTTGGTGATGCCTACTGTGTTGTTGGCTTCAAACATATGCTGCATGTAGTTATTTTGTTCTGGCATAACCATTTGGCCTGCGTTGTATTCATCTTCTTGAAGTGGTCCAAGATTATGCCAAAAACTCCTGCATATTACTTAATATGCCTATTTTATTTAAATCTTCATTGCCCAATACATGCACCTTTCATGTAAGAGTTGAAAGATTTTAAAAAGAAGAAAAGTTCAAAGTTTGGTGCAATTATAAGTTTGCTCCATCGTGACATGAATTCCATGGTTCAAATCACAGAATGTAGAGGTGAAGTTGCTTAGACCTGATCCTCCCTAGATCCTATAATGTGAGTCTTATGTACTAGATTGCATTTTATTTTGCTTGTGGGCCAAACAAACGAAAGGGCTTCAGCGCTATGAGATAAATACCAATAAAGATGTCTTACATGTATTTTTCTGCATGGTGCTTCATCTTAACTCTTGTATTGATTTTTCACATATCCTAAGGGGATGAAGAAAAACAAGATATGATTTGCAGTGGGAAGGAATAGTGTGGATGAAGTCTGTCACTTAATTGCCCATTCATTTAATGCTTATGCTGTTACGTTTCAGGCTGCTTTCCATTCTGTAACTCATCTGGCCAAAAAAGGAAAATTTTGAGCTGTCTAGCCTCTGTGATTCAGGCTTATACTTGAAAAGCTTACTAAGAACACCTCTGTTCATATGTTTCAATCTCCCCTGTTGGTTGTAGTCATTTGACTGCTTGTTGATCTACAAGTGAGCTTGCTACACGCTTCTTAACAAGCTATGTGATAATCATACTGCAAAACTCAGGATGTTGATATATATATACACACACACATATATATATATATATTTGAAAATGCAATAAAATGACTTATGAATTTATTTATTTGTTTTATTTACAGGCTGTCCTCTGGACCTGAGCGGATCAAATGTGACTTTGTTAGCTTCTATCTGCTCAAATCATGATAACCGTGGAAAATGTTGCCGCTACATCAATGCATTTGTTGCAGTTTCTAATGCCCACTATGCAAATGCAACTGGTACCCTTGGAGTTAGTTCAGATATGTCTGAGGTCTGCCTTAGTACTATATCAGAGACCTTCAAACTCTATGGGGTGCCACAAAATGCAACAGCTTTTTGTGGATTCGGGACGAAAATTTTTGTAAGCTATGAGTGCAAGGGTAGAACAACTGTGGGGCAAATGCTGCAGTCTCCAGGCTTTGGTGATGTAGCTCAAAATTGCAAGGTTTCACTTTTGGAAGAAAATGAATGTAAAAAATGTATAAATTCTACCATTAAATACCTTCATCACAACATAGAAGCTGAAGATAATGTGACTCTGAACACTTGCCGAGATGCTACTTTTGCAGCCCTTTCAAGCAAATCTGACAATGCATCAGTTGCCGAATTTGCAAGCTGTTTCTTTAGGGTTTCAGATGTTAGTACTGCAGGTACAAAAATATGCTACTAAAAATGTGGTGCATTTCATTCCATTGATCCATTTTATCTCCTCATATTCTTTTAAAGTTGTGAGAGTCAATTTGTCAAGTCGGTTTCATTTATGGAATACTAGCAAACTGTGAAAGCATTCTACGAGATAGTTCCATAATTCATATAATATTCACCATGGCTTTTTCTTTTGTTTTGGGGCTTTAGCCTTACATCTTCTTTTATTTTGAAATTTTCCTGTGGTGACTGATAGATTCTTGTGCTACTTTATTACAAGTGTATTGCTGTTGTTGGCATGTCATCTTTTAGGTTCTGTTGTATTAGTAATAGCCCTTGGCCACATGTTCGTAACTTTCAATTAGAAGGGAGAGGGCATTATTGCTGCACTACTGAAACAGCTAAAAGGGAATTAGGGGTGTATTTATAGATTAGAATGGAGTACCCTTACAATTTTCTGTTGGGAATGAGGTAAGAATTTGAGGTGGGGGAAGGTTGCCAGTCATGGAATGAGATATTGATGTATATATATATCAGCATCAGCCTATGATACCATTACAACATTGCAATATATCACTGTATAGGTGATATATCAGATATATTGGCTGATATTTGTTTCCAAAGTTTTAATTTTCCTTTTTTTTATCCAATATCTATACCTATTGTTCGATATGTTACATATCAATATGTTTATCCATGATACTCCCAGTTTTTGAAACCAGGGGATGGGTGGAAAGCATAAGCTCCAATAATCAAGCCACAGGAGAACTGGTAGAATGGAGTAAAATTTATTTGACTTGTAAATTGCGTTGGCAGATGTATTTCTTGCTATTCATTCACATTGGATTTCCGTGAAATAATTTTTTCTGTCGTCGTTGTGTTCTAGTTTCAAGGTCACCCTCGTATTCAATTCCACCAGCAAACCCTGCAAGTCCGCTGGTTGCTGCTAGCCCAAGCGGGCTTCCGTTCAGGGTACCTTTTAATGGGAACCAGCATCCCTACCGCATCAAAGTTATAACAGGAGCTGCAAGTGCTGCTACAGTGGTCTTTATAATGCTTTTGGTGGTTTTAATATCCCTTATCCGCAGGAAGAGCAGAGAGCTAGAGGATTCTGAGATTAGTGTTAAGCTCTCTATGGGAGCCTTCCCCCCTTCTCGACCAGTACAAAGGATTCCGGAAGGTATGGAAAATTTGTAATGTTTTTAAATTTTAACTATTTCTATACTGCTTTATCTATTCTGGCCTTTGCAAAATCTGTTATTCTTTTGTGTTTTGCCCTAAGAAGCTCTCTAGCATTCTCCTGGATAAAATGTTTGTGCCCTAACACGTGTCAAATTTTTTTTATTTTAATATTTTGACTCCATCATATTTTGGACACGGTGGATAATTTTGGTTTTTAAAAAGTTGGGGTTCATAATATAAATTAGATAAAATTTGGTTCTTTTTTTAAAGTTGTTATAGCTCAACACATTTATATAGGCTCACAACTTTTTGTATACTGATTCTTGTTGTCAGTAGTTTTTGGGGTGAACAAAATAAGAAATGTGTTTCTATTGCAAATATGGTATCGAACAATGTTGTTTATTAACTACAATATCATTTTTGTAAATAAACTTAATTTTATAGCCTTTATTCTTTAAAAAATAACATGTTAGTATATCAGTGTCATGTTGGTGTCTATTCTTCTTAGGTTTTACCTTTTGCTCATACAATTTGCAGTTGGGGAAAATACTTACTGCAGGTCCTTACTCTATGTGCCGGAAGTTCAGCTACAAGGAGATAAAGAAGGCAACAAACAAATTCAGTACTGTCATTGGACGAGGGGAATTTGGAGAAATGTACAAAGCTCAGTTCAGTGATGGTTCGGTTTCTGTGGTGAAGTGTATAAGCAGAGGATCAGAACAAGCAAAGGATGATTTTTATAGGGAGATTGAGCCCCTGGCTAGACTTCATCATCGTCATCTTGTAACTCTCAGAGGCTTTTGCATCAAAAAGCAACAGAGGTGGTTAATGATTATGCCTGTATAGGATGTTCATGCATATAAAGGGGAGTCCATGACTTGAGGGTGATGGGTTTGAGTAATGGAAATATTATCTTATATAATGTAAGATGAAATACTATATAATAGACTTAAAAGTGGTTTGATTCTTTCTCAGACCTTGCACATGGAGAAAGTTTCATGCACTAGGCTATCCCTTTTAAGATGTGCATGCACAATTTTTTTCATAAGGAGTGTTGCTACTTATCTTACCATTTTATCCCACTAATTTATTCAACCTTTTCCTTTTTGAGTTTTTTTTTAATTGAACTTTCGTTCATCGAATTTATAAAATCCAGAATAACATAACTAAAAAGCAACACTCAAAAATGCATTTTTTTAACCCTAATTTGATGAAATTATACTATATATATATATATTGCTACTTAAATGAAGTTACCAAAATATATTTCTTTTTCCAGCTTTTCCTTTTATAGATATTTCAAATTTTATGAATTTGATGGATACAAGTTTACCCCTGACAGAAAACAAAAAAAAATGTCAGGGGTGAAATTCGGTCAGATTCTGATTATTTTCCTTTCATAAAATGACAAGTAAATCTATTGCTTTTTGTTTTTCGTTTTGGCAGGTTTCTCATGTACGAGTTTATGGAAAAGGGTAGCTTGAAAGACCATCTTCATTGTATGCCTCTCAACTATATCTTTCTATTTTGCTCCTCTGCCAAGTTTTCACCAGCAGGATCTGTTTAGTTACTTTTGCTCCCCCACCTTTTGGCTTTCTCCGTCTCCTGTCCTCTCTCATGCATTGACAAGAACACAAACACACGACACATATTGGAGCATCCATATTTGAGCACAGAATTTGTGAAACTATGAATGCAAATGCCTTTTTTGATTTTTGTCAATCTTGCTTTGTCTTTCTTCAGCTCCATCCAGAGCACCGCTTAGCTGGAAGACGAGAATAAAGATTGCTATTGACGTGGCAAATGCTCTGGTAACTGTAATTTCTTGCTAATCTCCAAGGCCATTCAATTTATATTGTTACTAATATGGTGTTATTAGCTTTTTCATTTTTTCCCCATAATTTTTCAAATGCAGGAATACTTGCACTTCTGTTGTGACCCTCCTCTTTGCCACAGAGATATCAAGTCCAGCAACATTCTACTGGATGAGAATTATGCTGCTAAGGTACCTTTTATCTTTTTGCATTTGTAGCTGCTTCTGCACTTTGGCTTCAGCCTCCATGCCAAATATCTATCAATATTTAATATATCGACCAATCCACTTGATATTTCCTCCAAAGTTTTGTTTCGCAAAAAAGAATTTTGCGCTTGATACTTTTAAGACCGATACTTATCATTCGATATGACCAATGTTGATATTACGACCGCAACAAATGCTGATATTTTCATTTATATTTTGCATAACATTGGTTATAACTGCTGCCTGACATTCCGTAATTACAGATGCAATTTATCATTGAGGCCAGGTAAACAACTCATATTATCTTTTTTCGGGGCTCTATCTAGATTTGAAAATTTTGATGGAAAAGCCAAAATTATGAAAACTTTCCCAGATATGAGTTATACATGATAATTTTCCTTCCATCTTTTCCCATATAGGCAAAATTACTGGTTTATGCTGTGGCAAGTGAAATATCTAATTGAAATATGACATCTGTTCTTAAAAGGTTGATTTTTCACGCAACGGCAATTGTATAAACTCTTTCTCCCTTGCAAAATCCCAACTACGAAAATCTGAAATTAAGAATAATCATGCTGACCATTATCTCCTTTACAATAGAGCTGTCTTCCTCCTATTGATAGTGCTTGTAGGTTGCAGATTTTGGCCTTGTACATGCCTCAAATAAGGTCTACATTTGCTCTGAATTAATAAATGCTGATATTCAAAGAACTCCAGGTCAGCAAAAATGGTGTCCGACAATCTGGAGCTTAAAAAAAATCATTTGCTCTGCTCTGAACATTTAAACGTCTAAAGTATTTTTCAGGTTATACGGATCCAGAATATGTGGTCACTCGAGAACTCAATGAGAACAGCGATGTCTACAGTTACGGGGTACTACTGCTTGAGCTGGTGACTGCAAGACAAGCAATCCAAGACAGTGAGAACTTGGTTGAATGGACCCGAGAATTTATGGACTCGGAATCGAGGCTTCCTGAGCTTGTGGACCCCCGTCTTGGAGACTCGTTCAACTACAATCAGCTAGAGACCATCATGATGATTGCCAGATGGTGCACCCAGAATGACGGGAGGGCTAGGCCATCTATTAAGCAGGTGTTAAGGATTCTGTACGAGAGTACAGATCCGCTGCAGAATGAGTTCATCCAGGTTGTTGAAGAAGAGGAGAATCAAGGGTCGAGAAGGATGAGGCAACGGAAAATACAAAGTTGCGATGCGATCTTCCACTCGGGGGATGGGAGGTATCTTGCCTCTTCTTCGAGTACAAGTAGGTCTTATGGTAGCAGGACCTTTCTACTCGAAAATGGCTCACCGTAGTCTCCTCCTATTGCCCTATGAGTTTGAGGATAGACATCTACATGCTGTAATTGAGAGATCAAATCGGAATATCAATGTACCTGATTCTTACAATTGCTCAGGGTGCCCATTTTTAGCTTCTAGAGTTCATTTCAGTCATGGTTAAGTTGACGGGTTTGTGTTGTCGTGTCGACTCATGCGGTGTGATTCTTCACAGGCATGTCGAATCTTCCCCTTGTATGTGGTTCTGAATTATAGTCTGCTAACCATTTATTGGTACTGTAGGCAATTTTGATTTTGAGGGGTGCCCAAAAACTGGGTGTTGTAGCAATCTAATAACTAGCAATATTGAAATATTGATGTCAGACGACCACCCTAAGTTCATGGCTGCTTTCATTGTTTTCGTTGTACATTTGATGTTATTGCTTGGTTATCGTTATTATTCTCATAATAGAAGCCGGCTGCAGGAGGAGTTTGGCAGGGAGGAGCAGGCCGGGGAGTTAGGGACGGGAAGGAGAAAGAGATGGAAATTGGTGAAGGAATGAAGGCATGTGCTGGTGGCCGGCGGTGGCATAGGGCTCCCACGGGAGAGTGAAGGAACCATGGGAGAGGACATTTAATGAATGAACTAGTAATCATTAGATCTTATCAAACTTGGGTTTGGGTCCGATTTTGTGAATTAAGGAAAAAATTTATGACCGTTAAATTAATTTAGCTAAGCATGGCCTGGTCATTTAAGTTAAAAATTTATAAACGTTTTTATTCATAATTTAAAATAAGCCTATCGATAAATAACTTTTATTTTTTAAAATTATAATACTTAGATTAAATTATTGTAAAAAATCTTATATCAAAAGTTTAATGTGTCCGTATAGAAACCGTCTGGCCTAATATTTAGTTGGATAAAAGGTTTAAATGTTAATAGCTCAATAGAAGTTGTCACAAAACCCATCGAGTAATGGTACTCGAATGACTGAATCAAAAAATAAAATTTAAATATTTAGATATTAAAAAATTATAATAGATAGTCAAAATAATACTATATCTAAAAATCAAGTAGTCCTATTTTGGAATGGATACGATTATTATACACAGCTAGCAACGTCTCTCGTCGTTAATATATAGTAACTAAATTTCATAAAAATAAGTCCTAAATATTTTGATGCTTCACTTCTCGTTCTGTTATCTTGTTACGGAAACAAAAACCCAGCCCTGCATTTGATCTTTTGTTTGGCGAAGAATATTCCCGTTTCGAATATCTCATACAAACACGAGATTTCGCGACTAACGAAAAGAAACGTGCAGTAGTGACTACGAATGCAATGCAATTGATTAGTACTATGCGGGAAGAATTATAGCGCTTTTGATTTGAAGCATCCCTCATTTTGATTCATACTGGTGAGGATTTTGACTGTTAACCTAGATTTCCTCTTGTTCTGCAATTTCGGCATTCAAGCGAATTTCCAAGTGGTGATTTGTACTCTTAATGATCGTCGACATTTTCATTGTGTCAAGATTGTTATCGATTTTTTTAGTTTTTCTTTTAATTTATCAAATTTAGGTTTCTCTGGTACTTCATCATCAAATTTAGGTTTCTCTAGTACGTGTCGGACTCTTTTCATACAAGTCGTCATTTTTCCTGACTGAAGCAACTGCTCGGGAAGTCGAGTCCAAACAGTACCAATTTGGTAAGCCATGATCCTTATTCTTCCTCAATATCCCTCTTTCCTGAAGTAATGATGTCATAAACTGAACGCAGAGCTTTGAGGATGCTAAAGAAAGAAGGCGAAGATGTTGGACAAAGTTGAGCTTCTGGTTTCTGCGTACGACACTGCTTGGGTAGCTATGGTCTCTTCTCCAAGATCTCCTAAGACCCGTTGTTTCACTGGAAGCATAAACTGCATATTAGAAAATCAGCTGCAAGATGCTCTCTCATCTACATTTTCTTGTGTTCTTGCCTTCAAGACATGGCATGTTGTGAAGATCAGATGAGAAAAGAATACTTCCTGATATTCTCGGATTGTTACCTCACCTTTGATGATCAGTACATTACTCCATGCTTTCCTCTCATCACAGGAAGTGACTCTTTTGAGTCCAATTTGCTTCAGCAATGGAAGAGATGTAGCATGATTGGATTTTATATATATTACTAGCATGATTGATCATGCTATTAAGATGGATATAAATCTACATATAGCACAAGAAATATTGAAGATATGATTCACAAAAAAGATTTAGAGCTCAAGAGGTATTTATCCATGTTGTATCTCTTTAGTTGCTTCTTCTGTTTAACATTCAAATAATAAATTAAGACTGTGTCCAATCAAAAGGCTAGAGGAAACTACACAAAGGTTTGGTATAAGTTCAGCCCTTTTTGCTGAGTCTCGTTCCAACACTTTTGTGAGAGGGGCTAATTAAGTAATTGGAATGTGGAATCAAATCGCAAAGGAAAATTCTCTTTTTGAAATAGAATAAATTGACATTAATATATTATGCACAAAATTGACTTGTTTGGTATGCTGCACTAGGAGAATAATCAATTGCCAATGCTTCTAGACCCCAAGCTCGAGTTGATTCAAAGGAAAGAAAGCGTGCAGCTGAAATAACTCACTTAGAATGCCACAATTTCAAGTTGGCTCATTCCTCTTTATGTTGATTGTTCCTACAGGCCTCTCAAACACAAATTGATGTTTTATTTGAAAAATCTGAGAATCCAGATCTTTCTTTGATTTTCAGCAAGCATTTTTTGAAAAACAATTTGTTGGACAATACTCAACACAATTACCATTTTCCAATGGATTTTTATCTTAAGCAAGTCCCCCCTAAATTTGGAGTATCCTAACCAAAGTAGTGGGAGGAGCACACAAGACTCTGATCACGTGCCTATTGATCGTCCTGAAGACGGATGCAATGGGAAGAAGTGGCATTTGGACGGGAAATAGAGTCCAGTAGTACACAGTACGGTAATTGTTTGAGTTATTTCAATTGCCTAAATCTGCAAACTGTTCTATCCATTCCCCCCAAGTTAGCGTCTTTGTTAGAAAAAATATTGGGAAATGAATTTCTTATTGGAATATGTTTCTCAAGGGCTAGAAAAGTCACAGGACAGGAAATTGATAAGGTGCTATTAGAGAGAACGGATTGCCATTCAATCTGCCACAGTAGTTGTACTTTGTCACCTTCAAAACTTAGGCATCCGTGGATACCTCTTTTGGAAATGCGGTACTACCTTCAATAGCTGGCTGCTGTCCACTTTATATCTTAATTCTATCCATCATGACTCAAATTTGTTACTTTCTTATGGCCCTTTCATTCCCATCAGTGTGTCCTCTAGACCCATATGCTTGGCATTATTGAGTTGACATTCAAATGTTGGGAATCGATCAACACTTCACATGTTGGCTCGGTGGAATAAATATTCCATTTCCAGTAGAATGACTGTTCTCTTGTATGATTCATTTTTTAAAGTAATAGTTATTCCTGATGGAAATGCTATTTCCATCGAAATGGGATAGCAAATACTGGGGGAGACATGGACTTTCTTATTTCTACCTTAGTGTTTACAGCTACAACCAGCATTACCAGTGTTGCTCATCCTCGACCACTACCAGTCCTCGGAATCATGTGGCAGTTCCTGATGCCATCCAAAGATGACAGTTGGCAAGTCCTCATCATTGGCCACAATTATCAAAGACTGTTAGTAGGTCCCGTTGCCATTGTTGGAGGCAAATGGGCCGTTCATTGTTATTGGGGTCCTTTTGGCCAGTCACCGCCAATGGCTACCAGAGGCCGTTCGGTCAGCCCTTGCCGCTTGCCATAGGTCGCAAAATTTGGGGACTGGTCACCATCATCAATTGTCTAGGCTAACACATGATAAAAATGATAATAGATATGGAATAGGTAGTTCCTCTTACAAACTAAATAATTTAATAATTGTCGACGTATTCCCACCTTATTTTATTCCTGAGAAGAGTTATTCCCTTACTACCTTATTTCTTTCTAGATTAAGCTTATTAGCTAGACTGTGTTCAAGATGAATCAGACTATCTAGTTGGAATTGATAGTCTTTTCAGATGTCACATTTAGATAACTTTTAGTGAGGTTCAAGCATGACATTTTGAACAGACTCTGGATACAAGGCATGAAGATATACTTTCTGGAATTGCTAGGTGCAGTAACATTTAGATTGTTATGTAGTTATGGATATAAATATATAATGGCTCTTCAGGTAGTTTATCTGTAGTTGATGTTGATGTTTAGGTCTTTCTTATATTTCTTTTGGTTAATACATAATGAATCATGTGGTCTAAAGTCCAATGCCAATAGGGATATCTGGGGAACAACACTGCTGCTTTGACCGGTTTGGTGGACGTCTGAAGGACATTATTGATGCTTTGGAACTATTAAGGGCATCAAAGCCGATCATACATTATAATGAATCTTTCTTAGAGAAACAGAAGTCATGGTCCACCCATTTTCTGATGCAGCAATTTATCAACTGAAGTCATGGTCCAATAGTGGTTCAGAGCTTGTACATGTGCATGCCTGCTCAATATATCCAAGGCTTTGAGGTAGTAGTGTTGGTTTTCGGCCAAAACACGCACAGCTGGTGCAATGGAACAAACTCAAACTCTCCATCACACGTCAACCACCAAACACTTGAGTACAATGAATACAACGTTATACAACGAATTTTAATGTAGAAAATCCTTCCAAATTAAGGAAAAAATTATAAAACAAATTCTAAATTAATCTACTATAAAGATAGTGCCAGTTATAGAAATAACCCTCTTTAAATACTCTTTATACAACCTGAGTGAAAACCGATTGAAGACAACCCCTAATACACCTAGTATCCCACAAGAGAAAATAACACCTAGAAAAATAAACAATCAAACGGTAATATACCCTAGAAAATAACACTAAAGTAACGTATCTAACTTTGGCGAAGAACGGAACTCAAATCAGACCTCAACGGGATATCGAACTTTTTCCCCTTCCCTATTTCTCTTTTCTCTTTCTTTGTACGGCGCTCCTTGTGTTACAAAATGATTTCGAATACCCTAAAATTGTATCAGGTATGACTTTATATCAATGTCAGCATATAAACACCCCTTGGGGGCATATTAGGCATGGAATTACTGTATAAATGGCATGCAAAGTGCCTCTCAAGCGCACATTAAGCACAACCTTTCTAGACGAATGATGCACGTGTGCTCCTTAGATACACATCAAGCATTACCCCTCTATGCAAACTGCGCACATATTCTATTCAGGCACCCATCATACGCCACTCGGCTGAGCTTTGATTTACCCTAGATTGACTTTTGCATGAATATCATGCGACTCTTAATTCCTCCGCCTGAGCGTTCTACATTTGAACATGCGCATCCTTCAGATGATCCGTTTGTTATGATACCGATAACAAACTGTGCACATATTTTCTTCAGGCACCCATAATATGCCACTCGGATGAGCTTTGATTGACCATAGATTGACTCTCGTATGAATATCATGTGACCCTTAATTTCTCTGCCTGAGTATTCTACATTTGAACGTGCACATCCTTTAGATGACCCATTTGTTTGTTATGGTACCTATAAAAGAGTGATCCAAAACCCAACAAGTAGTTACTCTCAATATTTAGCACTTCTATATGTCAAAGAGTTTGAATCTTGCAGATGATACTTAACTGATTATAGCTACTATGTTGAGAGAAGCTGGAGACAAATTGAATGCGTCGTCTTTGCATCTATTCTACAGCAATCATGCTCTCTGATGAGGACAACAGAGACATAGAACCTGTAATTGTCTGCCAAAGGAGAGAACTGCTGAGATAAGTTTTGCAGGGCAAGGGTAGCTGAGTTCCTAGGGCTTGCAAGGATTTGCTTTGTAAAATGAGAGATATTTTGCATCTATTCTATGGGAAGTATGATGGATGCACTTCACAGGAGACAAAACTGTATTGTAGATACAGTTGTTCATGATCCCATTTTGATAACTTCAATGATAAAGTACTCCACATTTTATAATAACAATTCTCCTTAATCGATGATCTTTGTAGTGCAACAGCATGATTAATGATGAAATTTATCCTCAAATCTTAATCACATTGCAAGATGCGTACCAGCTTCCAACTTATTTAACAATCCTACAAAGTCACTGTCAAACAATGAACACATCATGTCAGTTGAGGGTGATTTTTATTTCTGTGGCCAGCTTATTTAGGAAAATGTAGTTCAATGAAATGTGAAAATTTGACCCAATTCATGCAATGAATTGTTCAATTAGTCAGATAAATCAACCCTTGACTTTATGTGTAATTGAGTAAATCATTGCAAGCCTAAGAGTTAGGAATAAATAGGGTTGAATATAAGGTCATGTGCTATAATAATAACGATAGTAGCTCTTTCTCTCTTTTAACAACTTGGAAGTTAACTAGCTTTTCCCTACAACAAGGGAGAAAACGTTTAAATGGAGTGTGGTTGCTCATACTAGTGCTGAAGCAAAGTACATAGCTGTTGAAAGCGTCAGGAAATATATTCTCAGTTTTTCTTATCCTTTTTTTTTCAAATTTACTCTCAACTTCTTTTTTAGCACCAATTTTGTTCCATGCAAAAAAAAAAAAAAAAAAAATCTGTCAAATTTATCATATTTTCATATCATGAAATATGCATCTGGTTCTATTGTGGAGCTGATTCATGCCTGAAGTGAAATTTTATGAAAATAAGCTGATTCACAAAAACCAAGTAAATAAACAAAATGCCTAAGGTATTCATTAATCATTTAGTGTACAAATACATGTGCAGATATGCATAGTAGATGTTGCCCAAGCTCAACCAACCTAGTGATTACAAACGATGATGCAGCATCTCTAAATGCAAGGCAGCCCCACACTGGAAAACAACCTCTAAATTGAGTATCAATCAACATGACACCAGTATTAGTCAATTCAATAATAATTGGTAGTTGTGCCGTTGATGTTGTTGAGAGCCAAAGAGCAAAGGATTGAGATATCATCACTTGGAATATTTCTCAATTTAGTCTTCAAATTAACCTTTTAGCTACTAATTAATTCTTAATTACAAGCCCATCTTGCATGATACTTGCCTGGCTGCTTACCCAAAAAAAAAAAATGATACTTACCTGGCTGCCCACAACATTGATAATCTCTCACATACATGTTATGATTCAACTTCCTCCACCCTTAAAATACCTAAAAAAAGATGATGAGAAAAGGATGAGCTATATATACCTTTATCATGCACAAGGCTAGGAGGAGTGGCCTCTTCTGGCACTCAAAAGAACCACCATGGACCAGAAGCTTGAGTCGAAAGGCAAAGTGTGCGTGACTGGAGCATCTGGATTTCTTGCTTCTTGGCTTGTCAAGCGGCTCCTTTTGGCTGGTTATTTTGTTGTTGGAACGGTTAGGGATCCAGGTCTGTCTTGTCTCTCTGTGTCACTGGTAAACTATCAGTCAATTTGATCATAATCTCTCTTCGTTTGTTTAATGGAGTATCCATTTAAAACAAATTACAATGACTATGAAGTTCAGCTGTCTATAAAGTACTACTGGAAGTTGGACCCCTGAGGCCATGCAACTATTGGCTTTGAATGTTTGCAGCTTTTAGTATATGTTTTGGTTGACTAAGTATTAGCATTGCATTGTAATGTTCTAAACCTAAGCGTGAATGAATTTGCAATGTGATTACATTGTCTTGTACTAACTTGGCTAGATCTTGTATCTGAGAAGTATATGGAAATGAGATACATATAATGCTGCAAGTAGGATACCAGGCATTATACAAAAAGCAGCCCAAAGCACGAGTTTCTACATTATGGGGTTTTGATGAAAGTCGTATGTATAGCCTTGTTTTTGCATTTCTGAGACACTATTTTCGTGATTTGAATTCATAATCTCTAAATCATAAGATACCTGGAATTAATGGGGATGGTTAATTAGATGCTTTGTGTGTTGCATACGAGGGACTGCTGTAGGGAGTTTCTAGCATGAGGCATAGTAAGGATAAAATGGGTACTCAAAGAAGTAAAAAAATAGGCATAGTCTACCCTCTCACTCACCTATGCACTCCTGAGCTTTAAAATCTTATTTGAATAGGAGATGAGAAAAAAGTAGCTCATTTATGGAGGCTGAAAGGAGCAACAGAGAGGCTGAAGTTATTAAAGGCTGATCTGACAAAGGAAGGTAGCTTTGACGATGCAATTATGGGATGTGACGGCGTCTTTCACACGGCTTCCCCTGTTGTAGGAGTTCTAAATGATCCAAAGGCAAGTCCACCTTCGATATATATTGATGCTTCAATACTATCAAGATCTCACAATCTAGTAGTAGCTTTGGTGCGTATTCTTGAGAAAAAATTCTGAAAACCATGTCTCTTTATACAAACTTTACCCTTTATCTTTAGGTAGAAATATTGGAACCTGCTGTCAAGGGAACATTAAATGTTCTGCGCTCATGCAAGAAGAATCCATCACTGAGGCGTGTAGTGCTCACCTCTTCTTCTTCCACAGTTAGGATAAGAGAAGATTTTGATCCCAAAGTTCCACTAGATGAGTCATCTTGGAGCTCAATGGAGCTCTGCGAAAGGTTTAAGGTAACATACAGAGAAATTCGAGCTTATATTATACAACATCCAAACTGATACTATTTTTTCGGTAATTAATTTGACCTAAGGATATATTTATTTATCTAAAAGGTGTGGTATGCACTCTCAAAAATACAAGCTGAGAGAGCAGCGTGGGCATTCTGCAAGGAGAACAACATCTACTTGGTGACTGTCCTACCATCATTCATTGTTGGGCCTAGTTTGCCTCCTACTTTATGTTCCACAGCTTCTGATGTCCTTGGCTTGCTTAAAGGTCTCTATATTTTCTACCATTTATTTTCTTGGTTCACTCATGTTTGGTTAGGTTTAACACAACGGAGGGTACTGTAATGAATAATATAACATAAAATAATGTTACAGGGTCATCCTCCAGACACCTATAATGATGTCGCCTCTCAAAAAGTGAATTTTATTTGTTCTATATTATTCATTTAGAGTAGGTAAAGTTACTATATTGTAACCTGAAGGTCAGCGATTTAAATTATAAAATCAGTCTATTTAAATGCAAAGGTAATACTCCCTAGAGCCTGCAATATTCTGCATTCTTCGTTTAGGTTAAGTCCTAGTGTAATGGTTATGTTGTTGTATTGTGATACTGAGCACCCTAATTCAAACCATTAAAAACCACCATCTTTTAAGATCTGCGTTCTTCCTTTCATTTCCCTTCAACAACACTCAAATTCTATGAATTGTAGGCACAGCTGACCAAGCATTTGCCAACCATTAGTTTGATACGGTTTTTCTCAGCTTCATCAATGTGTGGACTTTTATCCATTTGCCTGCTTGATTGGTTGTTTAAACATGGAAATGATTAGGGGAGAACGCTAAGTTTCAGTTCCATGGAAGGATGGGATACGTTCACATCGATGATGTTGCTCTCTGCCACATCTCGGTTTATGAGCATAAAAGAGCCCATGGACGATACCTCTGCAGCTCGACGGTTATGGAGGTTGATGAGTTAGCATCTTTTCTATCAGCTCGCTATCCTTCCTACCCTATCCCGACAAGGTTTGTTTTCTTCGGCATTGGTCTTTTTGGCTTATATCAATGAATTATTAAAAGGTAAGTAGACATTTTTGAAATGCATGCTACTTCTGATTGGTTATTGGTACGTGTAATGGCCATGTATCTTTTAACAATTAGTTGATACTTTAAAATGATACGATAGGATGCCTTTTTTTAAAAGAAAAAGTCAAGTGATGGAAAAATGTGCTACTTAAAGTTCAAACGACTTTGGTACATTTCTAATGGCTTTTTCATTCTATGAATATTTTTCAGGTTCGAGAAGTTGGATAGACCTTACTATGAGTTCAATACTAATAAGATTAGGAGCTTGGGGTTCAAGTTCAAGCCGGCCGAAGAAATGTTTGATGATTGTGTTCTTTCTCTCGGGGAACAAGGCTATATTCCCTCGGCTTAGCTTCAGTCATCCATCTTAAAAGAGACCAAGACACATGCAGTCCTTAAGTATATCATTTTAGTAAAATTAATTGACAAACATTGATCACTGATGACCGATTGATGATGCTGATTAATTTAAAAGCCACGCAAAGGAATTACCCAGAATTGTTACTGTTGATTTATTTGCTTTTTGTTGGAACTCCAAGCTTATATTATACTGTAGAGGCTAATTATAGGCAATAACTCTCTCCTAAACATTGCTCAATCCTTCAATGGGTACATTTTTATAAAGCAAGAAGATGATAAGTTTAAATTATATATATAATTATTTTTTAATATTATGGTACGGAAGCATAGTAGATTTATGATAAATTTCATTTATCCTAATAGAAGAACATGAATTTCATAATTGGCTCTTTTCGTCTGGACTACATTAAATATAAAATAAAGAATCTTTGAATTTTTTTTTTTTTTTTTTTTGAAAATTCAAAATAGGACTATCTATATTTGATTTTTCCAAACACTACTCTTTAAAACCTTGTATACTTCTTCATCCTTTTGAATAAATGTTTAAATGTTAATATAAGGCTCAAAGACGAAGGTCAATGTGACGCTCACAAGGAGAAAAAAAAACCGGTTCATTATATATATATATATATAATAGAGAAGTCAATGATGTTGATATATCTGATCGCTTGCAGCTCAAATCGTGGTTGGAGTAAAAGAAATTGTCTGTTTCCCTATGGATAATAACATAGATATCAATATTGATATATATATTGAATTTAGATTATAATTTAAATAAATTTAATTTAAATTACTAAATACTTTGTTTGGTTACTACATATCAAAATAGCAAATAAGAATTTTGAAGAGATTGAGGCTTATTCTCCAAAATATTATTTGATGATCAAGTTAATAAATTTTTCAAAATATCAGAATATGGGAGAGACTGAAAGGATGTAAAAAATAGAGAGATGAAGGATTTGATTTCATATTTTGTGAAAAAATAAGCGAGTTAGAGGGTTATATTTTATTTTTTATTTTTCAAAATCTATCCCCCCTTTTTAAGAAAAAATGAAACATATTTATAATAAAACTGTCAGTTTTTAGTGATTTTTTAAAAATAAATTATTAGTCACATTTAAATTACTAGATCAGTTAAAAGCTGATTAATTCAATCACCATTGTACACATTCTGATCATAAAGTTAATTAAAAATTATGAACGTATAAATATTAAACTAATAATAATAAGTAGTTGATGTTGGTCAATTTAGAAACTATCGTCTAGGCCAAACAAACAGTTTGGTCAGATAAACTACTCAATTAGATTAATTATTCAACTGGATATTCAGAAATTTAGCCATTCAAATATATAACTCAATATAATTCATATTTATGTTGAGTTTTTTGAGCTTGGGCCTATTAGATAGACAATACCTTTTTTTTAGAATTTATTAATTATAAACTTGTTAGGTTAATAGATTAAACTAACCCAATTATTACAATATCCAACCACTACAAAATATAAATACGACGTTGACAAATCTCAGCCAATGACAAACTTCTCTTTAGCCATTTTAATATTTCATGCGATGAATTATTTTAAATTATTTAAGGAAGAGGTGTTGCTAATTGTGAGTGAAAAATTTACTTTCTTTGTAGGCTTCTTTTTAAGAATAAAATTATACAGAATAGAGTTAAAAATAAAATACGTCTTATAATATTCAAATTTTTCATTTTTTTTCAATTTTCTCACTTATTATAATATTCAAATTTCCAAACCCACCTCACTTCATCTGGAAAAACAACAGGCAAAACCAACTGTTGATGTCAGATCTTTGTTAAAAGGGGGGAGAAAGAAAGAAAGAAAGAAAGAAAGAAGCAGCTATCTGAAGGGTTTGCTAGGAACTAAGTAAAAGAAAAGTTGCAGGTTGCATGGCGGCAGCCATGAACAACATTGAGGAAGACAGACCTACAAAGTGGGCATGTGAACTGATTTCTCTCCAGCCATCTCTCAATACAAACAACATGGAAAACGTGACCGCATTCAGAAAGCAGGCTCACCAAATCTTCACACTCAAACTCAGCCAAGCAAACCGAGCACACTTCCTCGCCGCCGCCGCCGCCGCCCCTCCTCCTCAAGTCCCCATGCCTTCCCATCGCCAAGCCGACGGAGCACGATGTCTCGTTCGAGCAGTCTTCTGCCGTCGACGATGGGCTTGTTGAATGGTGATGTACACGAAGATTAATGAACCTTAGGATACTGCGAAGGAACTGTTTGGCTTGCAGGAAAGGGAAGTAAAAACAGGTGTAGAAAATGATGGTGGCAATGCAGAGGTTTGATTGATAAACAAGACACATCATCTTCAGAGTTTCTGATGAATTGTGGTCGTGGGGATTTGAATTTTGGGATGTTTGGAGTCGATCGGTGATGGGATGAATGGGAGGGAGGACTTTGCTTTATGTAGCAACAGAAGAGACATAGTGGTGTTTTGGAATTGATATTTTATATGCTATATTAAAAATGATTATCATTGAAATTTATTTTAAAAATTTTGGAAAAATTTATAAAAAATTTTGATATAAATAAATAACGTATTTAATAGAATTGATTGGGTGATTGATTTTATCATTATAAGTTTAATTTCTTTTACTGTATGATTATACTAATCTAATATGTGTTTTGGCATATAAAATTATATATTTAAAGTTTGGTCCAAATCCGTAAAATGTGATTAAGAATTCTTTGTAATCATAAAAAAAATAAATAAATATTTTAAATAAAATTTTAAGCAACATATTTTCTTGAAAAAAATCTATCTTTAATAATAATGTCAATTATTAAAATATCATTTAAATTAATTACTTTTTTTAAAGTTTATGTGATAAAATTTTGAGAAAAATATTTAAAACATATTATTTTAATATCTTTAATTATGCGTCCATTCATTTAAACTAATATAACTACAATATAATACTTATTAAATAAATAAAATATTCCATCAAAATAAGCTTCAATAAATATTTAAATAATAATTATATAACATTAACCATATTTCAATTAGGCTCTGACTTTGGGGTGGTTGATAAATATTATAATAAACGGGTTGAAAATGGTGCAATTGTGTCCCATATGCGGGCGGCCTTTTTTTAATTGATTCGGGTCATTATCGAACTCTGAAACCCGAAAAATCCGGGCCGGCGCCGAACCCACGTTCTCCTAATTAACGTCAAAGCACAACACTATATGCGCAAAAAAAAAAAAAAAAACTTTTTAAAATAATTGAATAATCTGGCTCAGTCAATAATTAATGGGGATAATTAATTTAATTTAATTTAATTAGTTTTAAAATTAAGTTTTCAATTAAAATTAATTATTTTTAAGTAATTAATTATAGTCATATATTTTCAAATAAATCATTAAAATTCAAAAATATAAATAATGCAGAAATCAGACTATGTAATAATAAAAATTTAATTTGTAGACTGAAAACATACCACATATATATTCTCATATTTTTAATTTCTTTATGATTATTATTCCCAATTTTTACTAATTATAAAATTATATTCCGTACAGAAAATATCAATTATTTATAACGTGTTAATGCTACTTAGGAAAAAACTTCAAAGAAATGTTTGCCAGAAAAATATCTGAGATAATATTTGTACGGTCAAAGGGGAACAATGGGCACTTCAACACATGCATCTGAAATCTTATAAAAATGTCTGTAAACTAAGGTTTTATTTTTTAAAATTAATAATTATTATAAAATATTATAATATTTTTATATATAATTTTTTTTTTTTCATAAAATATCGACAGCACCACCCAGCGCCACCCACCCATATGGCAGCGCCCTTGGATTCAACCTGGGACTGATCACCTTAGACAAACCACAACGGATATTTGATATTGAAAAATACCGACCAAATCTCAGAGGATCTCGTAGGATTAGAAAAATCCGCGGTGGTGATCACGGCGGTGATTTTAAATTAGGGCGACTTTAGGTCACACAATATGGTGGTGCACCGTCGTACTGATCTCCATGATTATATTAAGCCCATCACGTTGCATGCACACTGCACATTATACAAATATAATTTAAATGTTTTATTTTGTTCTAAAAATATTTAAAGAAGATAACAATAATCATAGTAATAGTATTAATCTTTTATATATTTAGACGTTAACCTAAACTCTTATTCAGAAAAAAGATAATTTTTTTAATGAAAGTATGCATATTATTTTGTTATGGAAAACAAAGATAATTTAATGTTTTATCTTAAAATAACCTATAAAATTATTATTTTTATTTTTATTGTATTTTTTCGTGTGATTTTATGTTAGATTTAATGTGTACATCGAATCTAGATAATTATCTAACAGAAACAAGGCTGGTCATTCGACCTTTTCTATCCATATCATGCACACTACAATAATAAATAATTAATTAAAGAAAACGAGACTCACTCTCTAAAATATCATTGATACTCAAGTTAGATTTTTTTTAAAGAAATGAAAGATAATAAGTGGCTAATGATTAGAGACAGTACGAGAAATTGATGATTTAGCCCTGTAATTTTTAAAATTTGTAAATGTATAGAAGATTAAATTTCTATATTTGCTATTTTTATGAATGAATTGATTTTCTTCATTTATTTGAGAAAAATAAATGTATCTATAATCTTATTATTAATCAGTGTATCATTCTCAAAAATGTATGATTGTTTATTAATTAAGAAGAAATTATATTAATTGAAAGCTGAATGATTCAAGTATTAAATAAGTTTTGAATCTAATGTATATATGTTAGGTGCATTATTATTTACTTGATTTGATCATTTATCACTTAATTTACATTATTGTTCGTTAAAATTAACTATTTAGATTTATTAATCAATCGGTTGTTCAATATATCGGTGTTTTGCATTACTACCAGTCTAACTATTCAAGTACTTGGTAGTTTGATGAAATTCTCTTCTATTCTATTCGGATCTAACAACTCAATTGATCTATATTGCTTTATTATTTTACCGTTTGTAAATTTTATATAATAGCAAGTTAGATTAATCTTACCTTAAACTATACTCAATAAGACTAAATATAAAAATATATCTTTCCTATTTTTTTCTCACTTTAGATTTTTCTAACACTAAAAGGGCATGAATTATCGTGAGCAAAATCATAATGTTGCATATATTATTAATTGTAAAGGAATTAAATATAGGTAATGATGAGTTTGGTCTTGCGGGCTGACTTAAAACCCTAAGCGTAGCGAAGAAGCCTCGTTGTGGCGAGAAAGATTTTGTTATTACAGGAGAAATTTTTCTTGGCGGAAAAATTGGAATTCCTTGGTGAAAAAAAATCATCCATTCCCTTAATAAAAAGGGAGAAAATGAAATAACATGAAAAAAAACAAAAGAAAAAAGACTTGAGCAGAGGCAGCAAAGCTTCCCCCTTGAACCTGTCGCTCAATCCTCAATCCTATTCTCAGCGAAATAGAAAGCTCAAGGCTCCTAAAATAAAGCCTAGAGCTTTCTGGTCAGAAACAGAGCAAGGAAATCTCCATTCAAAGGCTCCCAGCTCCTCTGCTCCTATCCTCGGTGAAGCAGGGGTGCAAAGCCCTTCATTAATGACCCCCAACGGGCTCTCGCTAAACAAAGCCAGCAGTTCTCCACAAATGGTGGCCAGCTCTCCAATCTCTGTCTGCCGCTCAAAGGCTAGGCAGGGCACAGAGCCTTCCAGGATGGCACCCAGTCCTTTGTCCTCGTGAAGCAGAGCCCAAAGTTTTTGAAGGCGGTGCCCAGCTCTTTAGCTCCGGCTCTCAGCTCGCCAGCGAAACAGAGCACCACAAAGCCTCGTTAATGGCGCCTAGCCCTCAGTTCCTATCTCCGGTAGAACAAGACCCGAAGTTCTATTATGAGAACACTTAGGCGTCCGCACCAAACAGGGCACGATGCTCTCCGTTAATGGTGATTGGCTCATCTCTGCTACTCTCGACCCAAACAGAGCACTTGGCACTCCCGGCGACCAAATCCAGCGATTCCCCCCTCGAGTCGGTGCAAAATAGAGCTTCCCCCGTAATGGAGTCCCACGGACCTCCTCCAAGAATGGCGCTTAGCCATTCTTCCCAAATCGGGGCAGAAATGGAGCATGGAGCTCCCCCAAAATGGCGCACAGTTGTTCAACAGAAAACAGAGCAGACGTCCAGCGCTTTTCTTTCTTTCTCTCACACCTAAAGCCACGGCCCTTAACCTTCGCCCGAAGGTCCGCAGTCCCTAAATCAAGCCTAAAGGCCCGCGGCCTTAAGTTTTCACTAAGGCCTAAGGTCCTACCATCACACCCAAAGTCCCCGGTGAGGTTACCTGAGGTCCTTTCCCTCGTGGGCCACGTCCAACATCCAGCGTCTCATCTTCGAATCTTGGGTGTATTGAGCCACCCCTCAGTCGGACATACCCTTAGAGTCCAGTACTCTATATAGTGAGTTGCTTTTTAGTGGGGCACACCTCGGAACTCAATCTTTCGTCTAATGAGCCGCCCCTCAATCGAATATACCCCAAAACTCATTCATCTACCTAGTGAGCCGCCCCTCATATGGACGTATCCCGAACTCTAGTTCTTCCTGTAGTGAGCCGTCTCTTAGTCAGGCGTATCATCGGAGCTTAGTTCTCTGCCTAATGAGCCGCCCCTCAGTCGGGTGTACTCTTGAAGCTCAATCCCTTAGCCAACCACACCCTCGGAGCTCAATCTTCCAATGAGCCGCTCCTTAGCCGGGCACACCATCGGAGTTTAATCCTCTACCTAGTGAGTCGTTCCTCACTCGGGCGCACCCCGAAGTCCAATACTTTGTGTAGTGAGTCGTCCCTCAATCGGGCATACCCTCAGAACTCAGTTTTCCAAATACACTACACTTATACTCTCCTCATAGTTACATTATTGCACTCTTGTCAGTTTACCTCTAAACGTGCATCTTTTCGTTTATTGTGAAAGATATCTGACTCGAGCGTCAGAGTGGCGGCGGTAGGATAATCTCCTACCGCCCTTTGGCCTCTTATTTGTAATTTGTGTTGTGCAGGTTCTAAGTTATTAGCGATAGAGATTGAACCTGATCCAGATCGACCCGTGACGAAAGATTGAAAGGCTTCCTAATCCGTACAACAGTCGAGAACTTGGGACACAACGGGTCACAATTTCTTTAATAATATCCTAAGTTATTTTTATTTTTTGAGTTTGAAATTTTTATGTTATAATAAATAATTCTGATCATTCGAGTAATTTTAATCAATTATGCAACAAACCTCATTAAGGTGGGTGAAATACCAAGTAACACACAATCTTTCTGTAAAATGTAAAGTGTGAGAAGCTTGTGTTATATTTATAAAACAGGGAAATTATAAAATTATATTTTATATGTATTATTATTTTAAAATATAAAAAATTACATTTTTATACTATTCTCTGATTTTAATACCAATTTTATATTTGGTAAATTTTGTGCTAATTTATATATTTTAAATTATTGTAGCACGTATGTGTTGATTAAAAACACGAAATATATGAAAATAAAAGGCCTATTTTTTAAGTCATTAATTATATATTGAAAAATAATTGAAATAAGGCCCAAATAATTATTGTAATTGGGATAGGAGACCCTTTAATTCAAACTGTTGTCCAAATTTTAAATTTAAAATATAAAAAATATATAAATATATTTTTTATTTTTTATAATATAAATATTTTAAATATTATAAAAATAAAAATTATTTTCATATTTTCTATTTCTTAAAATATGGAACATTAAATCTTTTCAATTTAACTGTCCTAAATATCACATTACGCTATGGAGCCCCTTGTTCTCCTTCATGCCATGGGGTGGTTGTATCTGTGTAAGAGGATACACTGAATACATCTCTCTCTTATTTGGTAGATATAAAAATTCTAACATATCATATTTAAAAATTTTAAAAATATCTAAGTAATTATTTTTTTAATAAAATTTTACTATTTGATTAAATATTTATTATATGTTAATATTATAAAAAATATATAAAAATACTATATATAATTTTTTTATATCTTAAAATCTCTGCTATTAAATTTAAAATAATTAAAAAAATAAAGATTTAATATTATTTTTTGATTCACCCGTTATGCTAACATAAAATTAGGGCAATTAATTAACACTTTGAATCACTTGATTCATTCTCGATCTTGACATTGGATGTCATCTAAATAAATTTATTTTTACAATTTAATTTGATTTGGCACAAATTCTTACAATGGTACAAGTATTTTTTAAAATTATTTTATGACATTACTCTATATTTTTTTAAATTTATATCTTCTTTTTTCTCAAACTATAAGTAAATCATATTTCATACACATATTTATTTAAGTCTATATTTTAAAGATTATTCTCTCATATTATCTTCCATGGATATCACTTATAAAAATCTATATATGCATGCATTATATATATTATCTTTTAGCATGATTTTACTCCCAATCTTAACATTTTAATCTCTTTTAACACTCAATTATAAACGATATTATTATTTAATTGTCTAACATTATAATGGGTTGCCGAATCCAATCTCTGGATATCAAAACGAACCAAACACCTATAACAGGTGCAATGAGAGCATAAAAGGTCACTCATTGAATTTCATCATGACCATTTGTGTTTTAGGTAGATAGGCTAAGGACTGAGTAGGGAGGATTAAAGTGTTAGAATTGGCCACTCATTTATGAGTGATTTAATAAACAGACACGTCATTGATAATCACACAGATTTTATGTGATGTTCACAGTGTTGCAAACTAGTTACAGTAAAATTTAAGAAAATCGTTTGTTAAAAAAAGGCAAATTTTAAAAGAATCTATTTATCGGAGTAAGTAAATATCGGAGAAGACCATTTGTTGGAACAGGCAAATCTCGGAGAGATCATTTGCCGAAATGGGTAAATGGCGGAGGGGCAATTGTAGGAGTAGCTAGGACGGGTAGCAAAAGTTGGTCAATGGGAGGTTGATTGGCTGAGTGGAGAAGTCGATTAACGGGATATTGACCGGCTTAGATTAGAATCCGGTTAATGGGATGTTGACCAGTTGGGAGAGGAATCCAGTCAACGAAAGGTTAACCGGCTGAGTAATGGCCCAAGGACATTGTGGAAAGCTGGCAGTTGACGTAGTAGATAATTATCTTTCCAGAGTTGGTAGATTTGCAGACCATGCGCCGAAAGTTGTCTGCAGAGTGGTAGAAAACAGTTTACAGATGGCAAAGCTTCCGATGCACGCAACCTGCAGAGCATGCGTGCTGTAAAATTTGGGCCAAATCTCTTTGTATGAAGTACGACTTCTGAAAAAGGTGTGCATCAAGCTGGTGGGTGAGAAATCACCAAAGGGCATTGTGCGCTAGGTCGCATGTGTGCGGGGATGAAATGGATGTTACCGTTTCACCATACTTGTAAAATGTTTGTAAGCAGATAGTACTACAATGAGAAGAATGAGAGAAGAAAACGGAGAGATAAGAGGAAAAGATAGTTTCATTACTCTTGATGATTATTTTTTTTGTTGTCTGTTCTTTGAGGGCTTGTGTAGCCAAGGTAGGCTATTGGTATTTTGTGTCAGAATTTTTGTAATTGATTTTACATAGTAAAATTTTTCAGAGTTTGTCTCGTAATTTTTCTCTTTAGTTGAGAAGGGATTTCCATGTTGAAAATATTGTGCATATCTTTTATTCCTTGTACCCACTAAATTTGTAGCTGATGATAATGGGGGGTTCGGATTTTTACTGCGCTAAATTCAGTGAATTTGGGTTGTTCGAACTCTAATAAGTGGTATCGGAGGTAGTTGAAATCGGCTCAGGCTTAAAAAGGGCTACTTGAGAAGGATGCTGACTAAAAAGGGCTATTTGCAAAGGTGCTGGCCTACTGCCGGTGTACCAGGATGGAATGAAGCATTATAGAGGGAAAGCTGTCGAGTGAAGTGCCGCAGAAGTACAGCCGCCGAGATCTGCGACCATTTAAATGGAAATTCTGGCGTCATTGTGGAGGAGCTTGCCATTTAATGTGAAATTGAAAGTAACAGTAAAAGTATAACGGACCTCAGTAAGGCCAAGGGCGGAGCTGAGCAAGACTAGAGACGGAGCTAGTAGGGCCAAGAGTGAAGCTGAGGTGGCCAATGCACAATGTAAGGGAGAATGATTCGACCATAGGGAAGAAGCTGACGGAGAGTTAGACCACTCCGGGTTCAGTGGAGTGGAAGAAAGTATCATTCAGGCTTGAAAAGGCCAATGCCGGAATCCTAGTTGATGGAAAACTGCCAGAAGGTAGGCGATGACGGTCATCGAAAAAAGGTGAGGTTTTTCACACAAAGTCATGAGGAAAAGTTTATTTGGGTTGGTCACTCCTTATGGATGACTTAACAAATAGATACATTATCGATGATCACACAGGTTTTAAATGATATTTGGAGTATTGCAAACTGACTGCAACAAAATCCCAAAAGACCGTTTGCTGAAACAGGCAAATCTCAGAGAGACCATTTGTCGAAGTGGCCAAATAGTGAAGGGAAATTGCCACAGCAGCCAGGATAGACAGCAGAAGTCGGTCAACGGGATGTTGACCGGCTGGGTATTGTGGAAAGATGACAGCTGACGTAGTGGACAGTTATCTTTCCAGGGTTGGTAAACTTGAAGACCATGTATCGAAGTTGCATGCAAAGTGGTAAAAGGCAGTTTGCAGATGGCAAAGCTCTAATGCACATGACTTAAAGAGCATGCGTACTGTGGAATTTGGGCCAGATCTCCCTCTATAAAGTATGGCTTCTAGAGAAGGTGTGCGTCAAGTCAGTGGCTAAGAAATCACTAATAAGCCGCATGTGTGTAATGGTGAAATAGATGTTGTCGTTTCATCACACTTGTAAAATATTTGTGAGTAGAGAGTACCAAATTGAGCAAAAGAGAGAAGAAAAATAGAAAGATAAGAGGGAATGAGAATTACCTTACTATTGGTGATTATTTTTCTTGTTATCTGTTCTTCTGGGGTTTATGTAGTTAGAGTGGGTTGTTGGTATTCTGTCTTAGGATTTTTATAACCGATTTTACATATTAAATTTTTTTAGAAATTGTCTCATGATTTTTCACTTTAGTTGAGAATAGGTTTTTACATTAAAAATATTGTGCGTATCTTTTATTTCTTGTGCCCACTAAATTGATAGTTGACAATAACAAGGGTTTTGGATTTTCGTTGCGTCGGATCGGGTAAATCCGAGTTGTTCGAACCCCAACATGAAGATGAAAAGTGGGAGGAGGAGAGGTAGATAATGGGGCGGTGGAGTGTTAGAAATATGTCTCACATGACGAGACATATGAATTATTAATTTATTGAATTAATTAAATAATCATATTAGTTTATATATATTTAATTATTTAGAGAAATTTTCTAAAAGACAAGCCTGTTTAAAGACATATCCTTTGATGGAAAGGATAAGGCATTTTGGTAATTTAGGAATGGTCTTCTCTCCCTCTATAAAAGGAAGTCCTTGGCCATCATTTTGGGACACACATAACTTGTATAACTTTTCACAAGTTAAGAAGGAGAAGAGAGAGAAATCATCTCCTAGTTCTTCGAGACAAGAACAATTACGGTATTACGTAAAGATTATCGCTTATGGATCCAGGTACGTATATTTATTCTTTATATATGATTGATTAATGAATAAATATGATAATAAAGATCCTATAAATTATAGAATTATCTCACTAAAAATTTTTTATACGTGGTATCAGAGCTAAGTTTTAATTATCATAATTTCTTCAAAATTTATGCGTATTGTTTTCTGTATTAAAGAATTGGATTACAATGGCGGCGAAAAGCAAAGACCCCGAACCATCATTGGCATTGATTGTCTGCCGCTGTCTTCCGAATGCTTTCTGCCATTCATCTTTTCGTTTACTGTTTTTTTAATTAAAAAAAAAATTGAAAGATGAAAAACAGTGGCACCAAACACGTTTCCACGGCATTTGCCATGTTCATCCTCTTCAATTTTTCTCCTCCCTGGGGGTTTCGAAAAACAGAAAAATTGGATCCAGATTGGGTCGTTGCCGGTTGCAATTTGTCGGTCGAATCCGTGCCGGTTAGTCGCCGGTTTGTAGCGACATTTAACGACGGTTGTCGATCGGCACCGTTGCAAGGGTTTTTAGGCAAGAAACAGAGAAATCGAAACAACGATTATGTTTCTTTCGAAACATTTACTTGATTTTCAACGAATCCATTTTCCATCGAACCCATCGTCGATTGTTGCCGGCCGACATGAACAGTTGCTGGATTTTGGCGACATTAACAGAACAACGGTTGCATTCGATCCATCAGGCATTGATTGAAACCGATTTTGTCGACGGTTGGCAACGGCAGAGGGAACGGCGCCGATTGTTTACCGTTTTCTGGCGCCGACTTAACCGGAGGAAGGACATAAACAGGACGGATGAAAATCGAAGTAGATGAACAGTTAAAATGAAAATGAAATAATTATATATTTGTTTTATTTTAACGTAAAATAAAACTAATATAATATATTTATATAATATAATATAATATATATATTTGTTTAATATATATTATATTATATATAAAAGTAATTGTTTATTTATTAATATAATTTATTTATTATATAATTATTTATTTAATATCTGTAATTTAATTATTTGTATATATGATGTGAAATTCTTAAATATGTCATTTTATTATGATTATATGTTATGTGTTTAGATTTGTGCAGATATTATTTGTGATATTGTATAAAGCAATTGTGATTGCATATCTATGTAATGATGTAGCCTTGTAGCCGCCAAAATGGCTCGACTAAATGGTTTTATAGATATTAAATCATAGAGTAGAAAATTAATATAATTATTCCATATATTAATTTAATTATTTTGTATATTTAAAGTGTTACAATTTCTCGATCAAGAATATTATAGTAGGCCCAAAGGTGCACCAACTTATACGTGATTGATTAATTGAATAGGATGATTAATAAGTATTCATTATTTCAAATAGGATCCTCGATGCCCAAAGGTAACAGACTTATTTGAATTTTGGAACATTATTAATTATTTCTGTAAGTGATTGAAAATCACTATAATAGTTAATTAATGTGTTATAATTACACCCAAAGGTGGATTATAATGATACTGTTTATGTTTTATATTCCTCCTATTTTAATTCAAAGTATTAATATTGAGCATGTTAATTTATTGCAGTGTCTGTTTCAATTTTGCTACATTCTCACGCTTCTTCTGTTTCGATATTCAATGGAACTAATTTTTCCGATTGGCTTAAGCAAGTTCAGTTTCATCTTGGTGTGCTGGATCTTGATATTGCATTACAATCAGATAAGCCTACTGCTATTGCTGATTCAAACAGTGATGAGGAAAAATCTTATTTTAGAGCATGGGAAAAATCGAACAGAATAAGCATGATGTTTATGAGAATGACTATGACGAACAATATTAAGTCTACACTTCCTGAAATTGAAAACGCTAAGGACTTACTGAAAACTATTGAAAATCGTTTTTGATCTGCGGATAAGTCTCTTGCTGGAACACTAATGGCAAAATTTACTACCATGAAGTTTGATGGTACTCAAAGAATGCATGAACACATTCTTGATATGACCAATTTGGCTGCCAAACTCAAAGCCCTTGGTATGGATGTGAATGAATCGTTCCTTGTTTAGTTTGTAATGAATTCTCTTCCTCCTCAGTATGGATCTTTCCAAATTCATTACAATAATATTAAAGATAAATGGAATGTTAATAAATTGGGAAGCCTGTTAGTTCAAGAGGAGGTAAGGCTCAAACAACAAGGAATTCATTCAATTAATTAACGGATTATGGTGGTAAAGGAAAGAATAAAAGAAAAGGAGAGGGCATTAAGACTGGATCATCAAAAGAAAAGGAGCCCCATTCTGGTACAGGGACTCAAAAGAAGAGAATCAATGTAAAGTGTCACTTTTATAAAAAAGTTGGACACTTTAAGAAGGATTGCTATAAAAGAAAGGCTTAGTTCGAAAAGAAAGGTGAGCCTTTGGCTATATATGTTTTGAATCAAATCTTATTGAAGTACCTTCTAATACCTGGTGGTTCGATTCAGGCTCTAATGTTCATGTTTCTAAATCGATGCAGGGATTCCTTACAACCCAGATGCTAAACCAAACTGAAAATTTTATTGTCCTGGAAAATGGTGTCAAAGTTTCTGTTTTTGCTGTTGGAACTTTTCGTTTATTTCTTGATACTGGAATGTATTTAGATTTATTGGAGACACTTTATGTACCTTCAATTTCTAGAAATCTCATTTCCATTTTCAAACTTGATCTTCAAGGCTATTCTTTAAAGTTTGAAAATAAAAGAATTAGCATATACAAAAATAAAACCTTCTTTGGTTCTGGAATTCTTTCTGATGGTCTCTACAAAATAAACATTGATAAAAATTTTACCGAAACTCTCATGACCCTGCATCATAATGTTGGAACGAAACGTAAATATATGAATGAAAACTCTTCTTTCTTGTGGTATAAAAGATTGGGTCATATATCTAAAGATCGTATGAAAAGGTTGGTAAATGAAGGAATCTTACCTAATCTTGATTTTTCTGATCTTGATGTATGTGTAGATTGTATTAAAGAAAAACAAACCAAACATACAAAGAAAGGTGCCACAAGAAGTTCAGAACTTTTAGAGATTATCCATATAGATATTTGTGGACATTTTGATTCTCCATCTTTAGGAGGAGAAAAATATTTTATCTCCTTTATTGATGATTTTTCACGTTACTGTTATATCTATTTATTGTATGAAAAATCTCAGGCCGTAAATATTTTGGAAATATATATTTTTGAGGTTGAGAGACAATTAAATAAAAGTGTAAAAATCATTCGATCTGATAGATGTGGTGAATATTATGGTAAATATAATGAATCAGAATAATGTCCTGACCCTTTTGCTAAGTTATTAAAAAAGCATGGCATATGTGCACAATATACTATGCCAGGTACGCCACAACAGAATGGTGTTGCTGAACGGCATAATCGTATATTAATGGACATGGTTAGGAGTATGTTGAGTTATTCATCTTTACCTAAATTTTTGTGGATGGAAGCCCTTAAGACCGTTGTTTATATTCTTAAGGGTTCCTAGTAAAGCGTTTTCAAAACTCCTTTCGAGTTATGAAATGGAAGGAAACCGAAGTATTCAACACCTACATATTTGGGGGTGTCAGCGGAGAGGTCGAGAATGTACAATCCACAAGAAAAGAAATTAGATTTCGTAACTATTAGTGGATACTTTATTGGTTATCGAGAGAAATCTAAAGGGTATAGATTTTCTTGTCCTAACCATAGTATGAGAATAATAGAAACCAAGAATGCAGCTAGGTTCTTTGAGAATGGTGAAATCGGTGGGAGTGATATTTCACAAAATGTAAAAATAAAAAAATTAGGTATGGGTCCCTATACCAATAATTTCTAAACAAAGCTGTTGTTTATTTGTTATTGAACAATGATTGACAATTCTACACTCCATAATGAAAATGTCACCATTGAACATAATGTAGAACAGTTACAAAAAGTAGCATTAAGAAGATCTCATAGGGAAAGGAGATCTGTTATTTCAAATGACTATTTGATTTATCTACAAGAATCTGAGTATGATATATGGACATATGATGATTCGATTTTTTTCCAACAAGCTATAGAAAGAAATGATTCTTCTAAATGGATTGATGCTATGAAAGAGGAGTTAAAATCAATGGCACATAATAAAGTTTGAGATCTTGTCGAATTGCCTGAGAATTGCAGAACAGTTGGTTGTAAATGGGTATTTAAAATCAAACGTGATTCTAAAGGTAATGTCGAACGATATAAAGCCAGACTTGTAGCTAAAGGTTATACTCAGAAAGATGGCATCGATTACAAAGAGACATTTTCTCCAGTTTCCAAAAAGAACTCCTTAAGAATTATAATGGCATTGGTAGCACATTTTGATTTAGAGTTGCACCAAATAGATGTAAAAATTACTTTTCTAAATGGAAGCTTAGATGAAGAAGTTTACATGAAATAACCTGAAGGATTCTCTATTAAAGGATAAGAGAACTTAGTTTGTAAATTAAAGAAATCAATATATGGACTTAAACAAGCCTCACGACAATGGTATCTTAAGTTTCATGATACCATTTTATCCTTCGATTTTATAGAAAACACCGTTGATCGGTGTATATACCTGAAGGTCAGTGGGAGCAAGTTTGTATTTTTAGTTTTATATGTTGATGATATATTACTTGCAAGTAGTGATCTTGGGTTGTTACATAAAATTAAGGGTTATCTCTCTAAAAATTTTTATATGAAAGATATGGATGAGGCAACTTATGTGATAGGAATAGAAATATTTCGAAATAGATAACATGGATTATTGGGATTGTCTTAGAAAGGATATATTAAGAAAATTTTAGAGAGATTTAGAATGGAGAACTGTGCAGCCAGTATTGCTCCAGTCTAGAAAGGTGATAAATTCAGTTTAATACAATGTCCACAAAATGAATGGGAACGAAATCAAATGAAAGATATTCCTTATGCGTCTGCTGTAGAAAATTTAATGTATGCACAGACTTGCACCAGACTAGATATAAGTTTCGCGGTTGGTATGTTCGAACGATGCCAAAGCAATCCTGGTATGGATCACTGGAAAGCTGTAAAGAAAGTGATGAGATACTTGCAAGGAACTAAAGATTACATGCTTACTTATAAGAAGTCCGATCATTTGGAGGTGATAGGATATTCAGATTCAAACTATGCTGGATGTTCAGATACCAGAAAGTCTACATGTGGATATATATTTCTTTTCGCTGGAGGAGCTATTTCATGAAAAAGTGCCAAGCAATCAGTGATTGCTGTGTCCACGATGGAAGTCGAGTTTGTGGCATGCTTTGAAGTCACAATACATGCATTATGGCTACGAAATTTTATTTCAGGACTTGGAATTGTTAACAGTATAGCCAGGCCGCTGAAATTTATTGTGATAATTTCGCAGCAGTTTTCTTCTCAAAGAACGACAAGTATTCAAAGGGTGCTAAGTATATGGAAATAGAATACCTTGCCGTTAAAAGTGAAATTCAGAAACAAAAAGTGTCAATAGAGCATATTAGCACCAAACTTATGATTGCAGATCCTTTAACTAAAGGTTTACCTCCAAAAGTATTTGTAGATCATGTTGACAGTATGGGTCTTTGTCGTTACCCATAATATAGTGATATTGCTCTGATATTTGAGATCTCACATAATGTATTTCTGATATATTCTGTTTATTCTATATTGTTCGAACTTAAAATTTTAAATTAATAACAGGAACAGTCTCTCACTAAGATATTATTGTTGGACCGTATAATATTTTTCATTTAAGACTTAATCATATAATTTACAGGTGTTGTGGTACATGGAAGGAACTATGTTACATAATGATATGGAACCGCCATGACTCGCATTTGTCGATTATTTGACTATAGTATTATGACATATAAACTATTAATGGATTATAATGTTGCGCACTTAAAGTTTATTTTAATTAATTCATTTAAATATTATTGTCATATGAGCCAAGTGGAAGAATGTTAGAAATATGTCCCACATGACGAGACATATGAATTATTGATTTATTGAATTAATTAAATAATCATATTAGTTTATATATATTTAATTATTTAGAGAAATTTCCAAAAACGTCGCATTTAAAGACATATCCTTTGATGAAAAGGATAAGGGCATTTTGGTAATTTGGGAATGGTCCTCTCTCCCTCTATAAAAGGAAGTCATTGGCCATCATTTTGGGACACACATAACTTGTATAACTTTTCACAAGTTAAGAAGGAGAAGAGAGAGAAATCATCTCCTAATTTTTCGAGACAAGAATAATTACGGTATTACGTAAAGATTATCGCTTATGGATCCAGGTACGTATATTCATTCTTTATATATGATTGATTGATGAAGAAATATGATAATAAAGATCCTGTAAATTATAAAATTATTTCACTAAAGATTTCTTACACGGAGGTGATTGCAACCACAGGTCTGGCCACCATGATTAGCATGGTGATGGAATTTACATCTCCTACTAACTCATTTTTCTTCATGGTTTTGTTGGATTTTCCTTTCTTCACGAACATAATCATCCGATCTTATCTTCCCTTCTTATGATTTTGTTTTCAATGTGTGGAGTTATAGCAACCTAATTCATCATGTGTAGCTTGAACTCCTTGATAATCTAATTCATCATGACCGATTGCAAATAAAATTTATTCTTGCAACTGAAGGATAGATAAAAATAAACAAAGACCGTCGATGGAGAGAGAATAGACCAGCAAATAAGGGTAAAAAAAAAGCAAGTAAAAAGAAGATAATTAGACAGTAATTATAATCATACATTATTGACAAATTATTGAAATAGTTTTAAATTTATGATCTTTAAAAGTATCCAATTTTTAAATTAATTAAAAAATAGTATAATTCTTACATGATAGTAATTTAAAATATGAAAACAATTAGCAAATAAGTGTGAAAATGACTTTCTAAAATGATAAGAATCCAAAAGATAAAATAACTAAATGAAATTTTAATACTTTTTAGATATCTAAAAAATTATTAAAGTTATAGAATTATAATAATATCATTGAAAAAGGACTACCTCCATATATGATATGATGTTAAAACAAACTATGGAAGAGGTTTTTACTATAACGAATGCCATTTTTATATATTTTTTAATGTATTTTCATGAATAATACAATCTCTCGTATTCAATTTTTAAACATTACTTACCATTTTAGAATGAAGGCAATAAAAATTGTTAAATATAGATTTTCTTTGAAATGTTGTGCAGCTAATTCAACAATCAAATTAATTTAAATAGGTTTACAATAAGATCCGTAAGTAAAGAATAAAATGTAAAAATGATATTAAAATAATTTTAGGATAATTCTTTATTTTTTGAAAATCATTTGATTGTATATTAAATATAGGTTCATGCCTTTCTTATTCCCCTAGAATATAACAAAATAATAAAAATGTATTTAATAAATAACCACAGATCTTCGTAAGGAACTCACTGTGAGGGTTCAAGAAGGGTTTTTGGCTTTTTGCGAATGCTAAAGCGGCAGTATGCAGAACTCTTCATGGGGGTACATCAGTAATAAAAGTTATGTAAGGGGGGCAACTACGAGAAAACACAGTCAGAGTTGTTATGCGGCAAAAGATAGATAAGGCTGTTCGCCTGTTCTCTGGTCCGGGACGAGGAGTTTGGTTATAACAGAGTAGAGTGCTCTGGCTGCCTTCTGCATTTCTCATTGCTGCTGTAATTGTAGAGGTTAAGCAGCTGCGCTTTTGTACAGCAGATTTTATGACGGTGCATACTATTTTTTGGCGAAGAAGGAGAAGATCTTTTACATTGCTACATGACCTAGCTTGCCTGGACATCAAAGCTTGTCTGGTTTAGGTCTACAGCTTGCACCAAATCGGTATTTTGTAAGTAAAAGTTTTCTTCCGTCAATTTTGGAGAGAGTTTGGTGGTCGCAAATCTTTTGTTTCTTAATTTTGTGGCAGCACAATTCATCTATTAAGTCGACTCCTCCGTTCTGATGTTTTTTTCCCCACATCTCCCCTGCCTGTGTTTGCTTGGGAAAAACCGATTTTTCAGTCTATTTCGCGTGAACATTTGGTATGTTTTACTATTTCGCGTCCGTATTAGTGAAGTTCCATCAAGTTTTGAAATTTTAAATTTGGTGCGATTTTCCAATTTCCTATAGAATTCCACTTGAAAAGTTTGTGTTAGCAACTTCATTCTTAGAGGCATCTTGCATCAGGTGTTCGTGGGATATCTAATGTCCTTCGAAGGCTTGAACTTGAATTCATTACTATCACCTTGTCGCTATGCTGTGGAAAACTGAAATTTGGAATTGAAAGTGATTGAAAAATTGGAAAGTTGATGATTTAATCATAACGAATGAAAGTTTAAGGATTCCAGCAGAAAGAGCAGCCAAGATATTAAATCTGACGATTAATTTATCAGTATTAAAATATATGCCACCTTCGTTTCAATTCTTGGTTGTCCATCAGCCAATATGAAAATTTCTACTGCTAACTACAGGGCTCCACTTTTTTCAATTTCCTTCTGCAGCATGCCTAAGACTGTCCCTTTTCTCTCATTTTTATTTTCTGCTCAGTTTCTTTAACATCCGTATAATTCGTTTTCTAGTTTTTAATAATCCGACAGTCGTTGTTAGCAAGTGCATGAACAGTATCTTTATGTTGCGATTTATTGGGTTACATGGTAAGATACTTTGTGGATGCTTTCAATTAATTTCAATAGGATCTCTTCAACCATATCAGTATATTATGGTCATTGTTGACAGCTGGGAGATCAGTTTATCATTCTTTCATTACAAATTGCTCAGTTTTTTGGTATGCTTATGACATGGAAATTGTTGTTGTCTTTCCAATGGCACTCTATATTATGTCAGCAGCTTGACCTTGAAATAAGTGAATTATATTTTCAGGTGCTATGGAGATCAGCAGCAGCCAAAATGGTAGCATTCTATGGTTTTTCAAGGATAAAGGGTTCAATGATAGTAGTATCCAAGAAATGCTGAGAAGGTGTAAACGGCTAGAGGGTATGCAAAAGGAAAGGGCCACCGAAAATTGGGATTTTTTGAGAGGCATTGGTATTCAAGAGAGAAAACTTCCTTCTATAGTGATAAAGTGCCCCAAAATCTTAACTTTTGGCGTTGAAGAGAGGCTCGAACCGATGGTTCAGTTCCTCAACACTCTTGCGACAAAGCCCAGTGATGTTGCAGGAGCCGTGATCAAATTTCCATACATCTTCTCTCACAGTGTTGAAGAGAAGCTTTGTCCCCTGCTGGCTTTCTTCGAGGCACTTGGTATCCCAGAAAAGCAACTTGGTAAAATGATATTGCTGAATCCAAGGATCATCAGCTATAGCATAGAACTAAAGCTTATTAAGTTCATAGACTTCCTTGCTGAACTTGACCTCACTGGAGGGGGGGTGATTGGGAAAATTCTGATGAAAAACCCATTTATCATGGGTTACAGTGTTGATAAGAGGCTGCAACCAACTGTGGAGTTTCTGAAGTCTGTAGGTTTGACAAAGCTTGATCTTCAAAGAGTGGCAGTAAACTACCCAGAGGTCTTGTGCAGAGATGTGAAGAAGACTCTAGAGCCAAATTTTTCTTATTTGAAGAGTTGTGGATTTGACGATAGACAGATAGCAACTTTGGTGACCGGTTACCCTCCAGTATTGATCAAAAGCATCAAGAACTCCTTGGAGCCAAAGATTAAGTTTCTAGTAGAGGTTATGGGAAGAAGGATTGAGGAAGTCGTAGACTATCCTGAGTTCTTTAGATACGGCTTAAAAAGGACTTTGGAGTTCAGGCAAAAGGTGCTGACAAAGAGGAACATAGAATGCAGCTTACACGAGATGCTGAGCTCCAATCAAAAGAAGTTCTCTTTAAAATTTGGCTTGATAAAGGAACTTGCATGAGGTGAAATGCCCAACTTGTTTTCATTTCTTTCTCATTCATTCGAGTTATCTGTAGCCAAATTATCCCAGTGTACCAGTACATTGCTTTATACTGAGGTTGCAGTTCAATGCCACCTAGGTCCCGGCACCAGCTACTCAGTACTCCTACCAATCAATATCTTTGCTTGCTAATTAGACATGCACAAATTCTTATTGCTGGACCTGTGACATCTATCCCCTATGTGAAGGTAGTCTCCTTAGATGGGCATTTGCCGTGATAAGTAGTATAAAGAAAAAGTTGTCCTTTTCAGTAATTAGTCAGGGTAGCCAAGTATACAAGGACGTAGACTATACTTGGGGACAAAGTCACTACTGCTGGCATGGAAAAAAGGCACCCCAACTGCAAATTCCAAAAGGGTCGCTAGTAAAAATGCCTTTTCCCACCCCCATGTCTTATTATGACGTAGCCTGGAGGCTCTCAATGGATTGGTGAGAAAGCTTCTATACAATTATTTAGATGATTTGGAGTTTTTTTTGTTAGAGGTTAGATTTCCTGGTTTTCAAAGAAGACTATCTTTCTTGCTTCCTTCTACGTAGTCTTACATATCTATAATATAGGGAAGCTGTTTAAGTGGGTTGAGTCTGTGATATCCAAGTTTGGAGTGCGAGATAATGACCACAATGCACCTAATAAAGGAAAATTTCAGGTTCAAGGTCTGGGTTGAGTTTCTCCATACCTGTGTGGATGAAATCTCTCCCAAATCTGCTATACGACATGCTTCCACTGTCTACCCCGATAAATGCAGAAAAAATGAGTGAGAATAGAATGAATTATGCACAGAACCTTTTTAATGCTGCTGGTGGTCCTCCTTACCTTATAGGCAGATGAGTTTCCTGTCCGCTGAAAACATTAGATTTGAAACGTTCACTTCATGGAGAATAGCCACAAGTAGTCTAGTCCACATTGCTTAGTGACTATTCCATATACCACATTATCTCTTGGAACAGTCCATGGTAGTTTTTCTTTTTTTCGAGAGGGGGGGGGGGAGGAGGCACAAAAGATAACCTTGAGGTAATAGTATAATTGCTCTGTTGCGATCTAGAGTTTATGAGTTTGAGCTAAAGAAAAATGCTTTCAGCAATATAGGGTTAAGATTGCTTATATCTGGCCGTCCATAGGCTCAAGATTCAGAGTCTTGTGCTCTAAGTTACTTTTTTGTGTTTGTTTTTTTTGCTAGATTTTTCATTGGGATCCGTTTAAAGTTCATTTGCCCATCAATATTTCATGTAGTCATTTTGGTGATGCTGTGCCGGTGGTCTGTAAATGAGAGAGATAAAACAATGTCAAATGCAATTTATTATCCACTATCATACTAGTCAACCGAATCAACGTTTTCTTGCCTTGTTATCTTCAGGCTTGCTTCTAAATTTTTCCATCTTCCTGGGTCACCCGTTATTGGAAAAGAGGATAGCAACCTTACCATTTTGTGTAAGTTTCGTATTCTAATCAAACCCTCACAGTTCTCCTAGTTTCAGAAATATAGCAACCGTAGTGTTTTGTGTAAGTTTCATATTCTAATCAAACCACCCTCACAATTCTCCTAGTTTCAGAAATTAACCATTTCATTTTCATTTCAGTAACGCCAGGCCATATATTATTGTATCAAAGTGTCTCTCAACAACTCTAAATTTATGTTCAAGTCATGAAGCACGTCATATCAGCCCCTGTCACCCTTGTTTCCATATATGGAGGACCATCAGCATGGACTCATTCAGCATTCATGGCTTTCACTTCATAAACAAGTAAATATAATAACATCATCCACATAACACAAACTAGCAGCATGGATATTCGCATCCTCTTACTTAGACATTAGACCTCCAATAACAGAGGCTATCAGAGTAGTGGGTTCTCCAAGGACCGCCGACACGATGATGCCAATGGCACTTCCAGCTATCTGACAACACTTCCTCAGCTTTCCCCCTCTTTCCCCGTGATGATTTGCCAATATTCCCTTAAGGCTGGGAATTTTAGTCTGAACTTCCTTCACCTTGTGCTCATCAACATTAAGATACATTGCTTCCCATCGCTCAACCAGCAACCTCTTAACACAGGACACATGAAGGTTGTATGTCTTGCATTGAGATCTATAGCTCCAACCCGCCCCTTTGCCACCACAGTAATGGCACTGGCCCGAGATCTTGACACAGAGGAAAAGCTTGACCTCCCCGTCATCAAGGGATCGTGGGAGGCTCGCGCAGCAAGGATGTAGATCGAATCCACAGTTTTTGCAGTGGTAGACGAACCCTTGAACGTGGTTGTTGCAAGCATCGCATACCCTCGGGATGGAGCCCGGAGGCTGGTGATAGAATTGGAAGTGGCATTTCTTGTAGAATGGATGGTTTATGGTGGGAGCTGCCAAGGCACAGACCTTGTGGAGGTCGAACTGGCAGTCGTGGCAATGGTGTTTGAGGCCTATGCCAGCTTCTTTGCAGCCAGCGCAGTTGAACGGCATCTCCGTGTACTCGAGCTTTAGCTCGTGTTGCGGGTGAATGGGATGGACTAACTCTTTGTCGATCTTCATCGGAAGTCCTTGTTTCTGGCTAGGCCGAGGGGGTGATTATGTGGGGATATATGGAATTGACTGTGGATTAAAGTTGTGTATGTCTAATATGTTTTTTGAACAGTGAGAAAAAGGAGTTGTTTGGCTTTTCTCTCTTTAATGGATTCTTTGCGTAAGTTTGACAACATGCAGAATAATACTTAGGCATGTGGAGGTGTAATTTTAGATGGGAGGAAGCATTAGGTTAGAATCTAATGCCAAGGAGGAATGTTGGGTTTGTCATTACCTCCTCTGCCGAACAGAAAATAGGAAACGATATGCTGAATCAAAGGATGATCTTGGTCGCAACTGCAAAGGTCTCATTCGACCTGTAGTCTCACTCGAAGAAACGAATGGCTCTGCTTTCTAAAACCACAACTTGAAACCAAACTACTGAATTAAGCTCAGTATTTAATAGTAGAAGTGTATTTTTTTTTTTCCGGTTTGGTTGAATAAATTGTGAATTCTCTTCTTAACCCGAACCAGTTCGGTAAAATTTAGAAGCGCCCGCAAACTGATTTGGTTTGTTAACCGATCAAACGGTTAATCGGGTTCTAAATAATATAGCATTTCACTAAAATTATAAACATATAGCATGTAAAATCTATAATTTTAAAAATACACATATAATTTGTTGATTTTCATTTCAGATATCTTTAAAATTATTATCTACTAAATGAATTGATAAGTATTTATATTAATAATAAAATAAGACGCTTATACTAAGTTAAAATCTTTTTACTTTTATAACTGTTTGGATGCATATACAATATTATGGGTTAGGGCAACTGCTAAATTAAAAATCAGTAACCCGGACTTAAACCAATTCCCGACTATAAAAATTTATTCTGACCTGAATCTGAACGGTGTGCTTCTATTAACCCAATTTTCAATTTAATTTTAACAATTTCGGTTTAAATGATCGGATTAACATTTTATTCAAACACCCGTAGAAATTACGAGGGGTCTCAGAGAATCGAATGCAAAATGTTTCTTGAAGAAGCTGTTCATATGAAAGCTTGTCTTGCAATCTTTCCCATCTAGAAATCATTTAGGGCACGGAGCATGTAGCATTTGATTCGCGGGTGGGGAGAAGCAATTTTGCTTTTTATTTTATGTTATTTTTGTTTTTTAGGGGACTTTCATAAATCTTCTACAATTTAACGATTAATATTTAATATATTAAAAAATATAATATATAAATATTTTTATTTAGTTTTTAAAAATATTAAAATATGTAACTATTAATATGATAAATAATAATTATTACGTCATTGGATTCTTACTCTGATAAAGACAAAGATCCGACAACAATATCAGATGATGATCGTGTAAAGTAGAGAGAGAAAGAGAGTACGTGAATTGATACACAGAGATTTTTACGTGAAAAATCTTCTATTGAATGAGAAGAAAAAATCACGAAACTTTTAATCGAGAACCGTTTCACTATGTCGTGTTTGGTTACAAAATGCACTTTAGTACAAGGGGTTGAGGACTAAGAGTATGGAGATTCTAGAGAATTATTCTTACAACACAAGCCCTTCCTTTCTCTCTCTATTATAGGTTTCAATAGTAAATATTTAATTCTTTGTTTAGTAAACAGTTAAAGTATTTATAATGTTTAAACTTTCCGTTGGAGGGTGCCCACGTAGAGTTGGCGTACGTGAAAAATCTTGCCACCAACTCTACAAGCTTCTTTTACTAGGTCAAGAAGATTGCGTACACGTTTGCTTAGTGTGACGTCTTCTTTGTAGGTTCGTGTGCTCTACTGGCCATCATTCTTCTTACAGTCTAATACGATTAGCTACTAAGTCTCTACAACGTTGTTTTTGCAGGTTGGGCAGCTTCTAGGGCCCACCTCGAGTCCATAGGCCATAGTGGACTTCGAGTCCACTGTATTTCGAGGGTTGATTCTAGTGTTTCGACCTCTTGAGCCGCCATGTCATTTGGGCACAACTCCAGGGAAACGGATCTTTCGATGTGGGCCTTGGGTACAGTATCTATCAATAATAACAATAATATACTATTTTTTATATTTTTAAATATTTGTTAATATTACTTTTTATCTATTAAATTAAAATTCAACAAATAAAAGAGAGTTACAGGCATTGCGAAGTTCGGGGACATGCAGTGAGGCCATAAGCAGCACATTTCAGATTTCCTATCATCTCAATCATAATAGTTAAAGTAATTAAAATATAATATGATTTTTTTGAATTTTCCTTTTAAACTTTATCTTGGTGCTATTTTTCTAATTTTATAATTTGAAATTTTAGTTTCATACTAAAATTTATCTTATGTAAATATGTAGTCCGATTATCATATTAAAACTATAAAATTCACATTCATTTAATTATTCGTATTTTTAATCTTTTTACATCATTTATATATTAGCATGCAAATTAAAATATTACCAAATTGACATAATTTTTCACACAGATTAAATTTACCATGGGCCTTTATTTGATCCATGTACTTTATTTGCCCACAGAGCCCAGGAGATTGGGCCCTTTTCATAACCCAATCTATTCTTTACAGCCATCTCCTGCTTCAGCTATTGTGTGTGTGTGTGTGTGTGTGTGTGAGGGGGAGGGAGGGAGGGAGAGAGAGAGAGAGAGATAACTGTCGTCGTTGAAGCGAGTGGCATGGAGAATTCGCGAGACATCTGAGTATAAGGTGAGTGGATCTGGCATATCTTGATTTTTGAATCGACATGATCTTCGGAATGTAACTGAAAATGAGACCGATTTGCGTTCGGTATGTCTATTGAGGACTTTCATGGAGAAATGCTCAGGCCTTAGTTCCCGAACGTTGCGATTATACAAAGAAGGGGGGAAATTGAATCTAGAACTCGTTAGGTTTTCTGAATACACGATGATTCCGAGTCCTTGATGTTGTTATCTTTTTCCTGATTTTCCCGAACTGGGGAACAAATTTCTCCAGAGAGGTCCATATGTTAGGAAAATAAATAAGTTTTATTTGTTGGAAATTACCTGTTATATTGTTTTTGTTTCAAACAATAAAAGATTATTCGTCAGCAAGGTTCATGTGTCGGAAAAAATGAATATTAATTTGATGGAAAATACTTGCTACTGTATTTGTTTCAAGATACAGATTTTAGATTCTTCTTCTTGTCTCGGGCAGCTGTTGTTTTCCGAGTGTCTTCAAACAGTTTACCTTTCAATTCGTCAAGTTTTAGGTTGGTTAGGTTTTCTGACATCTTACTTAATATAGCTCTTAGTTTGGTACTCAATGAGGACTGCCTGAACGGGCAGATTTACGGCTTACGATTTTTTATGACTTGCTTTTACTTTTTGTAGAGGAGAAACATTTAAAATTTCAGTGCTTTCTGTAAAACTTGTTCTTGGACCGTTGAGTTATCAGGTCACTCCACAAATGGGCAACCTAGAATAAATGGCGATTCATCTTTGATATTCGTAATTGATGTACGAAATTTACCAACAGTAATTATTATTTTCTGGAAGAATAAAAGGCCCAGTTTTCCTAGCCCCTTCTCCCTCTCTCTTTACAACCGTTCTTTCTTTTTCTTGCCTCTAAAACGAAGGTGATGCTAAAGAGAATACGAGGCAATAATGACCCTTTAAGCTCAAACTGAAATTGGATGACAAGAAGACAATTGGGGAGCCTACCCCTCAATAAAGAGGAGTAGATTCAACTTTTCTTAATAGTAATCGTTTGATATTGATTGAATAGTTATATTATTATTTTTTTTAATAAAAAAAAAAGCTAGGTTTTTTAAAAATTGTTTAATATTGATTCAGCGGTTATGATTGAGAGTAGTAGAGACCCCAAATTCATCAAGAAGTAACTTCCCCTCTTCCTATGCAAAACTGCCTTATGAGACCAAGAATTCACTAACTATCATATGACGGGTTATTTTGGCTTTTTATTGGGTAGGAAAAATCAGTTCCTTAATTACATAAATGTCCTTTTTATTAAAGATCGGACTAATAGAGGAAATAATTTTTTTAATAAAATATTACTAAACCTATGGGATTGTTACTTTTGATCATTTTAATCATAAATAAACATGTGCCTTGTCATGTGGAAAATTTATTTACTTTGATAATTAAGTGCAGTTGAATAAGATGAGCACTGGCAGGCAGAGGATCCTAAGCGGTGGGGGTCAGCAAGTTTTGGATTACCTGAAGCGTAAGCAGACTGAGGATCCTAATTTCTATTATGCAATTCAAGGTGATGAAGAACATCTGCGTGACAATATATTTTGGGCCGATGCTGCATCAAGGGTTAATTATATTTACTTCGGGGATACTGTTATCTTTGACACCTCCTATCGTAGCAACCAGTATATGGTACCATTCGCCTCATTTACTGGATTGAATCATCATGGTCAGGCTGTGCTCTTTGGTTGTGCCTTACTGTTTAATGAATCCGATTCTTCTTACATTTGGCTGTTCCAGTCTTGGCTCCATGCCATGTCTGTACGACAGCCTATCTCAATTACAACCGAGCCAGATAGATTTATTCAGATTGCTGTGTCACAAGTTTTGCCAGACACCCACCATCGTTACTGTAAATGGAGCATATTTAGAGAAACACAAGAAAAATTGGCTACCATATATCAGTCATATCCTACTTTTGAAACAGAGTTTAGGAAGTCCATTAATGAGAGTGAGACCATAGAAGAATTTGATTCAAGATGGGATTCCCTTTTAGGGCAATACTACCTGATGAATAATGAGTGGCTTCAGTCGATGTATAATGCTCGTCATCAGTGGGTACCAGTTTACATGCGAGGCACATTTTTTGGGGAGCTGTTTGCAACTGAAGGAAATGATGGCAGTAATTCATACTTTGATGGGTTTGTTGATGCTAATACCACCATACAAGTGTTGATTAAACAGTATGAAAAAGCTGTTGCAAGTTGGCATGAGAAGGAATTAAAGGCAGACGATCATACTGCTAACACTATGCCGATTCTGAGGACCCCATCTCCCATGGAGAAACAGGCTGCAGATCTTTACACTAGGAGGGTATTTATGAAGTTCCAGGAAGAACTGGTTGAGACCCTCGCTAATCCTGCAACAAAAATCGAAGACTCGGGATCTGTCACTACTTATCGGGTAGCTAAATTTGGGGAAGACCACAGAGCTCATGTGGTGAATTTCAGTTCAGTGGAGATGAAAACTACTTGCAGTTGTCGAATGTTTGAATATTCGGGCATCATTTGCAGGCATATATTGGCTGTTTTCAGGGCAAAAAACGTTCTTACTCTTCCTACTGAATATATTTTGAAAAGATGGACAAGAAATGCCAAGAGCATTGCTGGGTTGGATGAGCATACTCCTCCTGGAGTTCCAATCAACTCTCTGGAGTCTTTAAGTTTTCGATGTAACAACTTAAGACAGGAAGCCCTTAAATTTGTAGAGGAAGGGGCGAAATCCATTCATGTTTATAATGTGGCTATGGATGCTTTACGCGAAGCTGCAAAAAAACTCACTGCTGCAAAGAGTCAAGGGGTCGGAACTAGTCGTGAGATCACCCTGGCAAATGGTGACAACGCTGCACGAGAGGGTAGAGAAAATCAATTGTCACCTGGAACATCTGCGGTTAGTTTTGACACACTATGCCACTCTCTTTTAAGTAATGTTTTCTTATATCATCTTCTCTCGTGTGGCCAAAGAATGCTCTCTCTCTCTCTTCCCTCCCAAAAAAAATATATACTTTTATAATCTTCTCTCGTGTGGCCAAGAATGCGTTTTTCTCTCTCCCCAAACCCCCAAAAAAAAAAAAAAAAAAACTACATTGTATTTTTTTTCTCTAAAATCCTTCATCACCTATCAAAAATATCCCTTTTGAAATTGTTTAAAGTTACTGAAAGCTGGAGGCAAATCTGTTTTGATACACTAGATTCGGCTTGGTTGTTGATGGAGGAAATAGATATGTCATTTCTTTCTTTTTGGATTTGGATTTGAAGCTACGGTGGAATGTGTATCGCTCTGTTCTGATCATGAATCATAATGACTATTATTTGATAGACTCTTGAAGAAGCTATACTTGTTAGAATGAGATGATTTCCTGAATGATTCCACACGGTATGCAATTAGACCTGCAAATCAAAGCTATATAAGATGCATCCTTACATTACTCATTGTTGAATTTATTGACATGAATTTTCACCTAGCACCCACTAATCTATGCACAAATGTGTTATCGTTCATTTTTATGCAACTTACATATTGATACTGCTACAGGAAGTGAAGGCAAAGAAAATCCGCGAACTGACTGCTGAATTAGAAAGTACAAACGGCAGATGTGAAGTCTTTCGGGCTAATTTGCTTGCAGTATTGAAAGATATGGAGGATCAGAAGTTGAAGCTTTCAGTGAAAGTCCAGAATGCAAGACTCAGCCTGAGAGAGTGATTCTAAGCTGTTCGATTAATCAAGAAATGCCTGGTGTGTGTATCTTTTTAGGGCTTTGATTCTTAGTGACTTACTTGATCAGAAAAAAACCTCTCTTGATTGCTCAGACGATCACATGTAAGAGGAGGAGGAGGATATGGGAAACACGGGAGAAATGATCTTATAGCAATGAAAGCATCGTCTATATTGTTGTGTGTTCTTATGATAGCGGTGACAGCCTGGTCTGAAGTGATCGCCATGGACGGGTGGTCATCTTGCTGCAGAGGTTTCCAATCAGCTACTGTAAATTCTGTCAGTCAAGCCATTAACCCAAGTAGATGGGCAAAGGTACAAGAAGAGAAGAAAGAAAAATGCTGATATGGCGCATTTTTCTTGTACTAAAGCTTGGGGGGCCAAGGCATAATTGCTGTACAATGTTACTTTCTTAGGATGTTTTGTGGAATCAGAAGTACCCATATCTTATGTATGTAAGGTGAGTCCAGAAATAAGTGCTTATTTAAAGCTCAATGTCACATAACTGTGATTTAACTTGTTTTTATTTTTGACTAATCTCAAGAATCCATGTTAGTTTGTGCCCATTTTACTTCTCCACGTACGCAAAGTCTTGGTGGCACTAGTGCTAAGCATGCCCTTTTAGTGCAAATGGTAGATTGGAGAGCCTTTTGGCATTGCTATGTCAAAGTCAGAATGAGGCAATCTCATGTGGAAAAGGCTCAATATGTCCTCTTCGAGTGGTGTTTTTACTCACAGATTGTAATTCTAAGAAGCACTTTCAGTTAGAGATAGAAAGCCCATGAAATCAATGTAGCTATGTATGTCTATCAAATTTTGTTTGTTCTCGGGAAAATTATAAAATTTTAAGATTCATTCGATATGCATATTTTTGAAAAATATGTCAAATTTTGAATAATTTTAGCAGAATATTCTTGTTAATTGTAAAATTTCCTAGATCCAACCATGTCACTAGATTTTTGAAAAATTGGCATGTGGCTAATAAAAACTATACAAAACATCTAGCACATATTATTTATAATGCTAAGTAATTATAAAAACGTATAATTAATTTAAAGATATATAATAAATTTATTATAGTTGTTTAGATGTGTAATATTTATACATCTTTTAGTAATTTATTAACGCCAAAAAATTATTAAAAGCATCTACATTTTTTAAAAGTAGTAAAACATACAATTAAAAATATATGTGATCGGTCCAATATCACGGGCTGACCCGAAATTCAAAGCATATCAAAGAAGTTTCGTTATGGCAAGAAAAGATTTCGTTTTGGTGGGAGAAATCTCTCCTGGCTGGAAAATGGGAATTTCTCACGATGGAAAAATTTTTATTACCTCCCTTGATAAAAAGGGGGAATAGCAAACAAGGGAAAAGGATCCAAGGGGCAGAGCAGAAAATCCTCCCAAAAATGGCGCCCTTGTTCCCTTGCTCCAGTCCACCGCTCGCTAGCGAACAGAGCATCTCGAAACCCTTCAGAAGACGCCCTGCTTCTCTGTTCCTGTTGTCAATGAAGCAGGGCTTGAAGCCTTCCCACAATGCGCCTAAATATGATCGCCAAACAGTGCACAGAGCTCTCCAAAAATGGCAACCAGCTCCTCTTTGCTGCTCGTAGGCCAAACGGGAAACAGAGCTTTCCTAAAGTGATGCCTAGTTCCTCTGTCCTTATGAAACGGGGCTCGAAGCTCTTATGACGACGGCATCCAGTAATTCCCCTTCACATCGGAACGAGTCCGCATGCGTAACCCACAATGATGGTACACGGATGATCTCACCAAACAAGGGATAAGGTCCCCTGAGCCTATCGCTCAACTCCTTCGCCTTATTCCTGGTGAAACGGAGGCTCAAGGCTCCTAAAATGGAGCCCAGAGCTTCCCGAATCGAAACGGAGCTTAGAACCCCCTAATAATGGCAGTCGGCTCCTTCCCATGGCATTCGAGCAAAACAGAGCACGGAGATCTCCCTTCGTGGCGCCTACCTCCTCCATCCTCGACACCGACGAGACAAAGCACAGGGCTCTTAACAATGGTCCCCAGATGTCCTTGCTAAACAGAGCCTGGAGCTCCTTCAATGGCGCTCGATGAAACTCCCCTGAAAGCGAGCCCAGGGCCTCTCAGCAGATCTGGATATGAGGATGTACTTCTCAAAGGACGCCCACCTATCCTCCCTCAAATCGGTTCGAAAGAGGGTACAAAACTCTTCACCGGAGGCGCCTAAGCTTTTCTGAAACCCTCGGCCAGTCACGGCATCATAGAGCTCCCCGTGAGAGTCGCCTAGCTGCCCCATCTGTGAATCAAGGAGACCGTGGCCCAACGAGACCTCCATTAACTGGTGCTCATCACCCTTAACCAAAATAGGGTACGAAGCTTCCCCAAAAAAAGCCTTCTAGCATCTTCTACGACCATGGCCATACTGTTCAACCTGTCAGGTCCCAGTGGGCCATTTCGTGTTTAGCGGCCCGCTAACACAACCCAAGTGCATGGGACCCAACGGGCTCCGCGCTCGCCTTGACATATTTTGCTAAGCCTCCAAATATTACCAAGGCTCATGGACGTGTCGTCTTGCCCCTAAGAGGGCACATCTAGTGAGCCACCCTCAATCAGCCGCAGCGCCGGGCTCAATCGTCCTACCCTGTGGCGATCGCCGGTTAGGCGCAGACTCTCAAACCTCGATCATCCATCCCAGCCGAGCCACTTCTTAACGAACGCAGCGCCAGCTCGATTCTCCGCCAGTGAACCGCCTCAACCCAGTACACCCTCGAAGTCCAATCCTCCATCTAATGAGCTGTCCTTCAACTAGGCATACTCTTGGAGCCCAGTATTCCATCTAGTGAGCCGCCTATTAGCTAGACACACCCTCAGAACTCAATCCTCCATTTAGTGAGTTGCCCCTTAATCGGACGCACTCTCAGAATCTAATCCTCCAAACACATCCCATTCACACTCCCCTCATCTCTACATCTTTACATTATCGTCATATTTACTCTCAAGCATGCATTCCTCTGTTTATTGCGGAAGGTTTTTTGACTTGAGCGTCGGAGTGTTTACAGTGGGATAACCTTTCACCGTTCTCTGACTTCTTGTTTATAATTTGTGGTATGTAGGTTCCAAGTTAGTAGCGACGAAGACCAAACTCGATCCAGATCGACCCGTAGCAGAAGATCGAAAGGCTTTCTAATCTGTACTACAACCGAAAACCAGGGACGCATCAATATGATTAATTATAAATACATAATTATTTACAAATAATATCTATGTGTCTAATTGTGCATCTATTTATATCAAAATTATCAAAATTAATAGAGAGAAAAAATTAAAATAAAGTAAAATTTATATTTATTTTTAATAATTTTAGTACAAAATAGTGAGAAATTATTCACTGGCAAAGGAAAAATTGTTGCGAGTCCTATATCGGGGAACCAACTCCATAAGAATTAGCTTATAAGCTTGAAGGGATCTTCTTATCAGACCAATTTTTTAGGATTGTATTCTCCTCTTAAACTTATACTCGTAATACTGGTGCTTTCATTGAGACATGATAGAAAGTGTCACCACTTGCTATAAGGCTCTAGAGGACTCGATTACGGGATTGTCAAAGGAGATGAAGAAGATTGTGGCTACTATACAGCAACACACGGAAGGTGTCGCCAGCAATACCGCAACGATGGAGCAGATCCAACAATCCCTCACAGAATTCCTCCATTCCTTGCCACGAGTAGAGTGACAACCCTTACCCTCTACAAATCCTCCAAACTTCCTACTCCCTCAATATTTTCGCCTACAACCTCTATCCTATTTCACCCTAATTCTCAAACCCTCCCAACGATGCTGCTAGCACCAACTAAATCCTCAATTTCTGCTCACCTTTGCTTGCTTAAACTAGAAATTTCATTTTCCTTGGTAAAAACGTAGTCAGGTGACTGTTCTAGATCGATCGGTTTTTTATCTACCATAGTACCCCATCAGAGCAGAAACTCATTATTGCAGCCTTTTACATGTCCAGGGTCACCTTGCAGTGGTATCAGTGGATGCATACAACCCGCCAACTCTCAACGTGGGGACTTTTCTCCAGAGATTTATAGCTCAGGTTTGGTCCCTCTTCTTACTTAAATCACAAAGCCGCTTTGTACAAGTTTCGACAAGCTACCATTGTGGCAATGTATATGACTGAGTTTGAATCTCTCTCTACCCGAACTCCTGAACTCATCACCACTAACCTCTTGAACTGCTTCATTTCTGGGTTTGGGACATTATTAGGTGAGAGTTGCTCTTGCTAAAGCCAACCTCCTTGCCTGAAGCCATTGGAATGGCCAAATTAGTAGAAAAAAAGCTCAATTCGAACCAACCTAGTTACCCCAGACCACCTCCAAACAAACCTCCAAATCCAACTTCCACCATAATACCAAAATTTCCACCGCCCTCAAATCTTCCACCCAAACTATCGATGAAGAAATTAACCCTGATAGAAATGGCTTCATGACGGGAACAAGGGCTTTACTTCAACTGCGATGAATGATTCACTCCGGGATATCGGTGTAAACCTCCCCAATTATTATGCATGTTGGTCAATAATGACGGACTTGCCCAGTCAAAAACCCTACCATCAGAAGATGACTTAACGATTCAGAAATTTTCAACAAAAATATCTGATAGGAGAGAGAGCCCCTCAAACTTAAAAACCAATTCTTGTGGAGCTGGCTTCTCGATGTGGGAACGCAACATTGGGATTTGTTGTTGAGGAAATCTGCAGACGAGAGGAGAAGGAAAAGTTTTATTGAGATCGGCTCTGACCCGAAGAAGGCTGCCTACAGAGGATTCTAATTGAAAAGGGTTACCGGAAAGGGCTACCTGCGGAGAGGTTAACCAAAAAAACTGAGTGAAGTACCGCAAAGTGAAAGCCGCCGAGTGAAATGCCATCAAGTGCAGCCGTCAAAGTTTGCGACTATCGAAAGATAAAGAATGTTACGAGTCCCACGTTAGGGCGCTAATTCCACAATGATTGGCTTACAAACCTGAGAGGTTCCCCCTCTTATCAGATTGATCTTTTGGAATTGAGCTCTATTCTTAGGCTTATACTCGCAATAAAAATTGAGTCATCAGAAAATGCATGAAGTTTCATTGTGGAGATCATAAGTCAGAAAACCGAACATGATCCCTCTCTCTTTCCCCTCATCTTCCTCTGGCAAATAAGCAACAAAATCCACCTTTGAGAGTCACAACTCCTTCCAACTGTTCGACAAAATGCCGCAGAAAAGACAAACTTCCTATTGACAAACTCTTTGAACTCCCATTTTTCTTGCCCTCTTTCGTGTACCACTGAAATCAATTTTTCGTGATCTTTGGTATGTGAAAATCAACGCTAAAACTGAGGCCTCGACACAGAGTCACCACCGCAGCATTCCAACCAAACAGATCGCCAGGTTAATTAGCAAAGTTCGTCACATTCAGTCCCAGCTGACTATAACGAGGATCACCTCTTCAGCTACTACTGCAGCCGCCATCGTCATCGATGCTGCTACCTCCTTCCCCGATGGTCTACTGCTGCCTGTCATTCCAGATGGCTGCGGATGTGGTGGCAGATGCACTGGCGTTACGGTACTCTGATCCTCTTCCTCCGACGGCAATCTATCAAACACCGCATTGGCAAACGACGCCGCCATCAGGACCAGCGGCCCGGATGAAAACAACGGGCCCGCCAAGCTTCCACCCACGACCTGCCCCCACCCGACCACCAAGAATATGGTTAGCCCATCAACGCCAGGGAGCGAAGGGGGCAGCAGAGCCGTCCCCGACAGAATCTCAAACCTTCCACACAGTGTGATCATGCTGCCAGTGGGCGCCGCTGGCTCCCGAAGATTGACATTCGTGACTTCGCCGATGCTGCTCAGCACGCATACTCCTGTGAACCGCCGCGGGGCATTATTGGAAACATCATCGACTATATCCCAGGGGCTGTCCAAGTGGTCGGCGGCCTGAGTTGGTGCTTGTGCCTCCGGAGATGGCGGCAGTAGCAGAGTCCATGTTGAATTTTTGAGTTGGTTTTGAAATTTTTTTAATGCCCATTATAAATACCATAATAAATAAATTACAAATATTTGATAAGATTTTTTTTGTCACTTTTCACAATTTTTTAAAGAATAATTTTATTATTTTTTTAATTTAAATTATACTTTTTTTTAATTTTAAATAATAAATTATTTTATAAAAAATATGTATATTATATTATTAGTTTTTATATTAACAATATTTTATAATTTATTTTTTTATATAAAAAATAAAAAATATTTTGTTTACTATAACATCTTCTTTTTAAAAGTAATAATTTAAAATATTATATTGATAAGATAAAATAAATTAAACTATAAAAAATAATAATTAACTGTCTAATAAGATAAAACTTAATATACTAAATGTTAAAAGTTGTGTATCTTTTCATTCTATTTTAACTATTTTTCACAATAAGAATATTTCAACAGTCGAGCAGATTACGGATATTGATTAAAAAATAGTTAAAACTACTTAATATTTTTTAAATTATTTTATTTTACTATTAATAAATTTACATGTATCAACTATACCATTAAGAATCTATTATTAAGTCAATTGTTAGCATTTATTAACATGATTTATCGTATGTAAGAAGATTATGATTTTGTCATATAATATTAGCGATGGAGGTAAATATTTTATATAAAATTTAATAATTTTAAATAAATATTAAAATTATTTAAAATATCATATTTCTATTAGTATATTTAATTATATTTTTAAAAAAATATTTTAAAAATATTAGAAAAATTCTCGAAAGCTAATTTGTTTCGTCACAATTATGAACCATCATGTAAATTTTTTTAGAATGTATATATATATATATCTTAAAAAATTTTATAACAGTAAAAAGATGATCAATAGAACGGAAGAAATAATTGCTCGCGTCTATTACAATTTGTATAAAATATACGCTTGTATGGACCACAATCAATACGGAAACTGTCTACTCAACAATAGAAGCAAGTAGGTTAATGTGGAACACAACCGATTACTAAAAATATAACACTAATTGAATTTCTTGTCTACTTACAATCAGATCATATTTTTAACATTACAAATAACAATTTAAAATCTCAAATTATGTATTGGTAGAAGGGCAAATAAATACACATTTTTCATACTCGTATTGATGGCACAAAAGTTAGCCTATAATATTAGGAATTGAGTAGTTAACAAATAAAGAAATATAATGACACCAAAAATTATAGAAATATTCATCTTTTTCAAATAATAGTGGGACACAAAAAATTACATTAGAAATCTAACAATTTTTAATTTTAATAAAAAAAATAACTCTAAAAGTAGAGATAAATAAAATATAAGTGAAACCTAAAAATAATTAAATTATTATTAAATGTATATATATATATATATATTAAATAATAATATGAAAAATATTTAATAAAATAAATAAAATATGATATATTTTTATAATATTTTATATAATTTTATTTTTAAATATTTTTTATAGTTTTTAAAAAAATATTATTGTTGAATACAGCTCAAAATAAGTGGTCCAACTTAAAGCTAAATCAAGGCCCAAGTATTAGTAGCCCAAAATAAGCAGTCCAACTTAAAGCTAAATAAATAAAATATGATATTTTTTTTATAATATTTTATATAATTTTATTTTTAAATATTGTTTATATTTTTTAAAAAATATGGTTGTTGGGTCCAATCCAAAATAAGCAATCCAACTTAAAGCTAAATCAAGGTCCAAATATCAGCAACCCAAACGAAGAAGAATAAAGCAAAAGAGGACAACCGAATAACGATTTCCCAAGGCAATAATTGGGACAATCAATTCTGGTGGACGATTACCGAAAATCAAGGAATAATGATGAACAAGAAAATTACCCGATCAAAAAACAATCGAAACGATTCTTACAATTAATAGCAAAACAGTTACTTTATTAAATTCAAGTGACCGTTACACACAATAGATAACGCCTCCCAACAGCTGCTTTGAAATGTCTTTCAACATAGGCAGCAGTTTCAAAGACTAGACAGACATATTAGAACTTTGACTATAAATACAACTCCTTCCAAACCAAGAAGAAAGAAGAAAAAAATCTAATGAGAGAAAAAGGCACTCAAGCAATCAAGTGCACTTAAGTGGAGCAAATTTCTACCAATTCATACTTATTTCCATCATCTTTCCATTTCAACGCTTACTTTTTTTTTGCTTCTTTCAATTCAAGGAGATAGTTTACTAACTTAAACGTCAAAAGATATACCAATGAACGAATTCGACATATATTTTATTTTTCATTTAATTTGTTGTGGTGTGTTAGATAAGGATTTGTAGAAACGAAGACTGGACTCGACTCATCTCCGGGAGGAAAAACCCGACTTCATAATTTGTGCAATAATTTAGATCCTTAGAACACATCAATAGTATGACACGGCCCCTAAGCATGTCTGACCCAATATAGGCAGGCCATAAACCATACCAAGCCGAGACATATATATCCCATGTTGTGCTAGGCATGGCCCGTGATGTAATCGTGCCATGCCAATTAAGGTGTATTCTTAAAATATCTATATTTGCAGTTGTGGCAAGAGGGGTGTGGTTTAGCTATAGTCCGATTTGGCCACTATTAATAGATAAAATTATTTCTCTTACTTCTAAATCGCAAACAATTCGATTAGGAATCAGTACACAAAGATTTAAGGTTGTCATAGTTACGTATGAGCAGCCTGGATATATGAGCCATGCTGACCCCATTTAACACCATTACACAGCCAACCCTTCGCCGCCGCCCCACCACCGCCCCATTACCAGCAACAACAAAAAATATATATTGTGATACGATAAAAAAGTCATTTGGCCCATGAGAAAGCCGTAAGGCAGAGCAATTGGCGACCGAGGTTCCACAATCCAAAGCCGAAGAGTTCTTTAGGACGAAGAATCAGTCATAAGACCAAGATAGTTCTAATCCAGAGTTGGTTAGTCAAATGCAGAGAGCCTAAATAGCAAGAAGGCTTGCCAGCCAAACCAAGACACAAGGCACGAAAAACTGGACCGATTTGTCCACTTTCCGAAATGCCCATATAGGCCCACACAAACACCAACCTATAAAAGCAATTAAAAGAGGACAATGGGCACAAAGAAGCCGCCCCTGCAAGTTTGAGCAGTGAAAACAACCTCTTATACAAAATAAAATAACACCGCATTTAATAAGGCAAAGTGGCTTGATTCTTCCTTAAATCCTGCACATAGCAAGAATTTTGTACACGTTCTTAGAGTGGAGTTTATGTAGGAAATTTAAAAACACCTTCAAAAGTAACCGTATATCTTATTCATTGAAGCAAAAAGAAAGAAGAAATTCCCTCAATGTAAGCGCAGCAGCAGCTAGCTTTCATTTTATACCCTGAATCCAACTTTTCGCACATCAAAAACAAAGTGAAATGCACGTAGCAAGTATGAATACAGCAATCTGAATAACCACCAACCAAAAAAAAAAAAAGCCAAATGAATAATTAACCTTTCATAATCAACTCAACCACTATCAGGTACAGATCCTGACTACAATGGTGAAGCCCCGAGAACCTCCGCAAGTATTCATTTTGTAGACTGACATCCTGACTAAAATATATAAACAGGGCGTTTTCTGCATGAGAACTAAATACACTATCTAAGCATTAAGAAACTGTTACTTCACTCACTAAAAAATAACATCATCTCTAAAAAGCGCACTTGGTCAACCAAAGAACCTTCACAATACAATAAATAACAACAAAACATTAAATCCTATTAAATAGATTCGGTTATGTGAATCTGATTTCATCAATTTGCTCAATTTAGAAAACCTGGGCATGTCTTGTAGTGAGAATACATGTCAACAGCATCATCAACCATTGATGAACAACCTAGCAACATAGAACATTGGACATCAAAGCTCGCTCTTCACGAAAAGCACCTGAAACCTACTTCAAAAGGAAATAAGATAAAACCCCAAAACCACACTTGTTAGGACTTATCCAATAACTTGAGTTCTGTTGAAGTCCTTTTATTTTTTATCTTTTTTCATACTCTCACACGACTGAAATTATAACAACAAATTAAATGATCCATCTTATAATCCTAACTATCCAAACTACTAAGATAAATCATTACTACTGGAAATATGAAAAGACTCTAATAGGTCCACCATACAAGGCTCCCTCGTTGGGGGAGGAGGGAATAATGAGAGATGGATATGTTTAGTCCAACTTCTATATTAAGAGAGAGAGAGAGAGAGAGATTTCTATAGTTTGCAATCTCATCGTTACACTGATCCCACCCTTTCTATTAGGGGAAACCAATTAGAGATTTAATAACTTGATAATTCCAGGTCATACTTCAATATTTAGTCAGGCAAAATTTGAGCTAAGAATATGACGTTATGAAGAGCATGTTAAACAAAAAGAAGCCAAAATGGAGATAAAAGATAACCTCTTCACAATTACTGTAGTAGTGTATCACCCTAATAAGATCCAGATGCATCTCTCATGCTCATAATCAGACTGTTACGCATTGTCCTCCTCCCAATTCCTGCATTGCCCTTTTGCATCATAGCAACAAATTCACCATAGTCGATTCTTCCGTCCTGTGGCAAATGTCCAGCAGAACATCAAATCAGTAGATGGACAATAGATAGAAGTGATTTGGTTCAGGTTGGCTGCTATAGGATGGGGATAGATAACGTTTACAAATCTTAGGCTGGGGGTAATAGGAAAAAAGGGGATTTTGGAAGAGGATGATCTAAACCAAGCATAGCTGCTAATGGGGATTCATATTGTCAATCCCATCCAGAGGTTTTGTTCTTGTTGTTAACCTCCAAAAAGCGGAAACAACACTTAAAGTTTAGTATAGTCAGAAAAAGTACAAACGAACCATAATAATAAAAAAGACAACCTGACGCATGAAACCTCAGTTATGAGTCGGGTTTGGGAAAAGGCCAAAGTACTTTGGATTTATTGTACAATGTCTTACCATGAATTTTATGCAAAAGACTTTCAACAACTCGGATCCATGACAACCAAGTTATACTGCGACAGTAATACCATGAAAATAATATAGGGTTAAAGTAGATTGAACAAACTAAGGGGAATGATTTTCAGTTCAACTCTTTCCTTCTATAATAATAGATACAGACATTGCCAAGTGAGGTGGAATGATAACAAATAACATGTTCCTCTTATCAAATGAAATATCTACAAAGAATATGCATTATAAAGATCTGAATGACAGGAAAGAAAGCTGAGAAGCTTTCTAATAAAAATAGACAATAAATGAAATATATTTATGAATTTCAGGAAATGGAAGGCAATCTTCATCCACAAAGGGGGCAGTAACTTACATTATCTTGATCAACTTCTCTGATAATATCTTCGAGAAAACCGTCACTCATGCCATGCTCTGCACAGGCTTGCTGGAGCTCATCTATTGTAATATAACCACTTGCATCCTTGTCAAAGTACCGGAAGGCTGCAACAAGATGTTCCTCACGCTCTAGCTTGTTAAGGTGAATTGTTGCAGCTATGAATTCCCCGTAGTCAATTGTCCCATCGTTGTCAACATCAGCCTGTAAGAAATTAAGATGGTTCAGTTAATTGAACATGATCAAACACCTGGAAATAGGAATTAACATTAGAAGACACAACCTCTATAATCCAGCGAACATTCATTAAAGTAGAAATGAATGTCAGTTCCCCTGATTGTAAAAGGATAGCAAGGTCTGAGAATGGATCGGACCACTTCTTCATCTATTGTATTAGGTTTTACCTAGCATTATTCAAGAAGTCGTTTTCACAACTTGAACACTTGATTATCAAATCATATGATGACAATTCTACCGTTGTATAGAGCTGCTCCGATTAATTACCCTGGTTGTCTATGGTGACAATTTGAAAGAAGAGACCATGGAGCATTCTTCCAGTCAGACATACTAAATGGACTTTATGGCTGAAGTAGGGTTTGCCTTTGAGAAAGAACACATTTGTTATCTATTATGGATAAAAGGGACAGTAAAAACCTCAAAGCAGACTTGTATCCAAAAATTAAAACCCCGGTGACTGGTTTAGGTGCCAGTTTCAAGATGGTTTAATGAAGACAATAATTATAATGGGTTTAGGCAATGGAGTGAGAACCACTGGCAGCCCATTCCAATTAGAATTTGGGATAAGAACACCCAAATCTTCCTAGTATAAATGACTAGGAAGTTGGAACCAAATTGCTTTGACTTAGAATGACAATCTGGCCAGTTTTCTTTCCTACAAATGCATCTCTGAATGCAATCTAGTATATAATAAGATGAGGTAATAAATATTTACAGTAAATTTGTAGGATTGTGAAACTTGAACTGTGCGGTGCAGTTTGAAAGAAAGAATAACCAAAAAAGAACAAAAAAGAAAAAAGACAATATAATCAAATAACAACGGTATCTGCATTTAGGCTACAAATTGTTATCATAAATGAAGACTTGTATAAACAACATATAAATTTTCTGGAAGTCCATAAAGGAAAATTTGTGCCCTGATAACCTTACATAAATTCTGATTGATTTTTTTTTTTTTTTTTTTTGGGGGGGAGGTTGGAGCATGGAGATGATGTTCAACTAATGCAAGCAGCACTTAAAATCGACATAAAATTCTGAGATTCCAATTGAAAAGTGACTGAATGCCAAAAGGAGAAAGGGATTCTATCTCACATTAAGGCTAATTTATCATAACCTGAAACTTTCAAGCCGTCAAAATAATTGTTTTAACATCTAATTGCCAAACCACAACCAAAATCTATGATGGTGGATGAATATTATGCAGAAAAAAGGAGAAATGCCAAGAAATAGCATTAAAGAACAGACAATAAATGTGGGAAGAATGAAAATGGACATATTAAGTAACTACATCATACCGCTTCCATCAGATCGCGTATCTCAATATCCTTAAGGGTGGAACCATATCTTCTCAAACCAGCTTTTAGTTCCTCGAATGTGATGGCACCACTATTGTCAGTATCCATTGACTGAAACATTTCCCTCAAGCCAGCAATCTCCTCCTCAGACAGGCTCTCAGCAATCACCTGGTAAGTTAGGCAGGCTATAAGAAAATGTCTTTTCAAACAGAACATTTTCATCCTTCATTTATGTCTGCCTTGCAAAAAGAACAATAAACATCAAAATTACTGGCAGCTACTAGTGCATACTAATAAGAGGAGCCTTTAGACAACAATAATGTTGTTTCCATATGATCTGGTGGCCACAGGTCCGAGCCAAAAAGATTCTTTGCATCTAATGCATGATAAAACTGCATACAATAGACACAAAATAATCTGACATTTTCCCAAATTCCGTGCATGTCCCGAGCTTCATGTACCCACCTGCCCTTTTCACATGTAAATACTATGGAAGATAGATTTGGGGAATCCAAGAACATGCCACTATGATAAATTTATAATCAGTTATCAAGAATCAAGCTCACCCTTCCTTGTTCCCTCCATCATTTAGAATATAAATACTAGAGTCGTCTACTCCACCTCACCCCAAAGGGAATATTAATGAAAGGTTCTTAAGATTTTAAATGTTGAATCTGACAGAAAGCAAGATAAGCAGGTATTCAACATTTTGCAGACACAAATCCAGTAAATTAGTCAAACAAAATTAGACAGATCGTTTGGTCAAGTTTTAGAGGCTTTGCCTTGGACGAATAAGAGGTTTCCTTAGCAATGGTGACCCAATCAGAAAAGAAGATTTTCTACCTTTGTTAAGATACTATCATCATACTTGCAAAATTTAACCCAACATGTCCAGCTAGGGAAATCATTATCCTTCCTCCAATCAAGTACCAAGCACACTCACACAAATGCATTCCAAGTATAGAAGATTCAAGATAAAGTTATCCACACCCGTAAAGCCATTTTCTTCAACTTATTCATAGCAGAGAACTGCTTGAGACGGGAAAGTACAGCTGGATCGAGTGCTCTATCAGGCGCAACACCATTCTTACATATCCAAGGATGACCTACAAAAAATGAATGCATTACAAACCACTGCAATCCACCCTCAAATTTATTCAAGCAACCAATCACAAAAACCAAATCCATAGGAGCTAGTTTAACAAATTAAGCACTTCAAAAAGTGATCAAAAATAGCAAGCAAACTCACATAATACTTGATGAGCAGGTAAGCGTTCTGAAGGTCTGGAACAAAGCATCCTTCTAATTAGATCCTTTGCACTGTCAGATATTAGCGGCCATGGATCTGATTCAAAGTCAATGTGACCCTTCAGAACAGCATCAAATATTCCCTGCTGGGTTTCTGAGATACCGAAGGCCAAAAATTTTTTTTAAAAAACATCAGCAATTCCATCCCAACAGACACGATCTGAGCAAGGTCTGTAATAAGAGTAAAATATACCGGCCCAAAATGGTGGTACACCACTAAGCAATATATACAAAATAACCCCAGCAGTCCATACATCTGCTTCAGGACCATAATGCTTCAGAAGTACTTCAGGAGCTACATAGTATGGGCTACCGACCACATCAGTAAATATCTGACCTGCAAGAGCAAGCCAAAGAATGTCATCCTCATCCATGTTGAATAATTTTACATTTTGTGATACCATGCTAGTACAATGTACACTAACAGTATTGGTCCAATTTTATGTTGGGTTTTGGTTACTCCCTTGTGAGTTCCAACAACAAACGGATAATCTCGGAAGATCGTGAGAAGTTCATGCGAGGATTGCAGTATACACTCGCCGAAGTGCGGGCAGCATGAGCCCGCTCCTGAGGGGCACTCGAGGCGCCGATTCCAGAAGGGGCGCACTTAAGCGCAGTTCGCAGTATAAAATGCGTCAAATGCATTTTAGGGTTATTCTGAAATTATTTCTCACACAAGGAGCGACACACAGAGAAAGAAGAGAAAGAAGGTTCAACATCCGATAGAAATCCAACTTGAGTTCTATTGTTCGCCAAGCTCGGGCCTGTTGTTCTATAACGGTTTTCTAAAGCGTATTTCATTTGATTACTTTTGTTTCTTGTTGTATTTCTCTTTATGGGCTGTTGGGTGTATTGAGGGGTTGTAATCAACTATTCTTCACTTGAAATTGTAGTGAAGGAATTTTGGAAGAGGTTCCTGTAACCGGCACTTTTATAGTGAATTATTTTGGAGCTTGTCCCGTAATTTTTTTCTTAGTTGAAAAGAGTTTTTCACGTTAAAAATATTATACATTATTGTGTTTCTTGAGATCACAAGTTTGGTGGCTGACGGTTGACAAGGGGGCCGGGCTTTGTTCCACTACGCAGGGTTGTGTGTATCCGAATTGAACCCCAATATTTTGAAATCACATGAGATAATAACCGATCAAATGAACTCTAAGAAAAGAGTTAATTCAGCTCCACTTGAATTTGTGCAAATAATAAAGACAAAATAAACTACTTTTAGGAAACTCTCTTATCATACTCTCATGCTACTGCCACCCATTGCAAATGGGATGGTTGTGTGAATCCTCTTTCATCATTCAATTCAATCCAAGGAAATACCATCTGTCTACAAATAAGTTTCCAAAAAAATAAAAAAGCCTGCTAAGACTGAAATCAATTCCGGTACAAACATTTAAGCTAATCAAAACAAACACGGTTAAACAACTATAAAAACTCTGAGGTTACTAATTATAAATATCCTGCCTCTTCATATTAAGATCTGAAAAAATAGTTAGGCAAGTAAATAACGTTCTCACCTGGTTTGAAGAATACTGACAGCCCAAAGTCAATAGCTTTAAGAGAGAAATCATCATCCTTGTTAACCAACAAGAAGTTCTCAGGCTTTAGATCCCTATGCATTACACCAAGCGAATGACACGTCTCAACAACCCCAACGATAATCTTTATCAATTCGGCCGCCTTTCTTTCACTGTAATGTCCCCTTTGAATGATTCGGTCAAACAATTCCCCCCCTGAACAAAGTTCCATAACGATATGTACATACAATGGATCCTCATATGCACCTTTAATTGCCACAATATTCTTTTGACCAGCCAAATGGTGCATTATCTGAATTTCTCTCCTGACATCTTCTACATCCTCTTTCGATATCAATTTCCTTTTTGATATAGATTTGCAAGCGTAGTCCATTCGTGTGGAGATCTCTGTACATAAATAAGTAATTCCAAACTGCCCTTGTCCTAATTTACGACCAAGTGTGTAAAGATCACGAATATTAGGTGTCATATGACCCAAAACATAATAAGCCTGATTCTCAGTGCTCCTCCTCATGACACTATCCTTCATCATCGGGCTAACCACAGGCAATTTGTGATCTTCTTTTGGGCTTGCTGGGTCAAATTTTTGGGAAACAAGCTGCTGAGAACTCAAACTGACAGGGGAAGAGTCGAAATTCGAATGGTCAGACGGGTTTTCTTTGGAATTAGAATTCGAAATAGAATTCAAGTGATCCTTGGGCTGACTGTAACCGTCAGAAAATATAGTTCCTAAAGAACCACGGCATGTATTGCCCATGAAATAATCAGAATTCCTCCCGCCTAAGAATTCATCCAACCAAAATACTTCCACTAACCATAACAAACAAACACGATAGTTGCATCATCGTCTACGATCAAACAGCATAACCGGATTGTTGTTTGTTGATCTAATGATGAAACTAATATTGGCTCCCAAACACACGAAACAATCACCAAAAGCAATAAAAACCCTCAATGGAAAATTCACAAAAATTATACAAGGCGAAATGAGAAAATAATCGACAAAGGATAAAAGAAGACCAAGATGTGTCAGAAAATGTCGAGAAAAAATAAATGATGCGTAAGCTCCTCCTCGTCATGTTAGGACCGTTGAATTAAAAATCAAACGGTCTATATTTTTCGAGCTTGCTCACAATTGTTTTTTTATGTGTATTTAATATAATAAAGGGTTTCTTAAAAGGGAAAAGAAAAGGTCATTTTCACAGGGGAGAACCTTCGGTAAACCCCTTGCCGCGGCCGGCGGCGGCCTAGCCGTCGAGGGAATGCCCGCCTCCCCTTCCCTTTTCTCTTGTGGCCAGACTTGCCCACTGGCAACGGAGGCATGGTTTAGTCTATGATAAATAGTGGCCATGACTTCACATATTAATTGGGTTGTTTCATCCTTGGTATGATAAATTCTATTTTATGATGAACAGTATTAAATTATATATAATAGAATTTAACATTTTAAATTATATTAGGTCACGAATTAGTAAACCTGCTTATCATGCTAGTTCACAATATAAATCAAGCTGTGTGGGACACAATTTGATTAATTTTTTTATATATTTGCAACGGTGATTAATTTTTTTATATGTGGGGGGAACAGGAAAGTAGGGGAAGAGATGAGGAAGAAAGCGACAATCACATGCCCCCTTTTAAAAAAATAAATTAAATTATAAATTGATGGGTTGAGTAAATTAGGCCGAGAAAAAGAGCCCAAACATACTAATATATTTGACGGCTTAGTTCACGTGTAACCAGTCAGAACAGTATGACTGCTTCGTCTTATTCTATTCTTGGTGGTTGTCATTGGATATGGATAATCTAACCGCTCTTCACATCTATAAATATCCCTTCATTTTAGTCAATAAGGGGAAGATCTAAAAGGTAGACCCTGGCTATCAGTCCTTTTAGGAAGCCTTCCACCTAATCCTTCCAAAAAACTTTCCACCAAACAAAGAAAAAAGGCCCTAGAACAAAGATAGAAAATAGAGAAAATGCCAACTCTCCATCTAAGGAATCCAGTTCTCAATCCCAAGAGACTTATCCTATTTCTAGAGGTCTCTCCCTTCATCTAAAAGGCCCACCTTCCATACCTCTAAGCCACCCCTCAGTTGAGTGCATTTTCAAGCCGTCCTTCCGGGCGTACCCGACACTCAATCCACCGCTACATGTATCTACGCACCATCCTTATATCTTTCTATTCTCTTGAAAAGATATCTAATTTGAGCGTCGGAGGATATACGATGGGGCAATTCTCGTCGTCCTCTAATCTCTCGTTTTCAATTGTGTTGTGTAGGGTTCAGGTTTAAGGTTATGGAGATCGAATCTGTATTAGATCGACCTAACGTGAAAATTTGATTCACGGTCCCCTAATTCGTAAGACAACCCAAATTCATGAAATGCAATATTGGCATCGTCTGTGATAAACGACTTAAAAGTCTAACCACCTCACAAAAATGAAACAAACACATTCAATGCTCATACTCCAGCCAACACTTCGGCCAGAGGAATCACCTCCCTTGGTGACGACTTCCCTGGGTAGCCATGGCAATGCTCACCTTGCCCTTGGCATGTTAGCTGCTGGAGGCTTCTTCCTCTCTTACACGACAATCCACAACCGTAAGGAAAAGTTCAAGGAAAGATGGACCCGATCCCAGGAGCCAAGCCAAAGCCCAGAGTAGCAACATCCTCACCGCTTTTGAAATGGCCAGCAACCTCTTTGATCACAAAGAGGTTTATACAACGCCAGAGGACAATTCACTGTTTAGTCCCCTATTTGTGAGCTACCTCGCTGAAGCAATTATCCTTGCCCGAGGGCACAATAGGGACAGTCTAAAAATGCCATGCTGGGGGCTTCCCCTCTTACGCCAGATTCTAACACCTCTTACGCCAGATTCTAACACTCGACGGGAAGAATCAGAAGAAAAGGCCACTTCAGGAGAATCAATGGCCTTACAATCTCGCGACTAGAATAGCCACGGAGGCAAGACCTTAGCACAACCGAAGGGCCGACTAAGTCGTAAGACAACAAAAGGCCCTTTGTCGAAGAAAAGCTCTATGAAACATTGAAAATCACCCCATGCCTGAAGTCCTCATCCAACATTCCACTCAAGTCAGAACTGAGTATTGTCGGGCTCCTTAGACCATGCTGGCACTCAGCTCGCAGTGAGGCAGAGGGCGGGAATGCTCCTGTGGAATTAAAGACATGTAGGATGGAATGCCCTCCAGGAGGCGTTCTTGTTATAATATTATAATAATAATATAATAATAATTATTATTATTATTTTAAAAAAAGAAAAAAATAGAGAGAAAAAGGCATCGGGCAAGACGGCAGGAAGAGAAGAAAAGAAAAAGGAGAGAGAGGCAACGCTGCGAGCATTGGCAGCCACCGCCATCACTGGAGAAGACAATGCTGCCCAGATCTGATGTAGGCGAAGCCCTCTCCATGTCTTCCCCTCCGATTTGTGCCACAATGTCAAGAAAAGCAGGAGATTGTGAGCCGCGAGGAGCCACCGCCGCTGTTGCTGCCATCACCGGAGCAAAATCAATAAATTGAAGTAAGTAAATCTTTCCTTCCTCTTTGAGGATGCTAGTATTGTGTTTGCATGTGGCAATTTTAAGATGATCTAGTGAGATTTTGGTGGATTGTGTAATGTGGCGTGGTGAAGAGAGGAAGAAGGCACTGACGGCGCTCGCAAGAGCTGTCGTTGCTGTCATCCCCGTTGCCGAGTGGCTATTACCATGACCAGCGACGTCGACCATGCCAGAACCACCCTCCACCGGTGTACATTATCATCACCTCTTTCACCGGCTCCTCAAATCTATTCTGGCCACAGCCCACTCCGGCTCCCCAAATCTACTCCGACGCTTCATCTCTCACACAGCCAACCGCAGTTCATTCCTGCACTTGCTCTCTCCACAGTTGGCCGCAATCCACTACGATGCTCTGTTTCTCAGCAAGCTGGCCCAGGTTCCACTGTGGCATTTAATGTGTATTCTGCCAGTTTGGATAAACAGCATCCAAACCAGTGCTAGAAGTAACCGCTCCGACATTCAAAGTGTATTTTGCCAATTTGGATAACCAGCATCCAAACCAGCAACCTGCTCCGGCATTCAAAGTGTATTTTATCGGTTTGGATAACCAACAACTCACTCTGACATTCAAGGTATATTTTGCCAATTTAGATAACAAGCATCCATACCAGCAGCTCACTCTGACTGATTTTTGCTCCAACACCCAATAGGCACTCCGGCCGATTTCCACTCCGGCGCCCGCAAGGCAATCCGGCCGATTTCCACTCTGGTGCCTACAAAGCACTCCGGCCAAATAGCAGCCTAGCTCCAGAAGCAGAACCACTCCGGCATCCAGTATCCATTTTGCCAGTTTGGTTAACAAGGCAATTTCACCACTTTGACCCAAGTAATCCACTCTGACAATTTCACAACTCTGGGCTAAGTGATCTGCTCAGACAACTTCACCACTCCAGCCCAAGTAATCCACTCCGGTAATTTCACCACTCTGACCTAGGTGATTCACTCCGGCAATTTTACCATTTCATCCTAAATAATATACTTCGATATTTTCACCACTCCAGCCTAAGTAATCCACTCCGACATTTTAACCCCTCCAGCAATTATCTTCACTCCGGTCAAGTGTCACTCCAGCTAATTATTTTCACTCCGACCGATACTTTGTCATCAAGCCATATCGCTGTGCGTGCTTCCTCTTAGTATTGCATCCATGCATATTTAGTCAAATTCGTCGTCCTGCTGGATATAAGCCCACCCGAAAGTGACCCATATCTCAATAGCTTGACATACGACACGTGAGGAAAGTTTGAAAAAAGCGCAAGTCTCAAGAAGTCCTACATTAAATGCTCCTGACTGCGTATCATTTCATGGCTGACGAAATATAAACATCTATTTTGTAAGCATACCAGAAGTTTAAAATATAAATTTTTTGGTATAGAGGCTCAACATTAGCTTGAGTATCAGTCATTCCCACAAGTCATTGCATATAATCTGTTCTCTATCCTTGGACGCTGGGGGCTCATCTTCAATCATTACCACCAAGTCCCTGGACAAAACCTATTCCCTTAACTCAGACAATGAGGGCTCAGCCTCATCTGGCACCTTGGCCATTTCCATAGGAGTTCTGGTCAGAAAAAGATTTATATCCTCGAGCTCAATGTCCCCGGACGGAAGACCCTCAGCATATTGAATTCCATCAGCCTTAAAGACTCCTCTGTCTTCAGACACAAGGGCCTCAGACGAAAGATCATTTATAACTTTAACCTCGAGCTCAACGACCTCTGTTGACAGTCTTCTAACAGTTTCAACTGTTTCGATTTGTGCTCCTCCCTACTACCATATGCGTCCGTCCCAAGATGTTACAATGGGGGCTCCGCCCTACAACTCCCACGTAATCGAAGCGGTCTGACATTCATAGAAGATTCAATGGACTGACAACCTCGTAGTCCAAGTGGCCATGAGTGACAGGGCCTGACAGCGGCCAGAAAATCGATTGAGTCATCAAACACTGATGAAAGCCAAGAGCAATATGGTCAACGCCGCTCTAAAAACACAACATGCCATCTACCTCGAATACCAACAATGATTCCAAACTGAATCGAGGTGAGTTTTGTATGCATCACACTACTTACTTGAATTATGTTTAATTAATAGTATAATCATTTTATCTACTCATACGAGTGCTCATATATCATTGTATATCTTGAAGTGATCTAGACTGTCCCTAAGTCAAGTGAATTTTCATTCACCTATTACCAAACCTCGATCCCAAACTGAATGGCCCAAAGACGGTCAAATTTAAACCTCGGTCCCAAACTGAGTGATCCAAAAATGGTCGAATTTAAACCTTGATCCCGTATCGAGCAGCCCATATGAGGTCAAATTTGAACCTCGGTCTAATCACCCAGCGGCCCATATGTGGTCGAATTTAAAACTTTAAGGAGTTTTTCAACATGCGTGTGACAACTCCCTCTTGAAGGGACAGCCACTATCAATTAACAATGGTCGACGGATTAGGTCTAAACGTATGAAAGCCACGACATCCTTTAATAGGATCGGGCGCTGACGGATACAAGCGGATGATGGCCTAGGCTAGCAAAAGCACGGTGATGATAGCCTCAAGGCTTAGCCGATAACCACCCATTCTCAAAGTCACGACCTCCTCCTGATAGGGGCGAGTGCGACTAATCAAGATGCATTCGCCCAAGCTTGACAACTGTAGCTGCGAGGCTTAGATGCTTAGATGACAACCTCATCTCCTTATGACCGCAACCTCCCCTCACAAGAACAGTAATTGCGGATATTACCAGTTCCAGTATAGCCCACTAGAAATCAATGATGACAACTTGGTGCACTATTTTTCAAAGATGGTAAGCCAAGAAAGTTAGACCTACAAGCAACGTTCCATCAGAAGCATGTCGAGGTTTAAAAATTTTGAATTACCCGACATAGGGGGCTAGTGATGGGTTCGATAAATCTAACCCTGAAAGAGAGCCCAAGCAGACTAATATATTTGACGGCCTAGTTCATATATAACTAGTTAGAATAGTATAACTATTTTGTCTTATGTTGTTCATGGCAGTTGTCATTAAATAAGAATAATCCAACCATTCTTCACCTCTATAAATATTCCTTCGTTCTAGTCGAGAGAAAGGAGGATCTAGACGGTAGACCTTGGCCACCAGTCCTTTCAGGAAGCCTTCCGTCCAATTCTTCTAAAAAAATTTCCACCCAACAAAGAAAGGAGGCCTCAGAACAAAGATAGAAAATGAAGGAAATGACAACCATCCATTCAAGGAATCCAACCCTCCATCCCATGAGACTTATCCACTTCTTAGGGGTCTCTCCCTTCATCCAAGACGACTGCCTTCAATACCTCTAAACCGCCCCTCAGTCGGGCGCGTCTCCAAGCCTCCCTTCTTTCAGACACATCCAAACGCTCAATCCACTGCTATATGCATGTACGCATCTTTTTTATATCTTTCTATTCTCTTAAAAAGATATCTGATTTGAGCGTCGAAGAATATACAATTGGAGTAATTTTCGCCGTCCTCTGACCTCTCATTTTCAATTGTGTTATATAGGGTACAGGTTTGAGGTTATGGATATTAGATCTACATCAGATCGACCCAATGTGAAGATCCAATTCCCGGTCCCGTAATCTGTACGTCAACGCGGATTCATGGAACGCAATATAAATAAATATTATAAATACCCCACTCCCCACACCACGAGCCATACACTACACTCTCAACTCTTATTTTCTTAGAATATAACAAGTAATATTAGTATGATATTTATTTATATATTTATTAATTTATTTCTACCCTTTTTATTTTAATAATAAAAGAATATAAAAAAATTATTTTAATACTTTCATATCAATTGCATCACATACACTGATAGTAATTTTAAAATATTATAATCACAATAAAACTGAAATATTACTACTGCTTCTTTTTCTAGTTTTGACTGCCTCCTAAAAAACAATTCGGTAGCATATAGTATTTTTTAAAATTAAAATAGTTAATGTACAATAATGGATTATTTGTAAAAAATATATATAAAAAAATTATATCAATAAAAGTTTTAAAGATACTAAACACCTAAAAAGACATATACTTACCCCAAAAAAAAACCTAAAAAGACATATAAAAAATATAAAAATATCAATTATCCTCATAGAAATTGAACTAATATGTTAGGCAGTGTAAAGTTAGGAGGCTTTTAATATGATCTGAGGTTAAATCGAAAGGGACTAACAAAATAAACAATTAAATCAAAGAACTCTTTTCTTGTAGCAAAAGACTACAGTTTAAAAAGTATATATAAAAGTACTTATAACCTAGGTATACAAAAATATTTTGACATTACTATTAAAAGTAAAACTATTCATCTATTTATAATTTAAATAAAAATTATTTTTAGAATTAATACTCATAAAATCAAAAAAAATTAATTAGTAATGTATAATTATTATGTGATAACTTTTTTTATATTTATATTGCATCATATTGGTGTTACATCCCAGAATTCAAAATTAAATTTTATTAATTTTTTAATTCATAATTAATTTGGATAAATCCCAAATTTTGATTATATTGATTCTTAAATCTTAATTGTCGAAAATTTAATTATTTGTTTCACCAACCAAAATCCCAACCAATATCGGGACACGAACCTAAAAATATTAATGCTGACAAAAGACCCAAAAGAAAATATTAACTCACTTCACAAAATCCACATGCCACACCCACGAGTGGTTTTAAAACCGACTATAACCTGACCTCAAGTCAAACATAAAAAAAATAATTTACTAATATTATAGTATCAAAAATAACTCTCAAAATCCAGAGTTAAACTTGAGCATTGGTATCGTAATATTATTATAAATTGTATACATCAATAACCGAAATAACTAAAAGCCAAAAAATTTAACATCTCAAAATATTAATTTACAATAAAATATTAATTCTAATTATAACCCTTAATCTAATATCTCAATAGCAAATTTTTTGATCCAAAACTCTAACAAGTAATCCAAACCTATTAATCTGAAGAAGTTAGTAAAAATAAAAATAAGAGTGAGTTAATTATTAAGTAAATTATGTGATTTTTATAATTAAATATAAATTTAGACATCAAAATATGTTGGAATGAAACTCAGTCAAAATAAAAAATAATGATAGAAATTTATAAACATATCATGCATAACTTAAAATTGATGATGAAATTTTTTTCTTTAAACTGTGTATCATCTAAATATAATCAAATCATGTAAAAACTTATAGACCAATGATCAGTGAAAGTTTCACCGATAAAATGGCGAAGATCAAATCTTAATTAGATATGTTTTCAAATAACTAAAAACTATACGTTACTATATAAAAACTGTAAGTATATCATCATATACATAATATTATAAATGGAGTCAAACATCATTTTTAAACTGCGAATAGTAGGTTCAAAATTTAATTTTCATAATAATATATTAGATTATATCATAATATATTCAGTTAATTCTCTACAATTATTCGTATATAATCAAATAAAAATTCTACTCAAATATGAACATATTATTTAGATTTTCTCATATCAAAGAAAATATCATTACCCCTAACTTATGTGGAGCATTTATTTATCTTTTCTTCAAACTAATTATATGCAAAAACACATGGATATATAGGAACATTTGTAAACATTTTTAAAAATATGAAAAATAGTTGAATGGAATTTTAAGGCATGCAAAATTATATACTTAAAGATTTAAGATATAAAAGTATAATATTATAAGATTTACAAAAAATCGGTATAATTAATATAATTTTATTATTTATTTCAAATATAAGATATATTTAGGAATATAAATATAAAAATCAAAGACATGTAAAAGTATTTAAATATAATTTAAAGACATATATGAATATTTTGTAGAAAATTTACTTTTAAATATAAATTATATGAATTGAAGACATATATTTGATCAAAATTACATGAAACAAAAATGGGAATACATATATGTGAGTATACATAAGTATTTAAAATAATAAAAACTCATAGAGATTAAAAAAATACAATAACAAGAGAAAGTGTGTTTTAATGCACTTGTCTTACCTTGATTTTTCTTAAAAATCTCTTAATTTCTCTTTAATTTTTCCTTTTCCTACTCCTTCCTTCTCTCTCTTCTCATTTTCTTTTTCTCCATCTTCTCCCAATAATTAATTTAAAATGATCCAAAATTGACCGAAAATATCTATTTATAAAAAATTAGCGCACATACGTCCATTATACGTGGATCATGCACTGAGGTACATTTTTCACTGTGTACGTGCACCGTTAGGTTCTATCCAAATATGCACATATGTTACCAAACCGCACATTCTATTTAAAATGCGCTCATATGTGATTTAGACATCCTTTAGGCACTAAATCTAAATCCTTAAAATTTAAAATTTTGTAATTTTTTATTGTATAATTATTTTTTAAATTTATCCAGAATTATGTAATAAAAATATAGAGTTTCATAATTAAATTTAAAAAAATTAAGAATCATAAAAAAATATTAATTTTAAACTTTTGAATACCCACACACTACTTTTGCTAATTTTAAAATAATTAATATCATTATAAATAAATTTAAAATATTTAATGTGATTTATTCTATTACTTTTTATAATATTTTAAATAATAATTGTGTAATTTTTTATTTAAATTGTAATTTTTAACATTTATTTCACCGAAGATATCTATGTTATATTATTAACATTTATATCAATGATATTCTAAAATTTATTTTTTCTTATAAGGAGAAAATAAATAATACCATTTTATTTATTAAAATATATAATTTTTGAAAGTAGCAATTCAAAATGTTATACAAACAAAACAAGTTGAATTACAAAAAGATAAAAATCGATGATCCAACATGATAGAACTCAACGTACTAGATATTAAAGATTGCATATCTTTTTTGTTCTATTTTAACCATTTTTCTTAATAAAAATATCCCAACGATCGAGTTGATTATGAATACCGACTGAAAGGTTATTTAAATGATCAAATTTTTTTGTAAGTATTTTATTTTACTGTTAACGAATTTACAAGTACATATTATACCAATCAAAATCTACTAGTAACCCAATTATTAGTATTTACTAACATCTTTATATTTTTTTTCAGGACTATTATAATTTTTACCAAATAATAACGACGATTAGAGTAAATATATCATATAAAATTTAAAATAAACAATTTTAAATAAATATTAAAATTATTTAAAATGGTATATATATTAATATTATATTAACTATATTTTTTAAAAAATAATTTAAAATACTAAAAAAAATTTCCAATACTAACTTGTGTCACCACAATTATAGATATTTGTGTAAATTTACATAAAATGTACATTTATCTTAAAGAATTATTCACCAACATAAATATAACTAATAGTACATAAAAAATAAATGCATAATCTATCATAATCTATATATAATATATAACTCATATATATCACAATCAACACTAAAACCATCCATTCTAATAGAAAGAAGCAAGCGATGGCAGCAATAGAAGTAAAAATGGCCAGGGGGATTTGCTTTCTTTGGTACATGCTCGATATAAAACATAGTTTATTAATAAAAATATAATACCAGTTAAAATTTTTTATTACTTACAGTTGGACCATGTTTTCCAACATCACAGGTAACAAATTAGAGTTTCAGATTTTAGATTAGTGAAAATGTAACGAATAAATATTTCCTATACTCGTGTCAATGGCACTGAATCTATTGACCTCTACCAATAAATATAGTGTCATCGAAATTGACAATATCGATGACAAAGAAGTAAAATAATACCAAAAATCATAAAAATATACATTTTTTAAAAAAATTGATTAGATATAAAAAATCACGTCAATAATTCAATTATTTTGAATTCCAATGAAAAACGTAACTCTAAAAGTAGTGTTAATAAAAATATAATTAAAATTTAAAAATAAGTGAGTTATTATTATATATATATTTTTTTCACTTTAAAACTCTAATGCTAAAAATATTTCACGAAATTTATAAAATGTGACATATTTTTATCATATATTGAGTAATTTTATTTTTTATATAAGAGTTGTACTTAGTATGACATAACCCATAAGTATGCTTGACCAAGCAAAGGTAGGCCATGTATTGTGCTGAGCCAATACATATTTGTCCTATGTCGACTTAGGTATGATACCTCATGTAAATATACTAACCTGATATGGCCCATTTAACAATACTAGACACGGCATCCGTTCACATGGCAATGGCATTCAAGACTACAAACATGGCTCACGATACCCAATTCCTTCCGCAAATGGAGACAATGATAGCCTTGCAAATGGACTTCTTCAAATCTATAACAAGTTGCCGAGAATGAGCAAAGTGAGAGGATCAAAGAGAACGGGATTGAGAGGGTCGCCAACGGCACCTTCCTTCGTCAACGACCCCAAACATCTCCGGTGGAAAGCCGCCCGTCATGAACTCAAATTAAGATGGTCAATTAAATAATTAATTAAATTTTAAATATTATTTTTATAAATCTTAAACTTGAATATAATATACCAAATACACATGACCAAACAAATTAAAATCAACATAAGACCACATCAGACAACCATTCTAATGAAAAACATATATAACCTGCTCTACAAATAATCATAAGAAGAATAATCAAATAATACAATAACTTATCCACATATTATAAAAAATCCGATAGCATCTGAATATACTGCTCCAAGGCCTAAACTCGGCCGATCACATAACCAAAATATAACCCAATATAGAATCGACAATATCAAAGTGGTACAATGCTCACCAAAATATACGATGCTTGCATCGATCTCGTCCATACTCCTTCAATGCATCCAAACTTACTACTTTGAAATAATAAAATATAAAATATGAGTCTAAAACTCAATAAGTATCATATAGATATATATATATATATACATATATAATAACATGCCTTATAAATCAAAATGATAGTCTATAAATAGATTTCAAAACCGATAATGAATATAAATTAGATATCTGAATACCTTATCAAATCTTCATTCAAATACTAGACAGACAAAGCGAGCCTACCACAATAAAAACTCAATGTTTCCTACTTGTGGACAGAGAGCAGAGTCTTCCTCATTAGGAGAGGTGCAACAAATGCGACACTGTGCCACAGAGACGGCAATTAGTAATAGATAGCCATAGATAAGGTCTCACCACAGAGACAATGGTTAATAACAGATAGTCACAGATAGGACATCGCCACAGAGATAGTAATAAATAACAGATAGCCACATATTAGGTCTAGCCATAGAAACGACGGTTAATAACAAATAACCACAAACAAGATTTTATCACAAAGACGACGGTTAATAACAAATAGCCAATCAAAGCAGATGCCCAATTGAATCATATGCATAAACAAATCAGATACCCAATCGAATTGAATGCCCAAATAAATCAAATACCCAATCGGATCGGATGCCCAAACAAATCAAACGCCTAATCAGATCAGATGCTCAAACAAATCAGATGCCCAATTGGATTGTGATCCGGGAAAAATTGAATAGCTAGATGATCAAATCATATGCGCAATATATTAGAAGCCGAATCAGTACCATAAACAGATACTTTAAAGCCTGGATCAAAACGTATATTCTAAATCAACTGTATGAGATGTACCAAATCCCCTATCGTATAAACATGCTGATACGCGAGAATATGTACAGTCTGGATGCTCTCTGAAATTCCATAAAATAATAAAATCCTCCTAAATTATAGAACTTAAACAAAACCCCTAAATCAACTAGTAATTCATGCATATATGTGCAGAATAACCAAGTATGATTTATAAAAATGGCATATATGTAAATAAAATATCAAAATAATAATCAAAATATATTAGATACTAAATAAGACCAAACAAATGGGTTATAAACACTTGTTTTAATTTTATACCAAGTGACTCCGATGAAAAGATATTCGAACATATCCGAACCAAACTTTCTCTTTTCTTTTGCGCGTGCATCTTGCCTCTCTCTCTCCTCCTCTCTCCTGCCGTGCCTTCTTCCCTCTGCACGCCTCTACTGTGCACCGCCTTCACCGGTGCCGCCTCTTCTCTGCCACATGCGCCATCCCCTTCTTCTCCTTTTTCTTCTCTTATTCTCTCCTTTTTCTCTCTCCGGCCACGAATTCCTCTGTGCTGTGCTTCTGCTTCCCAATCGCCGACGACAATTCTAACACAGACGACGATTTCGGTCACGATAGTAATAACCCTGCGATGGCATTGGCAATAATGGCGGTGCATGCAA